>CM057845.1:250826643-250871080 GCA_030068395.1 Apalone spinifera | reverse complement strand
CTCATTTGCATAGCTCTGGTGCAAGATCGCGCCAGTCTAGACACAGCCTGGGTGAATAATTTTCTGTTTCTTGAGTAACCTAGGCAGGGGCTTCTGCAGCATAATCAGGAAGATCCTGGAGCCAATTTAAGAGCTTACCAGCTGCAACAGGCTAATCTGCACACCTGCAACCCATTAAGGACCTGCTGGAGTTAGTTTTAAAAGATTCCCACCAGGGATGACAAGCAGGTAGGGTCTAGAAGTAAAGAGATGTGCTATAGAAGAGTAGAAAGGACTTGGTCAGGTACTAGGAAGAAGATACTGGGAGGAGTTGGTTGGGGAAGTGGCTCAGGGAAAGGCTGCAGCACTGGTGGTGGAGGAAACAAGACCTGTTGCTGCTACCATTAGGGTTACTGGGTTGGATCCCAGAGTAGAAGTTGGGCACAAGTTCCCCCAATCCTCCCTGCAGCACTGCAGAGACTACCCCTGATACAGGAAGTTGGGACTAAAGAGGGAATTCACTCCAAACCCATTTGACTGGCCTATGATGAAGGTGGCTCAGGAGTCTGTGATACCTAATCTCCAGTGAAGGAGAGAGTATGTGAGGGATCAATACAAGCTTGTCATGCAGGAACTAGCCCCCTAGAAGTGCAAGAGCCCCCAACACAAAGATAGAGATCTGCCACATATATTTAATACGTGCAATAAACAAATATAATGTAGTCCAGACTAAGCATGTAAGTTATATGGTGGTAGATGTAGTTGGTGCTTTTAAATGGCCAATTTAACAAAACTGAAAGCAATTATGAGCCAAATAAGCTGGAATGAAGAAAAGTAATCAGAAAAATGTGAATAATTGGAATTGATTAAGAATACTTTACTAGCTGGGCAAAAAAATACAATCAAGGAAGAAGGCTATTCTGGTTTAAAAAAGAGCAGAGCAGATCACTTGGGGGTAGGTGAAGAAAAAAAGGACCTTCAAACCTTAGTTCCTGAGGAAGGATCTGAAGGAAGGTAGGATCTTTTCTGACAATAACTGCCTAAAGTTCCCTCCCAGGTATCCAGAAATGTTAAAGGAACTGGCTAAAGAACTCACCTGACTGTTTAATAATGATCTGTCAATACATTTTGTAATATCAGGGATCTCCAGAAGACAGGAGAGGAAGTTAGTGTTATGCTAATTTTCAAAATAAGTAAAAGAGTTGACCAAAGTAATAGGGCTTTGGTCAACCCTATTGAGTAGTAGGGCTGCTACTTTGACACTGATCCCAGGCAAAATAATGGAATGGCTGATATGGGACTTGATTAATAAAATACTAAAGGAGGTAACTTAATTGCAGCTAATCAATCTAGATTTATGGAATAAACCTTGGTATCTCTTTTGACATGTGTGATGGGATATCCACTCCCCACAGGACTGAGGGCTTCACATGGCCTAGTAGATCAATTAATGCCAGAGGCTGCATTTGCAGGAAGAGACAGGGAGCAGACAACTAATGAAAGCAGGTTCATCTACAAAGGAATAGGTGTATCCCATATAAAACCAGGCAAAGGGAACCAACAGAATTGCCAGGCCCCTGGGAAAGGTGAGGCGGGGCCTGGCTCTGTGCTTCTAGAAGGGAAAGGCTGCAGTTCTGGTGTTGGAGGAAACATGCTCAAATAGATAGCTTGCAGTATGTTTTGTAACACTGTCATAACTCCGGCTTGAATCGTTCTTGCCCAGGAGCAAGTTTTGCTGAGATCTGGCCCTGAAGGGTAGACGGGATGGGGTGAGGGGCTAGCTTCCCTCTGCCAGCCCCTCAGTGCCACCCGGAGTGCATCTGCTGGCCCTCCAGAAGTAAGTTAAAAGGCAAATGGCTCTGGCCACTGCCACTGCTGCAGTAGCAGTAGTAGCTGCTGAAGCTCCTGGCCCTTTTGAGTCACTTGGCCCCAAGACAATTGCTCCCTTTGTCCTCCCCTCTTTCTCCTCAGTGGGCTTGAAACTAGGTAACTGGTAACAAAGATGGGGCTGCAAAGAATGGGTTGTCATTATTTTCTGGAAAGAGGGAGGAGTATTTGAAGGCTGAAGATATGGGCAGACTGTAGTCATTCCTTGGGTAGAGAGAGAAAGGTTTGGAAACAGTACACCTAGAGAGAGAAGGGGAACCAGAATGGTAGGAAACTGTCCTGGAAGGAGCAGTGCGGACTCAGAGTCAAGCGCAGAATTGCATGCTTTAGTGTCCCCAGACTGGAACACAGAGTAGAGGAGGGCCCAGGTTCCCCTACCAGCCAGTGGGCAGTGAATCAGAAGACTGTTTAGGACTCCTGAAGGGACCATACCCCTTTGCTCAGTGAGTCAGCTGGAGGGCTGAGTCACAAAAGGGATGGTTCATTACCTGGAGCAAGAGAGGAGCTGCAGATCAGATAGAGGGAGAGAGCTGGAACTGTGGCAAATCACACAAAGCAGGAGTTGGGCTTCAAGAACGGATCTCCAGAGACCAGGAGAAGAGGCCAGCACTGCTGTGAGTGGTGCTTCTCCTGACAATGAGATTATAAATTTAGTTGATGTAATATACATAGATTTCTGAAAGGCATTTAATCTAGTTACTACATGCCATTTTTATTAAAAATTAGAAGAATATCAAATCAAAATAGTACATATTAATTGGATTAAAAGCTTTGAACTGTGAGTAGAAAGTATTGACAGATTCAGGTCCAGATCTCTGCAAAACTTGCTCCCCAGGCAAGAACGATTCAGCCGGGGTTATGACACAGTGTTACAAAACATAGCTCTCTACTTGTACATGTGAAAATAGTTTTCCTTATCCATTACACATGGACTCCAAATGAGAGCATGTTAGGTTTTCAGAAGTTATGTACTGTTATTCTGCGGCTTGACACAGTTCACCTTTACAAATCACCCTGCAACTTTTGGATGACGGTACTCATTTAAAGTCTGCCAATGTAGAAGAAAAAGAGTTCTATTGCTAAAATGCAAGAGTTATGTCACATTTGTGATCCCCTTTAAGAGTCAAAGTTATCAATGAGAATGACTGCTATAATCTTACTATAAGGCAGAAAACAGAGACAAAATGGGCAGCTTATACAGAGAGTAAGTAAACCATTATATAAGGACCCAGATTTCTAGATGTCAAGACTTGGGTAGATGACCCCAATTTATTTTTCTGGACTGTATATATTTCCAAAGCCTTCCAGACCTTAGAGTACGGGAGAATTTTTCTGTTCTAAAAATTCCTTACAGACAAGAAGGAAAGCAGTTTATCAAAGAGAATGAGATTGTCATACAAAAAGAAAAAATAATGCGGCCAGTAGTACTCAGGAAGGAAATCTTTGGGCGCAACAGGAGAAATCTGGAGGAACTAAATTCATTATCATCAATAAGCAAGTACTTATGATGTATCACTATGGAAACAGTTTTAAATAAAGATAATCATAATGCCAGTAATAACATAAATTATATTAAACTCTCATGATGGAGCATGAACTCCAGCAAGGGTCCTAATGGCCAGCAGATGAAGGTCCGAGAGTGAGAGCATAAACGTATCCCTGCCTCCATACCCCCAATGCTACATATTGGAATTATTACATATGATACTTCATTTTCATATTGTTAATAGCAAAGTCAAACAATTATACCATCATTATTTTTCCTTAGACTGGGTCTGTCTCTATTTATTTATGTGGAGAACAGCTAGCAGACTGGGGTTCTGATTTTAAATTGGGCATCTAATTAATTATTAATCTTCATAGGAATGTCATCTAGGAAAACTGCAAAATCCCCCATTTTCCAAAATTCAAACCTTTAATAAAGAGTTTTTTGTTTCTACTCTCTTACAAAACTTTCCTCTGATTTAAAAATAAAACATTTTAAAATTGTATTAATAAAATATTTAGCAATTCAATTCCTTTTTGAAGTTTAAATTAGATTTTTATTGCTCTTTCTGCAAACCCTGACCATGATTAATGAATCTGCTTCTTAAGAGCTATGTAGCTGGATTTCAACCAGTACCTTTTCTTCCAACATCCCCACTAGTGTGCACACACACACACACACACACACCAGATTAAGAAACAAAAACACAGAAGCAGAGAGAAAATTGAGAGAGATAAAATGACAAAATGTGGGGAAAGACTGAAATATTTTACTGCCTTTAGGTTATTAATATGATAACAAATTGAATTTAAAAAAGGAAATGAGTGAGGACAGATTATTTTTCTACTGGGAACACAGAAAGGGCTAGTAAATAAAAGCTGCAGCCTAATGGGATAGGCTCATCATTACTTTTTGTTGTTACAGGTATTGACTCTTGGGATGTTTGTGGGCAAAACTCTACTGAAATAATTGAAATTGTGAATTTTCTCTATGGTTTTCAAAACACACTCTGAAACAAACAAACATCTAGAAAAATAATTTTTGCTGCATTTGGGTATAGTTATTCTCAGGCTGTCTCTACACTACAGAGATCTTTTTGGAAAAATGGCTGTTTTTCTGAAAAAAAGTCACTTAAGTCCAGACTGCAATTGCATTCTTTAAAAAAAAAAAAAAAGAAAGAACTGAGAGGTTTTTCTGACATTGGCAACCGCTTTGTACGAGGAAGAAGCCTTTTTCCAAAAAAGCTCTTTTGGAAAAAGGAGTGTCTAGACAGGGAAGAGGGAGTTCTTCTGAAAGAAGAGGAAAGAGGAGAAAGCACAGGTGCCATGGTAGTTACTCCACCCAGAGTAATCACAGCTTAAATGAGAGATAGCATACATTCAGTGTGGACTCTATCTTTCGAAAAAGATCGCTTTTTTGATGCGCTTTGGCAGGGTGTACGCTCTTTCGGAAGATGTTTTTTCGGAAGATCTCTTCCGGAAACTCTTCTTCCGAAAGAAGCCTGCAGTCTAGACATAGCCCCATTCAAAGCACCGATTTTTACAATGCTGATATCTGAGAATCATTGTTCATACAAAATCATCAAGAGATTATGATTTTAATGGTGTTATTCAAGAATATAGTGTTGAATTAGAATAACATAGCGAAACAAAGGAGCTTGACTCAACAAGAACAACAGAGGTCAGGAACACTATGGATCCCTTTCCTTTGCATTACTCTCTTAGGTGTTATTAGCCGATGTACCCAGCGTTGCTCAGGTTGGTAACTCAGGTAATGTAGGGATTTGGGGTGAAAAAATTAAAAGGAAAATGTACATGTATATGCTTTATTAAAATGGTTGTATTTTTCAAAAATGAAGGAGAAAAAAGTTTGTGTTCATAAAAGAATGAAAGTGATTCAAACATTTGAGCATCTTAGAAAAAAAAAGGGCAGCAGTGGAAGCTTTAGTGCAGGGGAATGGATGTGTGGAGGGGACTCAGGGTAAGGGTGGGGGTGCAGGAGTCAGGGCAGAGATTTTAGGAGGGTTAGGGCAGAGGATGGAGAGTGCTGGATTTGAGGCAGGTGGTGAGGCATTCAGGGCAAGGGATTGGATGTGTGGGCTGGATCCAGGCAGGGTCTCAGGGCAAGGGGGGTCTCAGAGTAAGGGGGCTGAGGTCAGGAGTGAGGGAAAGGTTGTGCTGCCTGGTACTGGTGTCTCTTCCATGGGGATGGATCAGCAGTTTCCAAGTTTCCCAGCACCTCCTCCGGCATGGACAGGCCATGGTTTATAGCCCCCGTCCCCAGCATCTCCTCCTTGGGAGCAGCAGTTTCTGGCTCCTGGCTTTCTTCCACAGGGGGAACAACAATTTCTCTCCCCCTCCAAAATCTCCCTGTGGAGACATGGTTCCCAGAATTCCTGGCATCTCCTGGGATTAGAGGGAGCCACTGAGCCATGATTCTTGGTCCACCGACATCTTTTTGGGATGGGATAGGGTCACTAGGTCATGGTTGGCAGCCCCGCTCTCCCCCAGCCTGTCCTGAGTGCTGGGTAAGTCACTGTGCAGTGGTTCATGGTCCCCCTTCATGTGTCTTGCTGTTTGGTGTGACCAGGGCTGTATTGCTTGGCTCAAGAGGTGGTCTCAGAGGGCTCTCCCCACCCAGGTCTGGCACTGTGGCTGAGGGCTATGAGGGCAGGGGTTTGGAGCAGGGGAGCCACTTACTTGCTGTGGCAGCTGGCCATGTTGATCCCCATCCCCAGGTGGCCACTCTCCTGCTGATGTGTCTGCCCCCAGTGGTCATTCTGCAATATAGTTGTCCCCAAGGGACACTGCCCCCAATAGTCACTCTGCATATAGCTCTACTTCTGTTCACTCCCCTCCCTTTCCATATTAGGGTGTGTCTACACAGCACAGATATTTCAAAATAACTGGCATTATTTCGAAATAACAATGTGAGCATCTACACATGGATTCCATTATTTTGAAATAAATTCAAAATAATGGATGGCTTATTCTGACTCTTATAAACCTCATTCCATGAGGAACAATGACTATTCTGAAATAGCTATTTCAAAATAGCTGTAGTGTGAACGCTCCACTGCTGCTATTTCAAAATAGCTCCTCCCCAGGGCTATTCAAACTAATTACTCCCCACTGCCTCCTGGGACTCTAAATCGAGGTAGCATGTCCACATTAGGGAAGACCTCTTTGAACTATCTTATTAGACTAGCTTATGCCTGCCTTGGACTAGCTCATACCTTCAAGAATAGTTCATTTTGAAATAAGTGTGCAGCGTAGACATACCCTTAGTGAAAACATTCCCATTCTATGAATTTCCCATCTTCCTAGCACAAACCAACCCTGACCTTGCTTTAAGTTATGAGAAGAGGAAGCTGCATACCAAATGTGGTGGTCCTAGCTCTTACTGTTTTGGAGGAGTTCTTGAACAAAGAGACTCACAGGCAGACAGACAGAAAGACAGACAGATGCACATTTCTAAAATATATAAATAGATTAGATTCTGACATCTTTATGTTTTAAGTTGTTCTTTTTTAACTATGATTTCCAGATATTTGGTACTGTATACACGATCCAAAATCAAAGTCACCTCTCTATTAACTTGTTCTCTTTTTTTTTCTTCCTTTTAATCTTTTTACTTGGGAGAGGTTGGCCGAACCTCTGCTCTCCCCAGTGCAATTATTTTATCACTGATACAACAGCCACATTGACAAATATTCACATAAGAACATTTTTGTTTGTTTTTCCTTTTTTATCGTAAGTGAAACAAACAAAAAACAAACATAAACAAAAGCAATTTTAATACACAGAAAGCCCCTAAAAATGAGGCATGAACAACTGGCGATTTAATCAATTTTGTACTCATCATCACTTTCTAGCTTGGGGAAGGGGTAATACCATGAAAATGACTGCTTTCACATGATCAGAAACAGGATATAGTGGAAAATTGAAAAGAAAATTTGTTTTTGCAGTATTTAAGGTGAAATAAATTTGAATAAGCTGCTTAGCCATTTAAAACTGGAAAAAAATACTCAAGTCTTCTTCAGGTAAAATGTCATGGAATGGACAGCTTGCTCTCCTTGATCTTGTTTTTCATTTATCTGAACAATGGGATACATGTCCAAACTGATCCTCCAACATTTTAGATGTACCTGTCACTTAATGGTATTAGATATTTTAGTCTAGTATGGCCCCTGTTTCTGAAAGAATTGTGTAAGACTGCATAAAATGTGCTTAGGGAATTTTCACAGTCCATTAGGCTATATGCATATATATATTTAAAAACGTGTTTGATTGGATGATGTACTACATATTACTGCAAGATTAAAGGCACTTCTGTACAGATGAAAAGGGGTGTCATCAATCCATTAAGGCAGGCAATCACAGTGTTACACAAATGGCAGGAAGAGGAATGAGGTGCCTTCAGAATGCATTATTTATCTTCGATGTTTCTTTCTGTCCTTTTTTTCCCAAACATTTTTAAACCTCTAAAAAATTACTTTCACAGCAAAAACATGAAAGTGGCAATGTTTCCCTCTATTAAATATATGTTTCTGTCTATTTATTTCTCGGAATTGAAATGTCACTGTTGCAGACAATAAGGTACTAGCTACTGTATCCATTGTTCACAGGCTGCAAAACAGAAAGAAGATATGTATGGATGCATTGATTACTAGAATACTGTTGTTAAAACATTCTAATGGCCACTGAAGTTGAATGAGTTTTGCAAGAGTACAAATATACCTATTCTTTTAATGCAATGGGCTGTATGCTAAATTAAATTACTTCAGTTTCTGACTGGTGGAAGGAGGTGAGTGATAAAGGATTAAAGGAAATGGAAGTCTCTAGAAGCCTTACACTGATAGATAATATCTAACATTTGCCACTCACTTGCTATAAACATATACCCATATATGCTTTTTCTCACTTCTGGGAAATCTTTTGTCACCCTTACAGGGAGGATGAAGATGAAAATGAGACCAGTAACTTCCTCATACTGTCACTGTTGATTCCAGACTCAGTTCTGTTAGTTCTGACACCCATTTTAATTTGCTTGGGTCCTGCAAAAATTGTTGCTTGTATTTATTCTGTGGTCATGGGGGACAGGCTTTAGCCATGCCCATAGCTTTCACATCTCTTGACCAAGTCTACAATTTTTAAAATTTCTCCCAAGCACAGTGTGCAAATATAAGGCCATAATATTCTCTCAGATTTTCCACGCTTGCCTGTATGCACAAATGAGTACTGGCATGAAAGATATCCTATTTACTCCCTAATGTGGCAATCAAAGAGATCCATAGAGAGGAATGTTACAATTCAGATTCACTTAAGAGGTTCCTTCAGGTCATTCTATAGTGGGAAGAGTAAGATAGATTCCCCATTCCAATGTAGGCAAAAATGTAATTGCAGAATCCCAGAAAACTGAATAGATCACCGGGAACTCATTGCAAGTCAGAACCCTGCACACAGAGACTCTCTTCTGCTTCTCCATTCCAATATCCCATTCAAACTTCTGTCTCTCTTTATCTCCTTATCAGTATAATTCCAGTGGGCATGACTTGTGGCTCCATACAGATGGATCTATGTGCTAAGCTCCACATTGCAGAAAGGATTCTGTGGGAAAGTTGAAAATACCTCTAAATATTTTATCTTTCTGGCAGATTGTTTGAAGAGTCAGTGAGTATTTTCATGTGGCCCTTTCCCAGCAGCACCCGTTAAAGACTGTAGAGCTTTAGGAGAGAGACATCTATAAGGATGAAAAGGGAGAATACCATGCCAGAGATGTAAGAGTTAGATCCATGTGTAGAGTTCCCGTTGCATGTATATTTAGAGGCCATCATGTGACCTAGTATTCTGGATAATATTTAAAGGGTTATTCCAGAGTTACACTTTGTTTCCTGCATTCCTTAGTGGGACAAAACTCCCAAAGAGATCAATGGGATTTATATGTGCACTGGGCCAATACAGCATTTTTAGATCCTCGTTTATGTTAAAATAAATATGTGAAGAACAAAAAATAAAAATATAAATATTCTTTGCACCTCTTTCTGAATCATCATTACATGACAATTTTGAAAGTTCCTTTATTTGGGGAGTCATCACATTTTCTCTGTCTCTCTCCCTTGATTTAAGAAGAGGGGATTTTATCAATAATTGCTCTCTTTTGTTGAGCTCTGAGTAATTATTTCAGAAACAATCTAATAGGCAGGCCTACATTGTGTCTTCTGACTTTCAGTGGAATTCAGTAATGATTTTTAAATATTTACTTTCGAACACTTTACAACGACGTTGTCAATTTGATTTTTAAGGTGACTAAGGGTGTGTCTAGACTACAGGGTTTTTTCAAAAAAAGTGGGCTTTTTTTGAAAAAACTTCCTCTGCATCTAGACTGCTGCCATGTTCTTTCGAAAGTAAATTGAAGGAACATGGCAGTTTTTTTGACTGTGGAAAACCTCGTTTTACAAGGAAGAACGCCTTTTTTTGAAAGTGCTTTTTCTAAAAAAGGCGCTATGTAATGCAAACTGTGCTTTTTCAAAAGAGAGCATCCAGACTGCCTTGGTGCTCTCTTTCGAAAAAGCAGCTTGCTTTCTTGAAAGTACTGGTTGTAGTCTAGACGCTCTTTTTTGAAAGAGGCTTTTTCAAAAAGTATCTTTTGCAAAAGCTTCTTTTGAAAGTGTCTTGCACTCTAGACGTAGCCTAAGTTTCATTTTTTTTAAATCCAATTTCAGATGAAGAACCATTACATAGCATGCCCTGACTTTAAAAAAAAATTGCAATGAGTTTTTTTCTTCTATTTTCCTGTTGAAGATCTTTATGAAGCCCTTTTCATCATAACAGAAACTAATAAAGCTGAAGGAAAGTTTCAATTTTGGGGATTTTTAAAACAAAATTCTGTTGGGATAACATAAATGAAATATTTCATTCTGAGTTCATTCAACAGGCTATTTCATTTAGTTGGGATGGACTTGAATGTTTCAATCTGAATCAGTTAAATAAAACATAAAATTATATTTCTGTAATAGCATATAACCTTATAAGAGTTATATGAGTTATAAGAGTTAAAAGAGTTGTGATTTGGATCCATTGTCTCCTATATGCCAAGCTCCTCAGGCAAATACATATTGTACAATGCAATGTAGTTTTCCCTGTGACCAAGTTCTTCATGGGGCATCGTGTGACGTTAATAACTCTGAGTGCATCCCGGAAGATACAATCCAGGCAGTAAAATTTGGTTTTAATTATCATTAGTTAATAACTAACATATGTTGTAATAGGAAAGGGAAGTGATGTAATAAATTTGGCACCTGAGGGGCATAAGGGTAAAGTACTGTGGGATGTTTTCTTTGTTTATTTTTTAATTTTTTTCTGTTTATAAATTATCCAAAAAATACCGTAAATAATTTTTTGTGCACTGGATTTGCGGTGGCCAAAAGAAGCCATCCTTTGTGTAGGAGTTCAGGTTTTTCTTTTTTTTTAAATAAAAGTATTATTCCATGGGAGTAAGTAAGGGTAATTGAGATGAAAATTTTGAAAAGGCCCAAATACTCCTTTTCAGCGTTGTTGACATTCTCATTAGAACCTTCTGCACAAGTTGTAAGTGGGTCAGATATCTACATGAAGCAAACACTTCCTGGCAATTTGTGGATTTTTGTGTTTCTTCACACAGTAAATTTGGACTTGCTTCTCATCATCTGATATATGACCCAATATATAAATGGTAACTCAACATTTAGAATACATACAGAAATACCACCAAATAGAAATAACAGAGTTGGGTTTTTTTCCATTTATTTATGTTAGTGGGATGGGGTTTGGAAATGGTGAGATTTTCATACTGAAGTTGTGGTGCTAACGCTGAAAAGTTGAAGGTAAAATGTAACAGTTTGTCACAATTATGTCTCATATTGGCAGGTGTTCTGAACTTTCTGTTTGATAACTAGACATATAAATTTCAGTTCTTAAAGCTTTGTAGCCAATTTAAGGGCTCATTTATTTCCCTGACAGCAAGATGTATATGCTGCCTGGCATACTGGATGTCTGGGGCCAAATTCACCACTTTGTTGCTTGCTTGTCTCACAGGAAGTAAATAGTAGCAATTTTTCAGCCAAGGCAGACCAGCACAAGGTGTTTAGCAAATAAATGAGCATAAGATGACCTGTGGTGTCCTGAAATTACTAAAATTCATGAATAATAAAATGATCTATAGATTGTTAGCAGAGGGCTATAGCAGAGGCTAATTTGCAGCCAGTGAAGCTTTACGGGATAATTTGTAACTTTTGAAAATTTAATGACTTCATCAGTTTTTACCTATTTTTTTACTACTATAATTGTCTGAACACTCCCTTCAACAGAGATCTTCTATCCAGGCAATTTCATAGTTGCCTATATGTTCATGTTATGAATACATAGCTGCTTTTATCTGAAGAGGGTTTTGAAATTATTTTCTTTTCTTACACATCTTTTCTATGAGAAGTAGCACAAAGGACCCTTCATCTCAAGACATGTTTTGCACAGCACTCTGTAGATATAATTATCAGAAAAAAATCACTGCATTAGTCCCCGGTAAATCAAAATGTCACAAAATTCATCTTTTTAAAAAAAACCTATTTGATTTTATTGAAAAAATAAAGCAGACCTGCCAGAATGTACAATTAAAGTAAACAGAGAGACAAATATAGGCTAAATTAGGGAGCATGTCCAGCAGCAGTCTGAAATTTCTCCTGTTTTCCACAATGTGGTTATCAGGAAATTCTAATGACTGAGTATTCCCCCTTCTGTGCCCCATTTAGAGATGATACTCATCCCAAGAGATGTATCAAGTCTTTTCACCCGAACAAGGGTTAGACTTTGATTTTAAGAACTGCATTTTAACAGCATGGAGTTGTAGGGATTAGATACTCCTGCCCCCAAAATAACATTTTCTCTGAGACAGTAGCCTATGTAGAGCCTGGGGGCCATGGATATTTTTGACTAGATAGTACTCAGGGTGTGAGCCTGCCTTTGATATGTACCATGTATCACTGTTTGTTCGGAAGATCAGATACTTCACTGAATATCTGAAGGCTGGATAGAGCCCATTATTGCATTTTGCGACAAAAGTAAATCTTATTAGATACAAGGGATGATACCCTGTCTATCTCCTGCTTCTTACACACATTCTGCAAATGGAAAAAGCCAATGTTTATGCTTGTCTCAGATCTTCCTGAATAGAAATTGCATTCAACACAATATCAGCATGCAATGCTTGTTCTAAGGACTACTGCTGTATTCAGTTCTTGTTCCTGTCCTTGGAGTTATTTCATTTCCTTTTGCAGGATGATAATATGGTTTTAAATTCTCTAATTTTCCTGCACTGACATTTTTATAAATTCCTCACAGAGTATGAAGGGAATGATGTGCAGCCCCGTTAGCCATCGTCCTACTCTGCCCCCTACCACACCCATAGAGTGGTAGCTGAGTTTAGGGACCAGGGATGATGAGTAAATGCAATTAGGTAATTGGCAGCTGTTACATAACTAAATTTCCCTACCTTTCTCCCTTTTATGTCTGGGTGTGGAAAGGAGATCTCTTTGTGGATTTTTGGGAATGTACCCTTTTCAGGGAATGCCAAAAATGGCTATATTTCTAATAGGTTATGGACCTATCAGAGGAATGTTCCATTTGTAGAATTAAAGCTTCTATAAGAGCAGAACTAAACATTAAACTACATAGAGACAAAAACAGAACAGGAGAAGACTGTGTACACTTTTTACTTTTTCTTTTTTAAATGTTCTTAATTACGGGAGCTACACTTTCAAATCACTTTAAAAAAAGAAAGATAATTGTTTAACCTCATTCTGAGAATGCAGTGAAATAATGACATTTGGCAGATATAAAAAGAGAGCCCAAAGGGAACATATACAGCATTAATATCAGAAAAAGAGAAAGAATCAGACTGAAACACAGCAGGGTAAGGGAAAAATAAAATGCAAGTATAAAAGTATACTGAAAAGAGGAAATAAACATAAAAATATGAAAATTAAATAGCTGAAGTACTTGTTTTAGAAATTTTGTCTTTTTATTGCTGAAATTTTAAATTGATATAGTTCTGAGCACCTAGCAAGTAAAATGAAGTATATAACACAGTAATAATATCTTCATAATACAGTTATTTAGCCACACCTGTGGAATTTGTTTATGGGAACCGGTTGAAGCTTTGCTTGGCAAGAACTCAATGCTGCAAAGACTGACATATATGCTTAGGCACATAAGCAACACTGACATAAAAATAAATTGACTCCATGGAGCTACACATGTGCATTGGAGGATTGCAGCTCAAGATGGCAGCAAAACCATAATGGCAATATACCAAAATTCCCACAGAGTTCAGTATGATTTCTACATAGGGGAACATGGCAAAGTATGTAGCTATGTTCCTGGTGTTGCATTTCTTCTGCATCCAAACTCCCAATATCTTCAACAGTTTAGTAATTCTTCAGGAGTTTTGATAGTACAAGGAATGATTAGCTAGGACATAGCTGATAAACTTGCTATTGTTCAATGTCAGTTCTGCAATTCTTAGGCATGTGAGCAAGCCTTACTCACAGAAATAGTTCCGTCGATTTCAATGGGATTGCTTGTGTGAGCAGCCCAAAGAAGAAATGGGCCTGGTATGAACTTAGTTTTATATAGGTTGAACTTCTCTAGTCCAGCACTCTCTGGCCAAGTGACATTCATGGTCTGGCATGATTTTAGTTAGCCAGATGTCCATTTACCATGGATAGGGCAAATTTTCTCATGGTGCTATGAAGTTCGTTTATAGCCACCAGCCCTGGCTCTCAGGGTTCTGTGCTACTATTTAGCACTAATTAACCCCCTAAATATCTTCTAAAAGCCCAGTAAGCAAAGGGGGTGTTGGTAATGCTACTGAACAATATTGATGTCCTATGATTTTGCAAAGTCTCTGGTTTGGCACCAGTCAGGTTCCAAGGGTACCAGGTTCAACTTGTAGAAACTAGAATTTATATTGATAAGATGTAAAAAACAATCCTTTGTTTTATTGTCAAAAGTTACTAGAGCAAGTCATACATGTATACTGTTGCAGGGCCAACGCTATATCCCTAATTTGCTTGACTGGCAAACATATGGGCTAGTAAGAGGATTTAAGAGGATGCACAAGAGAACATGAATATTATTAAGTCATAGGCTATTTTAAAGAAAACAGCTGGAGTCTATTATGCATGTTGGATCTGAGTGGTCCGCATGTCCATTTATCCCAGATGGGAAGGCTGGTATCAGATTCCTCTGAATGGGCTCAAGCAAGGTATATTTTGCAATGTTGACAAAACAGACATTTTATGGTTGCCACAGTGAAACTCTTCAAATATTGCTCATCTTAAGTGAGATCTTCCACAGGCGACATTAGGCCTGTGACAGGCCTGGACCACGTTGAGTGTCATTAAACCAAGCAGACCACTTATTTAATCCCAAATCTATGAAGATGGTGCCTAAAGGAGAGCAAGTGGGAGCTGTCTCATAAAAGGACACACAAAGCAAGAACATTTTGGGCTCTCTTGATCCACTGACCAGATATAAGAAATGTAACTCTCTTAATTCCCTGAGCAAACTGTCCATAAGAAGAACAGGTACAGACTTCACTTCAATGTGAGCTATCTGCTTTTGCTTGAGAGACCTTCCCAATTATCTAACACACTGACAAAGCTACTCTGTTGCCTGGTTCCAATCACTGCAAATGTGGGAACCAAAGAACACAATGGAAGAGCATTTTTGTTAGTCTCTAAGGTGCAACAGGACCACTCATTGTTTTTAAAGTAACAGACTAACATGGCTTCCCTTCTGAGACTTTTTAACAAAAGAAGATCATAAAGTAAAAGATGTTCAAACTCCTTTTTTACTGTAAATGACTTATTTCTCCCTATTTTGGTTGTTTATCTGGAGAGAGAGAGAGAGAGAGAGAGAGAGAGAGAGAGAGATTTCCTCCTTATTGAACTAGAGAAGGAATGTGTGGATTACACATGGGTATATGTGTATGTTTTTGTGGGAAATGGCTCTATTAATAGTTCACCAAAACTAACCCTTCCCCGCCAATGGCAATCTAATCAGTACAATGACTCCTTCATTAAATGAGTGTTATTTATAGCTTCTATGGTGAAGCTGTAAACATTGTTCAGTAGCAGTGGGGACTATTAGTTATAAAAACAACTGCTATATTTAAGGAGGAAGGAGGAAACTGTCCTGAGGTGATGGAATAAAGAAACAATTTTTCTTCTTTGCATCCAAAAAATCTAACTAGGTAAAGTTTACCACTCTGGGCAATCTTCCTTCATTAGGGTCATAAACCAAAATGAACAGTCACTTTTTAAACCTGCTAAATTGATTTCACTGTTGAGACAGCATCTCTTAGCAAGACAGAGTAAAATCAAACAGCTACCTCCTTCAGTCTCCTCATGCACAATTAATGTGAAGATATTGTCATTTTAGTCTGCTGATTTGATTACCAGCAGTATTAATTTGATGCTTTAATAAACCGGTGATCTAAATCAACATCATTGTTAACTCATTCATCTATTGATTCAGTTTCAATTGTAACTTCAGTTTGATCATTATATCTTTTCAATCTTAATTAGTGTAGTGTAGTGGTAATAGTTTAGCTTCAGGGACATAGTCATTTGCTGTAATATTTGTTTGCTTGTCTTTTTAAATAAAATGTGTGATCTGGTTTATTCTTTCAAATTACATCATGGTGCCAGATTACAAGGAATAAGGTAAGATCTCTGAACTTCCTGAGAGCCACTTGGCCCTCTTCAATCACATAACTGAAAAAAGCAGCCCTAGTTCTTTAATGTTTTTTTCTGATCACTATGGAGTTTTCTAGAGCTCTCCTAAATCAATAAATATTAGTATTACCTATAGTACTAGCTGGGTTGATTCATCTCTACAAAGGGAAATCTCCTAGTTCAACTACAAACTTCTGCAGTATTATGCCCTCGAACAAGACATGTTAGAATGTGCATAAGAAATCTCTTGTTCTGAGAATGCTGCACTGTGTATAAACATCAAAAATAATCCATTTGTGTATATCTAACAAAACTTCACTATGTGATTTTGTACTATTCTCTGTGATTGTCAGCTTCTTTCTGAGAAAGTCTTGGGACCAAGGCAACAGGAGAGTTACTGTCACGGTTGAGGGATGTCTAGAAAGGTACGAAGGTTGATAGGCATTCACCTTCATGAGAAGAAAATACAAGTGTGTGTCTGTGTGTTTTCATATTCCATTCATCCATCACTTGTGTGACACAAATGTTCGCTTAATATAAATGAGAGCCAAATAATACAAAAAAATTAAGGGTCAGGGAGGCAGCATAGGCACAGGACTTTCCTGCAGGTTGTTATTGTTTCCAGAGGATCCTTTAGGAGGGAGAGAAGGAGAGATCTGGAAGCTTATGGGAAAGGTCATCTATTTTTTCTGTTCAGTGAAATGGTGAGCTCCCTTGTCTCCTTCAACTATATATTGGTTAATGCAGAAACAGTTTTGCTTTAGGAAGAACTTAATTAGGGAATTTTCTTATGCATGGAAACCCACCTATTATAGTGGAGGACTATCAAGATCCTTATTGTTCATTGCCATCATATCTGAATAGCAAGGTGTATTTCTGTGATAGTAGACTTTTCTAAATTAATTCCTGCTGCTCTGCTCTGACACAACATACCATGCTGTGAATAAAGACCTGCTTCTCCTCTTATGATTTCTGCTTTTAAATAGTGCAGTGTAAAGACATAGTCATTAAAATGACCACAAGCCAACAATTCCTGCCTCAGAAATGGTTGCACTGTTATCAGATTCTGTTGCGCCTTACTAATCTGCTAAAGAGGAGAAAGAAGGAGACACCAGGACTCAGCAAAGCTGCAGGAGGCCTTTTGCAGCTCCCTATTTCTGAGGCAGGTTCAACACTGTTCCTAACCCTCTTATAATTTACAACATCCATCATCTGACTATGCCCCCTTCTTCCTGCATGTTAAGTTATAGACATTGCAACTTGTGTGCCTTTCTGCCCCTAGTGTTGCTGAAACAGCACAAAGAAATGGCAACAAGTCCACGGTAATACAGTTTAAGGTGTTTAGTTCTTTTATTCTGGAAGAAAAAAATGTCTGTTTCCTGTTTGTTATAGCCTTTGAGAGTCTACACTGCAATTAGACATGCAAATGCCAGCTGATTTGTACTCAGACCAAAGGACTGTTTATTTGTGGTTCAGCCATTCTGGCTCTGACTACAGTCCAAACTCCAGAACCCTCCTGCCTCGCAGGGCTCTAGGCTCCAGTCTTAGGGTACATCTACACTAAAAGCTTATTTCAGAAAAAACTATTTTTAAAATAGCTTATTTCAAAATAGAGCGTCCATCTTACAGGGAAGCCTCCACATTAGTCTGAGGCGCGCTCCCCTAATGTGGATGAGCTACCTTGATTGATAGTCCTAGGAGACACTGGGGAGGAATAACTTAGAATAGCCCTGTTGAGGAGCTATTTTGACAAACAGCAATGGAGCATCCACATTCACCCTCTTCTGAAAGAGTTTTTTCAGCATAGGCATTATTCCTCATGGAATGAGGTATACCAACATCGGAAAAAGCCCTCCATTATTTCAATTTTCTTTCAAAATAATGTAATTGCTATGTGGATGCTAGTATTGTTTTTCCGGAATAACAATCATTATTCCGGAATAACGGTGCAGTGTAAATTCACCCTTAGTTAAAATGTCTTCAGTTAAACATCCCCTTAGCCCAAGCCCCATAATCCAAAGTCAGCCACTGGTTTCTAATTGCAGTGTAGACAGAACCTGACTCAACGGTTCCTTATTGCTTATTGCTACCAACTGCATTGTGGTATTATAGTTCACTTGTACAATGGGTGTGTCTAGACTACAGAGTTGTTGTTTTTTTTAATGGACTTTTTTCAAAAAAAACCCAAAAACAAAACCCTTCCCCTGCGTCTAGACTGCCTCCGTGTTCTTTCAAAATTAAATCAAAAGAATGTGGCGGTTTTTTCAACCGTGGGAAACCTCATTTTACGAGGAAGAACGCCTTTTTTCGAAAGTGCTCTTTCGAAAAAAGGCATTCTTGAATGCAAACAGGGCTTTTTTGAAAGAAAGCATCCAGACTGCTTAGGTGCTTTTTCGAAAAAGAGGCTCACTTTTTCAAAAGAAGTGGTTGCAGTCTAGACCCTCTCTTTCGAAAGAGGCTTTTTCAAAAGATTCTTTCAAAAAAGCCTTTTTTGAAAGAGGCTTGTAGTCTAGATGTACCCTAGTTCCACACTGCAGAAAGGCTTCATTTGTTCGGTTACAAACAGATATGTGTCTGGATAGCACATATACATTATTCTGTTCATTTCAATTCCTGATCACCTATAAGCAATATTAAAAAACACAGAGGAATTGAGCCAACTACAGAGGTGATGTAAATATTGATATAAACTACAGTTGGAAAATCTGACTGTAATGTGGTAAGCAAGTCTCATACCACAAAATTGTCCTACAATTATTAGCTACAACTAAAGAGACCAATATTGCTACCTGGCTTCATCTAAGCCAAGGCTAATTAAAGATGAAGCTATATGGGGAAGGACCTGACTTGTGACTATACAGAAAGAAGGCAAAGATTAGAAGGAGGCTGCTCAATAGCCATCCTAGTCATATTTAAAGAAGGGTCTTTGTTTGGAAGAATGATAGTAAGGTAGCAGATAGGAGATTTTTCTGAAATAAGCCATATATCCCTCTCCCTTGGAAATATTACAGGTGATGAAGATTTGGACACATGGGAAATAATTGTAAATAGAAATGAGGTGCAGTTAGTATGGCAAAGAATACTCATATGGAAATTGTACGTAAGGGGCAAAATTAAAGTGTAGCCGTAGTGAACAAAAACCTATTTGAGCATTCAGGGAACATACTGAAGGTGTTAAAATGGCTGTGAAGGGGCTACTGGTGAGAATTGGCTGAAGTGAGGTGTAGGCTGGACCTGAACCTTCCCTGGGCAGGAAGAGGGGGGACTTGTATAAAGCCACAGAGTATAATGCATAAAGTGGTTGCAAGGAGAGAGAGAGAATCAGTAGTCATTTTCATGGTTGAGAGAAATCAGTAAATAGAAGCCTATGAAAAGCAGCAGCAAAGGTGAGATCATATACCCTTGGTTGCTGATTTTAGGATCCCTAGACTGGAACCCAGTGTAGTGGGAGGGTCTGTATTCCCTAACAGCCACTGGGGGAGAGGGCTAAAGGGCAAGGCAATGGGCTGTGGAGACTGCCTGTTGTGGTTTGTTTACACAGACTTTGATATCCCAACCAGGGGAAATTATAATGAACTGAGTGGAGGACCAAGCCAGAAGGAGAAAGTGATGCAGTTCATGCTGCAGTTCATGCAGCATGAGAGAGACTGCCAAATAAGTGACAGGATTAAGGGAGAGGAGAAACCACAAGAGGAGATGTCAAACCTGTGGTAAGTAAAACCCCAGAGTGGCCACAAGGAGGCACCTTAGCAATGAGTGAATCAGACCCCACCATACCATGGGAAAAAATGGTAACTGTGATTGTTTTCATATTTAGGGGAGAGTCAACTTAGGAGGGAAAGGAGTGTGACTTACTATATTCTTAGGAGAGAAATTGAACAACAGAATAGTATAAGAAGTAAAGAATGTATTATAACTTTTTGTGGTACTGAAAAAAATCTCATATGATGTCACAAAGTGGCTAACATGGATATAAATGTGAGAAGAGGTAGAAGGATAAGGTATTTCTTAAGTAAAAGAATGATACAGATCTGAGTAAGGAAAGCCTACTTCAGTCATTAGTCCTATCTTATTCAACATTATGATAAATTATCTTCCAAAAGAGATGAGTGTAAGAAAAGGCATCACTCCAATTGCTGATAACTATGCCATATGGGCCCAAATCAGCAATCCTGAAATATCTGCTAAATGAACAAATGAAGCACTTAGGAATTCTTGAGAATGGGGCCACATGCAGGGTTTTAAATTCCGAATTGGCAAAACTAAGGGAAGAGTATTCTCTAAAAGAAAATTAAGTTGTAACTATATGGACAGCAAATAAGCACACTTAACAGCTGCAATGTTTTAGGTGTTACCTTTGATAGCAAGCTTTCTTGGAAGGATCATATCTGAAAATATTAAAGATAAGTATAAAAGCAAAACCAGCTTGCTTAAAAGGTCTCTGTTCCTTTGCTTGGAATTAAGAAACCTGTAAGGCAATACAAATGTGTGTGTGTTTTTTTAGTTAAGCTGTAAAGTTGGCTTTAAATTGGGTCAGACACGAATGCTCATTGATCATCTTGTCTGAGCCTTATCAGGGCTATTGGCTATTAGAAATGGCACTTCGGGAAGTAGAAATGATATACTTAAGGAAGTATTGCAGAAAACAACTACATTGATGCAGTTTGATGTAATTATAGTGATACCATTGATTCCTGCCTAAATAAGACCGTATAAGTATCGTAAGTAAGTAATAGGCCTACTGATGGCATGGGATGAGGAGGAAGGATGGATGTCAAAGAGGGAAATGCTCCACAATTTGGAGATTTAAAAGGACCCAGGGCTCCTGGGCCCTGCTGCCATTACTATGGCAGCAATTGGAGCTCTGAGCCCTTTAGAACTGCTACCAGAATGCTCGCAGCATGCTCAAGAGCCCCACATGTTCCATCTGGCTCTGAGGACCAGTGGAGGGGGATGCTGGGCAATTTGGGCAGTGCTGAGGGCTGGCTGCCCCAGATCCACCCCTTCCACCTGAGACCCTGCCCTTTCCAGGAGAGCAGAACCACCACCTACACCCTCATTGCCCAGAGGCTCGGTGATCCTTTTAGTTCCCTGGTGAGCAATGCAGTGGTAGAAAAAATGGTGAAAACAGTTGTCAAGCATGAGCAAATCTATTTAAACGTCCCTCTGGATAAAGTAGTTTCCAAGAATCTAATTACAATGAGTTGAAAGAGAAATGGCAGGAAATACGGAGAAAACAAACAAAAGGGAAAATATTCCATGAAATTTCCTCGGGAGATGAAATTACATGTATTCTGATGCACTGAGATAGTTCATGAAGTGACTCTATTTAGATGATTAACTGGCTATTGTGGCTTAAATAGGAATTTGTTTCTAACAAACAAACATAAAGATGCATTATGCAGAATGTTCAAGGTTCAAAGAAATAGTTGATCATCTCCTTTGAGAGTGCACAAGAGTATACCATAAAAAAGAAGTATTTATGTGAAGAACTTAGAGGCCTTAACGTAGCCCCATTTTCAATGAAAACCTTAGTAAGAACAATCAGGAAAATGGAGCCCCATAAAAAAGTAGTAATGCACTTCCTTAAAAATGCCAAGAAAGGTGAAAAACTATGAATTTTCAATGGTGTCCAGTGCTTTATGGTCACAGAGTCAGCAAGTGAGTCTTTTTTTGCCATAAAAAAAAAGGAGGAAAAAATGTTGTGGTCACACTCTTGATCTAGAGAGACTAGAAGGTTCAAGGAGGGAACGTAGCACGAGTGTTTGCTTGAGCAATAAAGCCTAGTAAAAGGCCAGAAGAAATATAAAGCACCCACATGATGGGGGATCCCTGATAACAGGGCAGGTTCTGGACTGCCCAGCAGAGAATTCTGGGAGTTTATTGATTGAGAAATGAGATGGATGAAAGTCTAAACTGAGGAGTCTTACTGGTGGGATAAATATATACATTTATTTGGGGATTTATGAGAGATTTCAGAGAGGAACAGTGAGGGTTCCAGCCCTAAAAAGAATTAACTTAATGAGTCATGTTAGATACTTTATTATGGGTTTGGTAACAAGAAGACCAAGGAGGTGACATGAAGGTGCTAACTTTGACTGCCTGTCCTAGGTTCCCTGAAGTGGAACCCAATGTAGAGAGTGACCCTGGCTTGCCCAGCCAGCCACTGGTAAGGTGACTTAAAAACCCTAATAAGGGGACAAGGGCTGCTAGGAGCTTGAGAGAAGGTCATATGAACCAGGGGCTCTGAACTAAGGGAAATAGATTGGACAGCAGGATCAGACATGTTTTATTGAACTTTTTGTCACCCAAGAAGGAGTGGACTAAAATGTGATTTGGCTGGAGGGCCAAAGAAAGAGGTAAACCTTGGGAAAGGAATGACCGTTGCCATGGGACACTAGAAGAGAAGTAGCTATGCCATGCTGGAGCATGCCAATGGTGATTCCACCCTTCGACAATGGGTTAATTCACTTGGTGTGGCAGAAAAGAGACTATCTAAGAAAAAAAGTAACTGGAAATGGTAAGAAGCTGAAAGTTAAATTTGGTGCACGGGGGAATCATTATAATTATTAGGGCCAGTCTTCCATCTTCACAAAGTGAACCTAAAGATGCAAGAGACTGCTATTTGAGAGTTTCCCCATTTATGAGGAATCTCACCTAGATGAAGCTTTAGGTGCCATAAACCTCAAGTGCTTTTAACCCCAGCCCTTGGCATAAAGGAGCTAGGTTTGGAAGAAGTAAAAGGAAGAAGCATGGTAGAGCACAAGTCCATTGTAACTGATTCTCCGCTGGTGTAAAGTTTCTGAGGGACCTAACATCAGTGGCATAATTTGAACTGCCCCACTTCCCCGCTGCTTTAAGTTGCTCCTGAAATGGGCAGCTGAGAATCAGAGAGCTTTGATTGACTGGAGTACAGGGAGAATCTAGCTTTTCACAGGCCCCTCCAGCCTTATTTTACATCTATCTATTGATTGTGTTTCATGCCACAACTGTAAAGATTTACATCTACTTATTAGTATATTTGAACATTTAAATTACTGTGTAATCAGGTCTTCCATGGACCTGGAGGACCTATACATATAAGATATTACCTCAGTTTTCATTTAAAACAAACAAAAACATTTGTTCTGTTTGTAAAATGTGCAAATGAATAATCAAGTTCAATTTGTTCTAGTATTATTTGTCCTAAAGCGTTCTCTTATTAGCTCTTAACCAACACCTGTTATAGCAACCTATGGCTATAGAACCCCCACACTAAGGTGCAGGTGCAACCAAGGTTGCTACTGATGATGTAGGGCTGTTGCAAGCTTCCACCTAGCTGAACTGATGCCTGCACTGAGCAGCTACTGTAGCTTTTGTCCACAAGGAGTATTGCTTACTATTTTCTTAAGTATACAGTGTTGTCTTCGGGTCCCAGGCATAGATCAGTCTCATTGTGCTAGGCATAATAGCTTACAATCATAATAGCTTACAATCCTATCTAACAGTGGGATGAAAATAAACCATCAAATAGAAGTGAAAAAGTAGAAGAAGAGGAAACAGTAAAATGAGCAAGCTTTACTTAAAGTGAGAAGATATCTCACCCGGCGAATTACTCATGGAACTATTAATCTGGGATTCTTCCTTCTGATCCTGATTCTGATATTAACCCCCTCTATGATCTTGATGAAACCCCTAAGATCTGAATCTGCCAACCTTGCTCACACTGAATAGATTCTTATTTGGGGAGTAGTGCCATTCAAGCCACATAGCTGCAGACAAAGTAGGTTGGGCTCCAATTCTCTTCCAGTAGGAGTAGGGAGTTGGTTAAAAAATTACCTCTGAAAATATTAAATAAGCCAGTTAAATTATGCTAAAATATCTCCCCATGATATTAAAACAAGCCCTTCCCATAATATGAGAATGACAATAGGAAGATGTCAGTGACATTTCATTGGATGACATGAAAAATGGTTTCATATACTGACACGAAAATGCAAAATATGTCTCTCAATTTTTTAAAAAAGTGTTAATTTTTGTGTCATATAGATTGCTTGCCCATATGAATGTATGCGTAACTATATTTTCCCTATATGGTAGGGACACTCATCCTTTAACATTTAGGAGGTACAAGCTGAAAAGCTTATAGAGAGCAAGGACAAAAAAGATGGCTGTTGCATAAATGAGAAAGAATTCAAATGCCTAAGCAAATCTGAAAAGCCTTGAGAAGTTGAATACACAAGTTAGACTAGCCTTGCACGGTTCTAACTTTTGTATTTAGCATTTACACAGTCAATAACCTAAGCTGTCATTGACCTTGGTAGCAAAATGGGGCAATATTTTCACTTGGATGAACTGTTATTGGATAATTTCTCCAGTGTATTAAGCACAACATTCATTCCATCAACATCAAGTATGTATGTTATCTTTTACCATCTATTTCTTTTTCTGTTGTGCAAACATTTTTATTGTGCTCAGTAGAAGAACAAAATCTACTCTCTGTGAGCTAATGTAATCCTTGGTCTAACACCAATGAAATCACCTTACTCCACTGCATTTGGTTCCTTGTCTTGAAATAGGAGTGCCTCATATAACTTATCACGGCAGTAATGCAGCAGAGCATATTAATCCAAATGTAAGATTTTTTGTGAGTTTTTTATTGTTTTAATTTAATTTTTAAATCGTGGAAACTCACCTCCAGCTCTTAGCTTTCGGACATGTTCATAATGAAGTACAGTTAAAATACAATTTGTAAATTAACTCATGCTGTTGTCAGATGATGGCATCAAAGGAGGGTCCCCACATTTATGACACTCATTGTGCTGCAAAGCAAAACAGAAACTTATAGAAAGTGTTCCCATCTTTTTGCCTGGACATTTCTTAAAGAAAACAGCATGTGTCCCAATAATCTAACCTATGCACAAGGTTCAATAAACAGAATTAGTATAATGTCCTAAAATCTAACAGTCTGAGGTCTCATAAAGAATCAAGTTTCTCTCTGTGGTTCCCATTTTGCTGCAGGCAGAAATACTTGAAACTATCACTTTACCATACATAAATTACTAATTCCTAGATGCTGTTCTAGCTGAATTTGCTGGTGTTTGGGGTGGAGAGAAGGACTTTCCCTGATCTTGTGTGTCTATTCTCCAATTACTTAACTAGGGGAAGGGTAAGGACAAAGCTCATAAGCAGGAGGGGAAGCCAGTGTTGCTGCGTAGAAGGAATGCAGAGGGAGGAATGATACAAATCTTGTCTAAATATAAAAGTGCCCCAGATTAAAAGTATTTTGAATATATTGATTCAGTGCAATCGTATGTGTGGTCACTCCCATATTGATTATAACTGGTTATGTCAGTGATGGGCAATCACGATTAGTAAGTGGTATGTATGAGTGGCCCTCCTTCATCTCAGTGAGCGGCCTGTGGCTCACACCCCCCCTTTCCCCCACCCCCTTCTGCCGCACTCCTCTCGCGCACTTGGGCACTAGTGCCCTGCACTTGCTTCTCCCCCACCTTCCCAGCACTTTCAGAGCACCATGAATTTGCTCACAGCCCATCCTTGCTACTCTATCTCCCTCTCACAGCTCAAATGCCACAAACAGTTGATGTGTAGTATTCCAGCTCTGGGAGGGAGCGGGAAGAGTGGGATGGAGTGCAAATCAGGTGATTCATCCTGAAAGTGCTGGTAGGGTAAGGGAGAAAAAAGGAAGTGCTGGGCTCCAGTGTCCCAGTGTGTAAGAGGCATGAGAGGGAGAGGAGTAGACAGGGGGTCCACAGGCTGTAGGTGGAACCCCGGTGGGCCACATGAGGCCCGAGGGCAACAGATTACCCACCACTGGGATAAGTTATTTTAGCTGGTATCTGTATATTAATTGATACAATCTGAACTGAAAATGAAGCCACTAATACTATAGTGTCTTTATATAAAACTGCATGTTTAACTAACAAACAGAAGAACTTTAAAATGGCCATACTGGCTTAGACCAAAGGTCCATCTAGCCCAGTATCCCACTGTCTGCCAATGGCCAATGCTAGATGCTCCAGAAAGAGTGAACAGAAAAGGGAATCATCAAATGATCCCTCTCCTGTCATTTATTTCCAGCCTCTGACAAACATAGGCTAGAGACACCATTCCTACCCATCCTGGTTAACAGCCACTGATAGACCTAACCTCCATGAATGTATCTAGTTCTTTTTTCCATCCTGTAACACCCTGTCCTGGTCTTCACAACATACTCTGACAAGGAGTTAACACAGAAGATTGACTGCACTCGCTGAGTGAAGAAAAACTTCCTTTTGTTGTAACATCAGATACTTATTTAAAACAGTACAAATTAGTGAAGACCCTGACATAGGGAAGTAAGAAAAACAGAAGAGAGAGATGGATAAGAAAGAGAAACAAAAGACAGAAATAGCAGTGTTTCAAAATGAGAATATTTCTCCACTGTGTGATAATGAATGTGACAGTGAGGCCATGGATAAATAACAATTGGTTACTACATTAATGTCATAGTTTACCCTGCTCTATCTACAACCTTCCTATTGGCTTCAGTGGGGGTTCCTCTGGTATTATGTTGTCATACATTTATATATGCCAGCTCTAGATAGGGCCTTGAGCCAAGGTCTTACCAATGTCAGAATTATTTTTTGGTATACAAATTGAGAAAAATCAGTCTCCTTTTCTGGAGCCTTTTCACCTTAAGCTCAAAAGCAATCTTCACTGCTTTTAAAACAAACAAACAAAACCCCTGCTTCTTGGAATTTTAACCTTTTCAAAATTCTAACCTGTGCATGTCACAATGGAGGTGTAGTTGAAAGGAAAAGTTGAAATAGAGCTACTTCCATCAATAGGTCTTGAACTCAACATTACCTGCTTTGTCACACAAGAAAGTTATGTCAGGGAGAGTGCAGGCTTCAAGAGAAAACAGAAGAAACTGAAGAAACAGACATCACTAAAGAGAGGTTAAAATTCACACAATCATAAAACACCCTCATGACTTGTTTCTCTGGCTAAATATAAATACCTTGTGCACAGTGAAATGGTCCAATTCTGAAGATCAGCCATCTGAACATATTTAGGTATACTTAAGCACAATTATGTTATGTACTTGTTTGTTTTCTATGCTGGATAAATACATACTTCTTAATAGAATTCAATGTATAGAGACAAGAAGAAAAGACAGAAAACTATGCAATCTTATATATATCTACTTGCCACAGAAATGAGAGGGTAGAACAATGATTCTGAGATTCCCAAGATTGTGTATTTTGGGAAACATTGTTTAGAAATGGTATTTCTTATAACATAGCTTCATGGTGAAATAAAAACACTTACATTACAATAATCATATTGTTCTAATACTGGAAGTTACCTCACAGTGGTATTCCTTTGTTTCATAAGGTAGGTGGGAGTCTATCTGATCTCTCTTAGGCAATTCTTCACTTCTCTTGCTTTTCCCCTTCTCTCAATTTAATGACTTGCTTGCCTCCCATTGTCACTTACCAGGCTCATGATAGGCTAGCCATGTAATAGTCACAAGACATATGGATGAGTTGTATAGTAGCAACACTCTTAAGGAAGGCACACTTACTCCCAGACCTACTCCATCCATACACAGGGTGAATAATTGCCACTGCTCTTTTGGACAACATATATTATTCCCCCCCTCAATGCACCTTCCCTGTTCCATAGAACAGTGAGAAAGATGAAAATAGTCCCACTGCTCTTACTCCTTGCTACCCATCCCTACCTATAACTGAACTCTTTGAGCAATAGATGATTTTATTCTTTATGAGCAAACAGTATTATTTGCTGCTCATAAAGAATATTATTATAAGTAGCCCTTTCACATGCCGCAAAAAAGTATAAGAAAACTTCCTGCACACATAATCACAATGGTCAACCATATTTTGATACTATGTTCACATATAAGTCTCTCTCCTCATTGTTGCCTCATAACCTTCTCTTGTGCTTTGAGATATTTTTCTTTTTTCTAATTCATTTTCCTAACCCCAGATCCTTCTTCCATGTTCATTGCCAAATGGGTTTCCCATCTGCCCCAAACACAGGTAAAAGGTGTTACTCCCACACACACATAAGTAATGGTGACACCCTTTTTACATTATTGATCCTTTTCTCTACAGTACTAGTTCCCTAATCCTGAACTGTTGAGTGCTTTCTCCACTTCTAGGTCTCTCTTCACTGACCTTGATTTTCCCTTCTATTTTCTCTGATATCGTTTGTGTTTTTGTGGTTTTTATTGCATGCCATATCTCTTTTCTTATGTTCCAAATCCAATATTCACTGATCATATTACTGGCAGGAGATGCCTGCTGTTATTAGTAGTGCAGGGCAAAATTTTTCATCTGAAACTTTTTTTAGCAAAAAAGGCAGAGTTGACAACACTGAAAACATTTTGCAAATTCGTTTTGCTTTGGCTGAAGCAAAAAGAAGTCTAAAAGAATCAAAATGATACTTTTTGAAACAGTCAATAGAAATTATTTTTATATTCTTGGTTTTAAATTAGTGCACTTCAAAAATCCCTTTTAATTTTATTGAACAAGCAACTATACTTTTAATACGCAAAAATCAAAACAAAACTTTCTCTTTTTGATTTACATGCATTTTTCAAAATAGTTTTGTTTGACCTTGTCATGGGGTGGGTGGCCTGTCCCTGCTGTGAGACTGGGCAAAGTGTCTCACCCCCGTTCTGACTCTGGCTCAAGCCTCTATCATCCAGGAGTTAAGGCAGCCTAGTTGTAGTGCCCTCAATCGGTACGGCCAAATGGCCTAGCCTCTAGTACCCCAGTCTGTGGAGCAGTAAGGCCCAGTGGCCAAGTCTATCTCACCCCGGTCGACAGGTAGTAAGGCCCAGCGGCCAAGTTGATAACGATCGGTTTGATCCCCAGTGGGGATCAAAGGGGGGGAGGTAGAGGGGCCTGGACCCTCCCTCTCTAATGGGTCCTAGCCCAGAGCCTTGTCAGTTTTAGGTGTTTCCCACCACTGTCTCAGTGGGAAATCTGCCTGAAACATGCCGAGCTCACCAGGAGGTCTCCAGCTCCCTGCCCTGGGCTACTTCCTACGCTGACACACCAGCCAGTGTATTCCTTGCCTGTGTTCTCCCGGTTAGTAACTCTCCTGGTCATCCGCTTGCTACGGTCACTGTGGCTACAGTGGGGGTGGCTACTGTCGCTGTTGCAGCAGTGGCTGCTGTTGCTGTGGCTGTGGTGGCTGTGGCTATGGCTGCAGTGGTGGCAGCTGCTCCTGAGTTCTGGCAGAACCTCCTTTTCCCCTTCTGTGGTCAGGCCCAACTGGTCTGCTCCTCTGGCTTTTATGCTGGGCCTGGAGTTGGAGCATGCCCATCAGGGTTCTGAGGGAGAGGCCTTCTCAGACCAGCAGGCCTGGTTAATCGCTCCCAAGCCAGCGTGGGGTCGGTATATCCTGTCACAGACCTCAAACATTTTTTTTAAATTTTTAGTAATTGTCCATTTAAAAATCCATTATTCAAAAGGCTCTAGTTACTAGTGCCACCAGTTCATGAGAGAATGGTTACAGAAGGGAACATGGTTTCCTCTTATATTCCACACAGGAGATTGTGCAGTTTTTTGCTTTAGGAAATTTAACAAAATAATATGTTGTGATTTTCTTGGGGTCAAATTTTCAAGTGTTTCTCAGTGAGTAGCACACAAATACCATGGGAAATCATTTCACTCAACAGAGCATAAAGCCAATGGGACTAGAAATTTCCTCGATGATTTAAAATATCTCATTGAAACATATTTTAATATCCTTCATAACAAATGGGAGTTGCCTGAAAGTGTAGCTTTTCCTGAAAAGTTACTGCATAAATAGAATTGTTAAATTCTATGTTAAAAGGTATATATCCTGAGAATTGCACTGAAGAAATTGAAATTAACTTTAGCCTTTCTGCAAAAGTACCTCTCTTTCATTGCTGGTGGTTCCAATGCTGTTGATTAAAGCCATATGTACCTTACTCAAAAGGTCTGTAAAGCAGCAGCTCATGCACAAATCCTTCCGATTCTAAACATATTAGGGGTAAGGATTTTATGACCACTGTACACTGCCTGCGCCAAATAATGCGTAATTCTTGATTCCTTATTTGGGCCTTTAAAGTGCACCAAAAATTTAAAAAAAATACATGCAGCTACTCAGTAATCATGGTGAATGAGATATAGGATTGAGGTGAATATGCATTTATACTTTTATTTTCTCAGAATGATTTAAGATTTTTATACCTAGCACTAAGATATAAAATCATATATTTGAAGTCTACTTACGCATATTTGACAGTGTTCAGAAAGGAATACACACCAGTCAAAAACACTGCTGCATAGCTAATCATTATTCATAAATAAAGGTCTAAAACACTTCAGTGATTCCTAAAGTAACATATTCTAGTTAAACTATTGTAGCTGCTGATAGATTGAAGAAGTGTCCTCCAGAATGGTTTTGAACGCACCATAGCAACAACTGATGAGTGAATGACTGTCTCTCCCTTACACCTTTCTTTCCACAAAAATGGATTTCATCTATATTATTTTCAATGAAGGTAGTAAAATTATTTCTACCTGTCAAATAGGACTCTGTCACAAGGTCAATATTGCCTGTTTTGAAATACGTATCTCAAGGTCACTATGTCATTTATTCCTCAATAAATTTCATGATATTCTGAAATTAGTTTCTATAAACAACACCAAAGGCTACAATCACTTTATAGACATGTAGATGAACTTACACAGACTCAGGGTTTCTTTGTATGACTAAATAATTCAGCATTACTAATAAGAAATGCTTCTAAACAAACTTCCAGTGTACATATGATATTAGCAAAGAAAGCAACATTTTAAGTATCTTCATTGATCCAAGCAAAGGATGGCATATTAAAAAATATTTTCCCAGAGCAACAATATCCTTTTCCTTTTCTATTTCTTTTGCAATATAGAAAATATGTATTCAAAAATAACTAGAAATACAGTTTAAAAATATCTGTGAAGATTTCCTGGAAAGTAAAATGCAGAAGTAAATGACATTAGGACAAATTCTCAGATGTCTGCTCTACTTTTATTATCATTGTCTCATTTATAACCTTCTCCTTTCTTTCTGCTCTTTCATTTTGAGTGCTGTCATGAGAGGGCTAAAGGATACTGCAGAGCTCTCTCTCCCTTACACCTCAAATAGGTTTCTGTCCACTGTGGGTTAGGGCTATTGTGTTTATTTTCCCTTGTGTGTGTGTATATATATATACATATATATATTAGAAAGTCCTCGGTAATATCTAGCAAAGCAGTATTATCATAAATGCTTTGATGGGAACTACTAAAACAAAGTGCTGTCTCAAACTGCCTTATATGCAAAAGCTTCTAAATGATTTAAAGCAATGTCTATCTGAAGATCACCTGCATAATCATAGCCAGGGTGATGGAGAGGCAATCCCAGGAGGAACTCCAGGAACTAATGTGGAGGGATGGGCCTTACTGTGTCACTCTGAAGGAGGATGAAACATGTGCTTTCTTCATGCCCCCAGGCTACCTTGCCACCCACATTGGGGCTGGTAAGAAGCCTGTAGATACAAGCAAACATTGATTCCTGCACTGAAGAATACAGAGGGACTGCAACTATGGCTGGCTTTTGATTAGGGAGAAAACATGGAGGACTGACTTTTACTTAGTTTCTCAGATTCATCATCTGTGCTCCTTCAATGAGCCAGGTGGCTGAAAGATTGGGTCAGCAATGCTGATCCCTAGGGCAGGAAGAGGACAAGGGTGTAATTATGGAGAGGACAAGGTCTAATGATGAAGGAGAGATCTGCCAGGTACAGATGATACATATATGAGGATCATAAGTAATAAAGGGGGATTTATCAGGCACAGATCAACATTTGTAACCTGTCTCTCTCTGATTCTGGTTAAGGCCATATCTTAAGAGTCTGAGACAATGGGAAGCAGTGCCAAAGTTCTTCCACTCATTATACATAATGAATAGTTATTTGCTAATTAACTTGTCAACGTCCATTATTTATTAATGGACAAGATGTTCTTTTATTAATGTGCTAGATCACTGCAGGACTAAGTTCTTTGTGTCCAAGTTCAGCTTCAAGAATACAGTTACTCCTCTCAAGTTCAGGCAATGCATAATCCCAAAGATGCATGTTCCACAGTAAAGGGAGGCTGAAGATGCAGGAAGTATACACTTAGATCTTTGCTTGCTAGAATCCCAAAATGAGTTTAAGGAGCTCTTGTCCAGTTTAAAACAAACAAAAGGAAGTTTTTCTTCACTCAGCACACAGTCACCCTGTGGAACTCCTGTGGATGCAGTGAAGGCTAGAACTTTAACAGGGTTCAAAAAAGAGCTGGATAGATTCATAGAGGTTAGGTCCATCAATGGCTATTAGCCAGGATGGGTAGGAATGGTGTCCCTAGCCTCTGTTTCTCTGGAGGTGGGTGAATGGGGAGGGATCACGTGAGGATTACCTGTTGTGATCCCTCCCTCTGGGGAATCTGGTGCTGGCCACTGTTGGCAGACAGGATACTGGGGTAGCTGGACCTTTGATCTGACCCAGTATGGCCATTCTTATGTTCTTATATTCTTATCTGCCACACCAAGATATCTTGTTCAGAGTGACTTTATTGTCTTCAGTTATTACTCTAATATATTACCTCCATGACATCTACAGGATTATCCTCTGCAAGTTTTGAATGAAACTGCTTTATTTCTATCAACTTAAATGTAAAATCAGGCTTTTACCTTATTCACATCAGGTTGGTGATTGCATTCTCCCCTGGGGGACTAGATTCAAAAAGGTTATAAAATGTCCTCACCATGTTATGTCTACACTAGATTTGGAAGGTGACATTTCTAGCTCCAGTAACATACCCGTGTTAGCTCTGAGCTAGATGCTAACAGAAGCGTAGCCACTGTTGTACTAGCAAGGAGTGAGCTAACTGCCCCAAATACAATAGTGTCTCAGAGAGGGTCATACTCAGGACAGAGAGCCTCTCGCATGGTTTGCACTGCTGCAATTATACTTCTCTTTTTAATGGGCTAGTTCTGATTGGGAACATTAGTCATTCATGTCTTTTTTTAATCAGGCTCATATGCTACAACTCATTATTAAATATTCACTACACTTAAAGGAGAAACCACCATGGATCAATTCCTTACCAGTCTGGAGAAAGTGCACAACAATGTGACTAATAGGAGGCATGGAATCAGATTGGACACTGGGGAATCCTAAAATTTGCCCCCCCCCTCACAAAAATACAGTGAGCAACAAGTGGCAATTAGTGCTTCATGAGACAACTGAGGGTAAACTGTAATGAAGGTGGAAAAAGGGAAAGCAGCACAAAATAATACACATAGTATTTTTTTTTCAATTTTCAGTTAAAAAAAAAGTTAAAAAAAAGTTAATATTTCATAAAATGGCAAAGAGAAATATCAGAAAAGAAGTAATGGAAAAAAATAGGTCAAGTCATAAATGAAGAAAAGGATGAAATTAATACCACATTAAAAATGGATGACTGTACTACTTTTTACAATTTGTCTTCAGGAAAACTGAAGGAAAAGCTTATATGGTTAACAAATGAGGAAGTAATGGCTACTGAAGGTCAGCAAATTTTGACCATGTGCATGGCAACTAGTCTGGATTATATTCTTTGTAAAGGTACAAAGTGAATTAACAAGCAAATTTATTCTTCTCCTGACAATTATTTTTGAAACATTATGAAAGAATTGCAGAGATGACAAAGGTTTGGATTAAAGCAAATGTAATGCCATTTTCAAGAAGCATAGTACAGTGATCCTGACAGTTACCATCCTGCAATATCTTAAGTAAAACACCAGTGCAAATACAGAAGGGAGAATTTGGGGAAAATAATCACTGAATATTGATGCTTAGATATTCAGAAAATTCTACAATCCGTACTCCTTTTTAGTTAACTGAATAGATAGCTGGATATTCAAAATGTCTTAGCTCCCAACCAAGACACCTAAATTAAGTGGCCAAATTGTACAAGATGGTCAGCACCCATGTGTGTCAGTGAGTGTTGTGGAAATGAACACTTAGGTAAAATGCTTAAACTTTGAAAATCTGGGCAGGAGTGGTGTGATTATTTATGGGGCCTACTTCGTATATATGGAGCGCCTAGCACAATTCCCAGGAAATGGGTGTACTGCAAAGAATGGGATAGCATTCCTTTAAATAGTTTGGGAACACTCCAGTGGCATTCACCATGTCTTTGAAGCTGGCAGAATCCAACAAAAGCAGTAGATCTGTCCTATGCTGGCATTTTGTGTCTATTTGGTAAATATGTTGTGCACATGTACCTCCTTTATACTGTGTTTATTCTGTAAAGGACAGAAGACATAACAAAATCAATGGAAATTTTACTCCTAAAGCACTTATGTGCTACTGAAAATCTCACCCATTGTGAAATATCTTACTGAGTGAGTACCTCAGCAAAGTGAGTGAAGAATGCCATGGCTAGGCCCAAGATGATTTAATCTTAGCTTTGAGATAAACACTGTTGACTAAATTCATGTTGAATGGCCATAATAAAAAGGATAAAATAAACAAAAACATTATTTAATTCAGAAAGAGAGTGTGTTAGTTTATCTTAGTGACCCAGATAGCTCTCGTATGATTGTACCAAGCACACTGGACTAATTTCTGCCTCAAATATACTCCACGCAGTGCTATTGAAAACAATGGGGTAGCACAGACTTTGGCCTATTATGCTAATTTCTGAATATCTCTTTACCAGCAAGATACTGGCAAATTGGAAGGAGTTCAGAGAATAGCAACAAACATGATCAGAGGGCTGGAGGATTGATTCATGAGAGGAGATAAAAAGAACTAAATATGTATACTGTTGCTTGGCTAAGCGATGACTAAGGGGGGCATAATTGCACCCTTCAGATATTTGTAGAATGTTAACACTGAGGAAAGAGAGGAGAATTATTTAGCATAATAAAAAGGAATATGCCTTCAAGGAATAGAATAAAATATAGAAAGGGAAAAATGAGGATGAATATCAGAAAATTCTGCCTTACAGTACAGTCTATCAGCCTATGCTGTAACCTTCGAAAGGTAGAATACCAACCTTGAATAATGAATTTCAAACAAGGAACAATCCTGCTCTGACAGACAAGTGGACTAGGTCACTGTGACAAATGCGCAGAAGCACTTTAATAATTGCATTTGGACCTAGCACTGAATTGGTGTGTTACTACCGTATAATGCAATGGGTGTTTTCCGCTGGGGCTACGTCTGTATTACACACCAATTGGGACAGAGTGTAGTGTGTGTACCTAGGCTGAGATGTCCGTAGTGATATTTGTCAGTGAAAATCTTTGTCAGAGGGGAGGCAGTGAGGTAAGGCTTTCACAACTGAAGCCTGTCACTGCATTCAGGACAGAGATGTTAAATTTAGATTAATTAATTAATCGAATAGTCAAAGGGATTTCCATCAACTTTTTGATTAGTTGATAAGAATGCCTCTGCCATTGAACTACCAGGCTCTTGCTATAGTTCAAAAGTGGAAGCCCCGCAAGGAAGGTGGGGCCAGCAAGGTGGGGTGAAGCGATTAGTCACATCACTAGTTGACTATCTGATAAGCTTATTCTTATCAGATAATCAAATAGTCGATGAGTTGCTTACATCCCTAATCCAGGAAAGAATATTGCAGGGGGAGGCCGTGGGAATCTCTTGCAGCTGCAGAGAAATGATCCGGGAATTGAAAGCTAGCAGATCCTTCCCCTGCTGTTGGAATCTTTTCCCTTAGGCTACGTCTAGACTGCAAGCCCCTTTCGAGAAAGAGCGTCTAGACTACAACCAGTACTTTCGAAAAAGCAAGCCGCTTTTTTGAAAGAAAGCACCCAGGCAGTCTGGATGCTCTCTTTCGAAAAAGCACAGTTTGCGCAACATGGAGCCGGAGATCAGATGGACTGCCCAGCTGAATCCTGGCCCTGCATTCTACTGCCCCTTTGATGTGCTGCTCCGGCTTTTTAAAGGGGCAGCACAGCATTAAAGCCTGTGATTATCCCCTGTGATTAACACAGTAATTTTTTAATGTGTTAATCCTGCCCTGAGTTAATCACAGGCATTAACGCAGATAAATTGACAGCCCTAAAAAGTATAGATGAGAAGTCATAGACTCATAGGGTCGAAGGAGACCTCAGATCATAGAGTTAAACCCCCTGCTAAAAGCAGGACCAGTCCCAACTAAATCATTCCAGCCACGGCTTTGTCAAACCAGGACTTAAAAACCTCTAAGATGGAGACTCCACCACTTCCATAGGTAACACATTCCAGCATTTCACCCTGCTTTTAGTGAATGTCCAACTCAGACCTCCCCCACTGCAACATGAGAACATTGCTACTCGTTTTGGCGTCTGTCACCACTGAGAACAGCCTCTCTTCTCTCCATCCTTTTTTGAACTCGCCTGCAGGTAGTTGAAGGCTGCTCTCAAATCCCCCCTCATTCTTCTCTTCTATAGACTAAATAAGCCTAAATCCTTCAGCCTCTCCTCAGAAGTCATATACTCCAGTCCTGTAATCATTTTTGTTGCTTCCACTGGACTTTCTCCAATGCATCCACATCCTTTCTGTAATGGAAGGGGGGAAGAATTAGATGCAATATTCCAGATGTAGCCTCACTAGTGCTGAATTAAGGGGAATAATCACTTCCTTGCTGATGTTCCTCCTAATGCACCCCAATATGTTGTTAGCCTTCTTGGCTACAGGGCCACACTGTTGACTCATACCCAGCTTCTCACCCACTGTAATCTCCAGGTCCTTTTCTGCAGAACTGCTGTTTAGCCTATTGGTCCCCAGCCTGTAACAGTGTTTGGGAGTCTTCTGTCCCAAGTACAGGACTATGTACTTGTCTTTGTTGAACCTCAACACATTTCTTTTGGCTCAATCCTCCAATTTGTCTAGGTCACTTTGGACCCTATCTGTATCCCCCAGCATAGACCTCTCCTCTAGTTTAGTGTCATCTGCAAACTTGCTGAGGGTTCAATAATCCCCTCATCCAGGTCATTAATAAAGGTGTTGAACAAAACCAGCCCCAGAACCAATCCTTGGGGCACTCTACTTGATACCAACTGCCAACCAGACATTGAGCCATTGATCACTACCTATTGAACCCAGTGATCTAGCCAGCTTTCTATCCACATTATGGTCCACTTTTGCAGCCCAACCTTCTTTACGTACTGATAAGAATACTGTGGCAGACCATATCGAAATCTTTGCTAAAGTCAACATAGAGAGAATGTAGAGGATACACTTATGTACATATCCACACATTTCCGATGGATATTTACTCCATTTGCCCAAGCCTTATCTTATTGGCTATATTCCTATTGATATTCCTGATAAAGCATCACTGTGAGTATGTTCTCTACATACCACCAGGAGAAGTGTGTAGTATACAATCACCCTAGGGGTCTGGCACAAAGAAAAGGGATGTTCTCTCTAATAGTCACCTAAGAACTTAAATGTAATGTTCATTAAGAGTCCATGTTAGACCAGTTAGCCATAATGTCTCTAGCCCACTCTCCTAGGCAGAGACTAGTTTAAACAAGGTGGGTCAGAGTAAGACAACCATTTTGAGGGTCACACAAATTCTCAGAAGAATCAGGGCTTGTTAGAAAATACTGGTTCTATTCTGTTCTAGTAATGTAAGACTAGATTCTGTCTAATTTAGCTTGTACTGAAGAGTAATCTTAGATGAGAATAACTAGTTTTCCCTTTATTCCAGGTGGGTTGGACTCTGTGCAGGTCTCTTTCTGGTGCAATGTACATCCTCCATGTACTACACTGCAGCTATGGCAATCAGGCAGTGAGGGCAGAGCCATGGATGGTGCCCTCACTCCCCATCTTGTCCTTACTGCATGTATGGAGGTGATGTATCAGCTTTACATCTCCCCCAGCACTGATTGCTATGCAGGGGGAGGCCAAGGTTGGGGCATTAAGAGGAATCATGCATGTCTGTGTTGTCCTGCATAGCTGTGTAAGTCAGGGATGTGAGCTGGCTCTTAAAGGTTTCGAATCCTGAAACCAGAAGGGTGAAGCTCACATTTTGTTTACATCATGGAAATGCTCACTAATAATATTCAAATCTTGATTTTCTCCTCTAGAAAAGCAATTATTTGGTAATGAGATTCAGCCTCCTGTGGCTATTCCTTTCCTTTGAGCAATGTGGTTAGCAGAAAGGCCAGGAAAGCCTCACACCTCTTGCTCTGACACGACTAAGCCAGGGACATTCTTATTAGTGTGTACTTTTAATTTCAGCAGACTGAAAACAAACAACATAAATGAGTTTAGCCATTACACAGAGGGGAGCTAGAGGTTGTTAAAGGACAGTTGGAAAATGTACTGCAAGTGCTATCATGCAGCCATTTGCAAAGCAAACTAAGAAACCTACATTTTAGCAAAGCTGTGTAAAATATGTCCAGTTTGCAGTTCAGAAGTAGATATTTATTATGATTGTTATTAAAGAGCAGTGACATGGAGATCATAGTATATTTCCATTTTCTGGAAAATGAACAACAAACTAACATGATGTGCAATTATAATGAAACAAAGTAGTCTATTATCATGAGTTACAATATCCATTAATGCATACCTCTAAGATACCTGTGCTTAGAAGTGAAAATCTATTGTTCTTCAAATGTAAATGAGGAGGAAAAAAGCAAAAATAGCACTTTGAGACTGAGTACGTCTTAATTGTTGTTGCTCATTCTCCTTACTTCTAAGGTTTTACGTTTAACTGAGCTTTCATAAACTTTCTTTTATTAGCTTCTTTATCATGATTAGTATATCAGTTTAGTTACTCAAAACATATACCTCTCTTTACCACTAGATGGGACTAAAAAACCTTGCAATGCCTCTTCATACGCTAATTCTTATGAATGCATACCAATAATCTCTTCACCAAAAATGCTGGAAGTAGTCCAGAACTGAAAATATCAAAGTTCATGGAAGGGTATCTAAGACAAAGTAATTACCACTTGGTGGAAGACAGCCTTTGTTGTTAGTAACTGCAACTGCCAGAAATGAGTCTAGTTAAAATACATCAAAACTGACTGTATTTTCAAATCCATTGAGGGGGAAGCATATCCTTTATATCTTCAGAAACTGCAATAACTCAAACTAAAAGTCAATATTGATTTGTTTGTCAGTGGATACTTCTGAGGCAAATCAAGATAGAAGTATACTTACTCTCCAACTTATCTGACATTTAACCATTTAAAAGATTAGAATAGCTAGAACAGGCTTTTAAAAACCCCTTTGATTTCATTTCAGGCAACATTTACCACTTTGTATGTCTAAAGAAGAAAGCAAACATTTATTTTGTTGCTGAAAAGAAATGAATATACTGAATTACTAGTTCCACTGTGTATTTAAATACAAAAGCATAGTTAAGTTTTTGAAAAATATCCATCCCCTTTATGCCAAGAGATTACTGCTTTAGATAGATTATATTAATTGATCATCATAATAGCTTTCCCTATCAGTTGATCTGCATTTTATCTTAGTACACTTACTACACTTTCTATACTAAGCATAAATTAGAATAATTAAAAAGCAACAGGGCTATGATAATTTAGACCTCTTTAACTACCAGATTACCATGTCTATATCCTGGTGTGATTAAATCCAGATATTTCTTGTAATTCTTAGAATCATGTCATGTAGAAATTCATTTCAGTGTCTGCTCTTCTGACCAGGTGACTGAACATCTAATATTCCACTGTACTTAAAAAGTGAAATGAATTTTCTTTTGTATTCACTTTATCAAACTTTCAGGTTTGCTTTCTGCTTTGGAGGGAGCTGCTCAGAACACTTGTGACTGGCGAGTACCATGTTGTGAATTTCACAAGATGGCCATGCCACACTACAGTAGCACAATTTAAAACTAAAGCTGATTATGCTGAATATTGAAGATATTAATCAAAAAAAGATAAGAACAGCCATACTGGGTCAGACCAAAGGTCCATCTGTGTATCCTGTCTTGTGACAGTAGCCAATGCCAGGTGCCTCAGAAGGAATGAACAAAATGATGATTCTTTAACTTAATTCTCAAGTGACTTTAGAAATTAGTAGGGAGAAGACAACTGGAAGTTACACAGGCACTGTAGGTCATTTTGCCAAGTATGCTGGCAGGACTTTTAAAGTAACAGAATGAGACCAGCAAATTTTAGTACCTGAGGAGCTGATAGAACTGAGGCTTCCTATGAGGCTCATGATCTTCAAAATTACGGACATCTTTCTTCTGTTCTTCATCTCTGCTTTATCACTTTCTCCTCCATTAACTTCCTTTTACCTTATTGTTTCTTTGGCATCCTCATCCCACAATTTCCTTTGTTTCCTTCCATTGTGCCCCTCATCACAGCCCTCACTAAAGGTGCTGTGTTTGGGCCATGAAAAGTTAGACCCATTATTTTGAAATTTCCCTTCCCCTGAATAGGCTGCAGAACTGCCTTGGCCCCTTTGGCACGCCTCCTGGACATAGTCTTTTCTGTTTGTTACCCCATCATTGAATTGGGGCCCTGATGTCCAGCTGCAATATCACTACTGAACCCCTGATTTCTCATTAACTTATTTCTCACATCTCTAACCTGATGGGAACTCTGGGTTTTCAGTTCACTGCATCAGCAACACATCATAGTGGAAGTAAAGTGACATACAGACTATAGTGCATCAATACTGCAGCTGCAATTTCTAGCAAGGGTAGAAGAAGAGGTATTTGTTCTGATCAAGCTAGAATGATAAAAATTGTAACGTGGCCCTGGTGTCTCTTGTGCTAACCACTCAAATACTTATTTAAGTTCTTGGATAGGACTCTACTCAGGCAGATTGTCCAGGCTACCATCTAGACTGCCATGGTCATTGTAGTCTATTGATCCTGGAAATTATATTCCCAGCTGCAGCACAGACATACCCTTTGTAAGGGTTCCCCAAAATGAACTCCTTAGTTTACCTTGAACAAGAAATAACAGATAAAGACAAAAACAAATTACTTCAAACCCCCCACCCCTCACACACACATCAGTACAAATTTCCTTGCCTCAATGTCCTTACTGCTTTTAGGCATTCTGTGGGCTTAGGTTAGTGACTTCTAAGAAGCACAAGATTCTCCCCCTGCTCATGGCTTCTCAAAATTGTGGCATCTCTCTGTCCATTCCAGCCATCTTCTCAGCTAGTCATGCTCTCTACCTCTATCCCATCCAAGCTTCCATTGTCTCTGTGAGTATCTTTAAGTCCATCCCACAATGTGGCTCAGACTCTGTGGGTTTTAAGTCCTAATGTTAACAACTGATTCTCTTGTTTGGGGATATGGAACTTCTAAATCCATCAGAGAAGTGGGAGAAATCTGGATTCATATAGTAGGTAGCCATTGCATTATACTGTAGTTATCACATTTGAATTAGATCCATCAAGATTTTACATCCCTCCAATGTCCGTGGTTGGGGTGGGGGATGCAAGACACCGCCCTGATATCATGTGGTTGACTCCACATATCCTGGGATATTCAATGAGACAGCAATTTCATAACATCAACCAGGATTCACAAGTTATACACAGACAGATTCCCCAGATCATCACAATCTCTTTGATTGGGACTCCTCCCATCCTGAAAATAGTCTTTCTGCAATGCCTGTCAACTTCCATCCGCCAAAGGAAGGAGCAGTGCATTACATTTTTATCATTAAAAACTGAACAATATCTTTATGCATTGAACTGTGCTCTAAAATATTTCTTTCTGTAAAGAAAAAAAATTGGGGCAGAATTCTATGATTTATTCACTTTGTTTATAAGCCAGATGAAGCAGGTACATTGGTTCCTCACATATTTTGTACTGGAATAAGCACACCATTGACACTCCACAACCCAGATGACATACTGTGACACATGCAGCAGCTGTAGGCTGTCTTCCTGTTTTTTGTCTTGATAAGGGGTAAAAGATGGCTTTTTTTCAGGCTCAGAGTCATACCGCAAAAAGTGCATAAGTAAAAGCCTAGGTCTACAAGTGCAATAGCTGTAGTTTATTTGCTCATTTTATTTTGTGTTATAAAAAGAATAGAAATGCCCATGATAAATTGTTTTGGCAGCATGAAGTGTGAATGTAAAAGTCAGGGTGCATTTGAAGTCATGTATAAGTAACTTATCTTATATATTTCTATGGATGATTAAGCCACATTAGACAGCAAGTTTCTGCAACAGTCTCAGTTAGGTTGTTGTTATTAAGGCATCTCAATAATGGCTGTTGTTGTGGTCTTCCATTATATTTTGCAATTCTCTGCTTTAAAATACATTTACATGGAGTCCCACTGGCATTTCCTTTGGTTTATGATTTCATGTTTACATCTCATATGGGATAACTTTATTATTCTCGAGCTTCAAAATCCTCAGGAAACCACACACATTAATACTAAATTATACAATATGGTATTAATATGTAATGTGTTTCAAGCTGCCCAACAGGGGCACAGATCCTTGGCTAATGCAAATCAGCATAGTTCCACTGATTTCAATAAAGCAATACTGATTTACAGCAGTTGAGTATCTGTCCTATAGAAGCTGAAGATATCGATGCTAAACACATTCATTTATTGCTATTACTTTCATTCTAATTATGATTTTTAGCATATTTCCCAAGTGAAAGCCTTTACAATTGTATGAGTTCATACATTTATTATTCTCAACATTACTGCCATAATAATGTGGTATACACTGCGAATAAACAAATGAGCAACAACAAACATACCAAACATGAATATAGTCTAGAATTGTCCCCTTCTGACTTTTTTTATTTTATATCTAAGAGTTAGACTCTTTAGATGTTAGTACCGTTATAATGAAAAAGTCCTCTATTTTTTAATTGTCTGTGAGTTGAGTTGGGTTATTGCCTGTAGCCAATGCCAGAACCCTCTAAGCCTCTAAATGGTAGTACTGCTCTATAACACTTCCTATTTACATTCTATTCTAGTTGAGTTCTTATGGCATGATTATAGTTATAGTCTTTGAGCACATGGTCTCTGAAGGCCCTATCCTATAAACGCTTACCACATGCATACAACTGTCCTCCTTCATGTAAGTAGTCCAACTGTAGTCAGTGTAAATACTCTACTAGGATGTAAAGTTTTCAGGAGAAGCTCTCCAAATAGATGAATTAATTTTGCATCAGAAAGGATTTAACAGAAATTCTTCTAATGAATTTATGTAATGTCAAAATTTACCTATGAGATGTACCTTCACTTTATATTATGGAGGATGCACCACAGCCAATAAACTCTTAAAGAGCCAGTTACAGCTTCCTAATTGTTTGCCTGACAACAGTCTTGGGCTGTATGTGGTCTTGTGCTTGGGCTTAATCCCCCACTTGAAAGCAGATAAATGAACCTGATTAGTTATGCTCTGCACCTAGGAGATTATTAACTAATTCCATCCTAGCCTATGGAAGCTAGACTTAGATAGACTTAGACTTAGAAGCAGAGATAGACTTTTTAAAGAGCTGAGGGAGGCCAGTTGAAAGGGTCAAGGCTAGGAAACATTGTTCATCTGTGAGATGAACCTGTAGGAAGGTCTAGTAGTTTGGGAGTGACTGCAGAAAGTGGAGTTAAAGGAATAAGGTTATGTCCTGTAGGATCTGTGAGGACCTGGGAAAAAGACAAGAAGCTCATGATGTGCACAAGGCCAATCTAAGTGGTACTTAGACTCCCAGCAAGGAAAAATTTGAAGTGTCAGAACCCTGATAAGGAGGAAGACTTGAAAGGAATTGAACTCAAGACGGGCAAAAGACATTTGGTTTGGAGTTGAATGCTACAAGGGACAGAACTGTTGTGTGAATTGGTCACAGGGCTAAGCCACAGAAGATAAAGGGAGGGTATTTTTAACTGTGTTTGTTTAAAAAACCCCTTCAGAGCTGACTTTTTTGACACAAATGTCTGGATATGCTGGGCTCACTATCCTGCAATTGACATTACTGCAATAGGAATGCTGCCACTGGCTTTAGTGGGAGCAGGATATGTTCCTCAGCACTGTACCGAGGCACAACTGAGCATATACAAACAAATTCAATTAGGGCATATTTAAACTTGAATTTCCTCTAGAAAACAAGCAGAAAAATCTGTTTAACAAAAACAATTAATAATGCATCACTTGTTGTTCTCCTGTATCCATACAGTATCCATTGTGATAGAAGTCAGTTTTCCATGACCTGTTATACTAATCCTGTAATTGCCAACTTAATCTGTTTAAATTGAACTTAAATCCTTCTTCAAGATAGAGAGCACAGATTAGAGAAGGG
>CM057845.1:250808881-250821149 GCA_030068395.1 Apalone spinifera | reverse complement strand
GTGTGGTTAATAGAACTCAGTTACACTTTACAGAATTACACAGTGAAATTAACATATTGAACTATTAAATAAACCAATAACTAATATATTTAAGCAATACTTACAAATCCAGCAACGATAACAACATAAAGACACACTAGAATTTGGAGCATGCTCAGGACTCGCGCACCCCTATATTTGACTCGAAGGGTGGGGAGGCAGGCTCAGGGTGATCAATCCTTCAGCCGGGCAAAAAAGACATGTGCCCTCAACACTCAGAACCTCCGCCGAACAAAGGGATTGAGGGTCTTTTAAACAAAAATTCGATGTCTAATGCCATACCAGGGTCTGCATTTGGCAGGGTCTGATAGGCTGGTAATGAGGGTAGTATAATAATACTGCCCTAAAGGAGTTTTCGTGATGCATGCGTGATCCCCTCGTGGACAGGACCAGATGGGGCATGGTCAGTGTGAGACAGTTGTGCTTTATTACCTTATGTTTATTGCCCTTGCCTCAAAGACCGGTCAAGCCACGGTCAAACGAGCCTTATCTGTAACTACAGCTGGACATTATCTAGTCATGCTCACCTCCCTATTTTTTGGAGCCTGTGAGTCCCAGGATGCCTGTAAGGTTAAATTCCATTCACAGAAAGCTGTATTGTGCTTCCCATGCTCCTCTGAGTATCTCATGGTCTGGGTTTCAGTGAGGGGCCTTGTGTGGCAGGATGGGCTATATGCGAAGGCCATGGTCAGAAAAATCCTGCTCTACAACACTCAGAACCTTTTCCAGATAGAAATTTGATGTGGCTAGAGATTTGATATGAGAGAACCATATGGAACACATAATTGACAGGAAGGATTTGCTTCCTAATTCCAAGGTAGCAATCATGATAAGATAGTTAGCTCAAGGCCAACAGGGGGCATTCATCCCTGAAAGTTCAACATCAGTAAAATAAGAATAGTGTGCCTTACAACAGAAAATGGTAGCTACACCATCACTGGCATTCCGTGCACAAACTTCAAACTTCCGTATCTTCAAGATGCTCAAAGGAGCAATGCATCGAGCAAAATGCCTGAAGGACACATGATAGAGTGATGGACTATTATCTACCAAACCACATCTCTCCCATGACACTAAAAGAGCAAGAGAGATGTAAATTGGTAGATAGCTCTGTATAATTCTGATGGAATCTTCCTGCTCAAAGCAGCTAAGCTAGCTCTAAGAATGGTTAATAAAAAAAAAAAAGGAAGGTGAGATTAGGGTGTATGTGATGCCCCATGGTGCTCACTTGTACTACGAGTGAATTACTCCCACTACTACCACTCCTTTTTTTGTTATTCTCACCTCTAGGATACATCAGTTTCAGATCAGTGCCTCAGTGAAGGTATTCTCTTAATTACAGTAATTAAGCTAAAGCAAAATGTTAATAGCCTAATCAATTCTTGTTAGCCTTGCAGTACAGAGAAGATAAATACTGATTATCTTTTAAGATATTAAATAAATATCAAGCTTTACTACAGTGGTGTACACTTTAAAAGCAATTCAGTGATGCCCATTGATTCTACATGCTTTAAAACGTAATCAAAACTACCTAATATGGTTTGGAAGCTGGAAGAAAAGAAAAACCTCACTCCTGATATTGAAACTTAACATCTCTAATTGTCCATTGCCTGCTAATTATTAAAATAAACAAGAAGCCTAATTTAAGAGGCTCAATGAAATGTCAAGGCAAAACAAATCTTTTTATCTAACGGATATAATCTGTTCTTCTAGCAAAGTGATCTCCAACCCTTTTAACCACAAGATCACTTTTTAAATTTAAGTGCAATGTAAGGTCTTTCTCAAACCCAAATGCTCTTGCCCCACTTCCTTTCTTCCCCTTCTCTGAGGCCCCATCCCTGCTCCACCCCTTCTCTGAGGCCTCACCCTGCTCACCCCATCCTCACTCACTTTCACCAGGCTGGGGGTAGGGGTTTGAGATGCCTGCAGGCTCTAGTCTTGAGCTAAAGGATTCAGAATGTGGGATAGGCTCTGGGTTAACCCAGGGTGGGGAAATGGGTTCCAGGAAGGGTTTCAGGGTGCAATCTCTGGGAAGGAGTTTGGGTGCAGGGGGAATCACGTCTGGGGAAGGAGGTTAGGAGTAGGAGAAGGTTCAGGGCAGGGCCAGGGATTCAGGAAGCAGACTCTGTCTGGGCACCATTTAACTGAGACGGTTCCCAGGAGGTAGAGCAGTGGAGTTAAGGCAGGCCTACTCCTGCCCTGGCCCTGCACCACTCCTGAAAGCAGCTGGCATGTACAGCAATGGCTCCATGGCGCGATTGCTGCCTTTCATCTACAGGCATTAACCCTACAGCTTCTACTGACCATGGTTCCCGATTACTGATCAATGGGAGCTGCAGGAGTGGTGTCTGCAGGCAAGTACAGCATGTGGAGACCCCCTGCTCTGACTTTCTCAGGGGCTGCAGGGACATGCCAGCCACGTCCAGGAGCAGCATTCACCATAGGGATAAATGTTCCAGCCACAACAGGTTAGGTATTTTGGAACTCACTACTCAAAGAATTACATTTAAGCATTAGAGAAAAATGAAAATTATGAAATGCACAGACCAGTCAAAACCCCAAAATAACAAGCAGTAAAAGAAGTAACAACAACCTACATAGGTGTTGGGTCAGGAGATGAGAGTGAAGGACTCTATATGTTTGCGAGAATGACAGACACACACACAGTGTGTGAGAGTGACAGAGATTTGCATTGCCATGATCCCTCCATCCCCTTCTCTCTATGTGGAGGTAGGTTACTGAAGTGGGGGGAGGAAGGACACCCTGACATCAGTGCCCCCCCCCTTCTCCCTCCCAAATCCTGCACAGTAAGTAGGAGGCTCTTGGGGTACAGCTCCAAGGCAGAGGGCAGGAGCAGCATGACAGTGGTTGAAGGGACCACTGAAGTGCCAGCACTTGCTAGCTTCCTGGCCAAACCAGTCAGAATCACCATCGGAGGCTCCAAGGTCTACCAGTAGATCCTGATTTACTGGTTGGTGACCACTATTCTAGCGAATGGAAATTGCTTCGCTGCACAATGAGCTATCTAAACATGCACAATGAGCTATCTAAACATGCCAGGAGGGAAAATGCAAAGGAAAAGAGTGGCGCTTAGAACCTGATTAACAAAGATACTTAGATACCTCATTTTCTCTGACCTTGCCTTCAAAGCATTTATGAGTCTACTGAAGCAAATCTCCCCACTTCTATTGAGAGATTCAGGTTAGCAGATCTCAAGCTAGTGTTCTGTATAGATAGCACTTGGGATGGTGCCCTGGCTCTGAAGCCCATAAAGGACAGTGAGTGATGTCTTACATGTATGCTCTTTGTCTGTGATAAGTCAGTTGTTTAATATGAAAACACTCCTAGCGTGAGACATAGCACAGTTGAAAAGAATGTGCATAGCTGCCTGTCACTTCATAGCTTTTCTTATAGTCTGGATAAACAATTTCTATTATGTTGTATTCACTCACGGTAGTTAAGAGAAAACAATCCCATTACACCTATCCCAGAAGAATGGAGTTTTGAAAGATGATGCCAAATTAATTGTAGATTGCCTTAGCTTCATAGTTTATTCTTTTTTAGAGATATTTTTCTTTTACAAACGTGGAGTGCTACTCTGTGGGATATAGCTATGGTTTTCATTTAAATTGCATGAACAATATAGGAGCAAAAACTGTCATAAGCAGAAGAAGTATACTGTGTAGGCTTTGGTCTCGTATTGTTTTTTGGATTCAAAAAGTCTTTGAGTGAGCATTGAAAATGCAGATGATGTTCCTCAGTGATAGATTTGTATAAGTGGATCTCTATTTTAAATGACAAATATAAAATAACATGTAACCAGACATCTCCCTAAGGCTATAATAAGTACAGTTGCTAAAAAAAAATCATCATTGTGAACACTGTTTCACTGTTTCCAGTTTTTGTGGATTTAGCAGACCAAGCATGGAGGGGTGCTGGTTATCACAGGGGGTTTAAATACCTCATTGACATGATCTGCCTTGACTATGGTATGCAAGGTACTAAAAAAATGTTATTGTATGCAAGGCCTAAAGGTGAAAATCATCTTTTACCACACACAACCTGCGTTGTCAAAGAAATGGTGATAGTTGTGAACCTGGGTAGAGAATTTAAACACATCTTAAATCATGGCTGAACACTATTCAGCACAACCCCTTCTTGACTATGTATTAGGGTAACTGCAATCTGTTTGTTACCCCCTCCTCTTTTTCTCCTGTAGAGGTGCAAAGCTGTTAACCACACTTGTACATATCTTTCTCATGCTCATCCTATTTACAGCAAACCCATTCAGGTCATGCTGGGAGTTTACATGCACTGTAGCCTCTTCCCTTCCTAGCTCCCATGTCAAACAGAAATGGTTCAAAGAAACTTATGTGGCTCCAAATTGAACTGTGTAAGAAGAAGAGTTCAAGTTATTCTAGTTGTGGACAAAATTAATATGCTTCTGAACTGTTCCTTTATGTTCTAACAAGGCTCAGTGTCACTTGTAACTTGTTCCCTGAATGCCTAGTGACCCTTCCAATAAAAAGGAGGAAGAAACATCACTCTAGAAAACATTTTTCTTCAAAATGGCAGTAACTAAGCTCAAAGACTTCTGTCTGCTCTTTAGCTATACGAACAGAGTCTGAATGAGCTCCCCGCAACATAAAGTGAGTGATACACTGCGAGAAAAGACTTCATGAACTGTCCATATTTGCATAGGCAACCCCATTCTACTTAGGTGTTCAGCAGACAGAACAGTTCAGCAGGGATAATTTTTGGTGAATTTTATTATGATTCACTTTGGATTGAATGCACAGGTAAAAAAATGTTATCTTTATTGTATGGTATGACCTTAAGCAGAGCCTCACTTGATACAAAGGGGGTACAGATGACAAATCTTAATTAAAGAAGTGTGGAGGGGATAGTTGTTTCTATCTGATTGTATGGCCCTTCCTAAAGAGTCCTAGATACCATTTGGCTTCTTCTCTAATACTCAAAGGCAGCTAATTAGACTCCCAACTGAGAATCCTTGTTTGTGTTCAATGAGCAGTAGAGCTGAAATCAGTGAAAAGAAGGCCTAGAGACTAAGACAATGAAGAAACCAGGGAATAAAGGTTCTCCAATACCTAGAAAAATCACTGAGAGCTAGATCTAAGTTGCAGCATCGTTGAAGTTATAGTGAATGGCAAGCAGCAGCAAATATAAGTGATGGCAGAGAACAACAGCAGAAGAAAAGTAGCAGAGGTAACAGTGGTAACAGCAATGAACAAGATGAAGAGATGGGGCAGCACCAGCTGACACATTACTTGACTGCACTCCCCCAGTTTTTCCAGGAGTAGACGTAGATCCATGTGAATGCACCTCTGGACTCAGAGTCTTTTCTAATTAAGGATAACCAACCCATACAGTTTAGCAGTTCACACCTTTTACTGGATGGAATGTGAACTGCTAAGCTATATGAGATGATAGTGAATTAGGTCTATCTATATCTATATATCTAATTCACTATCATCTCATATGTCAATAGGGTTTTAAATTCCACAAATCCACAATGAAAGGTCTGAAATATGAAAATCCTTGAGTGAACTTTCAAAAGTAGTTCTAGCCATGCCAGTCTTAGGATAATAGAGACACAACATGGGTGAGGTAATCTCTTTTATTGGACCAACTTTTGCTTTGGAGATGCACAAAACTTTTCTTCAGGCTTGGAAAAAAGTACTCCCACTATGTTTACACTACCACTTTTCTTAGTAAAATGTTTGTTGCTCAGGATGTGACAAAACCCTTCCTGAGTAACATAAGTGACATGGAGGAACATATCACTGTGGACAGTGCCTTGTCAGTCAGAGAGCATCTCCTGCCCTGCATAGTTCCAATTTTTAGGGGTGGTTTAATTATACCAGTGGGAGAACTCTCTCTTGTTGACGGAGAAGGGCTACAGTGGAGATCTTACAGTGCCATAACTGCATCACCACAGGTGTGCTGCTGATGAAAGGTACAACTGTAGACATAGCTCCAGTGTCACAAAAATACCAGGTGAAACAGAGTGTTTAGTATAAGAAGTGAGCACATATTTTAAGGGACTATTCAATGCAGTGTGTCCTGTTTATACCTCAGCAGTCATGGGAAAAAAATAATGGTTAGTGGATTACATGTATCTGTAATAAATCATAATTCCAGTGCCTCTGTTCAATCCATGATTTACAGTGCCTAGCAGAGTAATGACTTTGAACTCTCCGACTCATCATTTGAAAGTGTTGTACAGGTTTCCTGTGACGGTGAGGACTGATGGTTCTGCTACAGAGTGATCACTTTGTGAGACGTGTTCATCCACAGGTAACAGGAAATTTAAATTCCCTCATTGTAACCACAGCTTCCCCTGACACCAGTCATCCATTAAATTGTGTGTGTGTCCATAGTAGCATCAACTTCCTGGATACCACAGTCAGTTTCCATGATGGAACCTTACAAACAACTGTATACAAAAAAACCTCAGATCACCAGAACTTCCTTCAGAAATCAAGTAAGCACCCCAAACACACCAAGAAACCTCTTGTCTACAATTAGGCATCCAGATACTATAAAGCATGTTCTGTGGGGAAGTCCTTGTTGTATACATCTGTAACTCACTAACCCCCTCTTTTTGTTCCATGACTGTAGAGGTGTTAGAGCAATCTTCCTTACAATCAATACGCACTAACTACTCATGGTAAACATTCTGTTCAACCTTGCATTTTGCTGTGATATTGAGGATACTTTTCTGAGACCTCAAGAAGAGCTGTGTGTGTCTCACAAGCTTATATTTGTCACCAAAAGAAAGATAAATAAAAGATATTACTTCACCCAGCATGACTGTCTTGAAAATCAAATGCAGTTAAAATGGTGTTTGTTGCAGAATTTCTCTATGTACTAGAAAAAAAAACAAGCTATGCATAGAACAGCTTAATTTTCCAGAAGCAAATCTGGATTTGCAAAATGGAAGTGTCTGCAAAATATCATACAAATTCTGACAATACTGAAATAATTCTCAATTTTTTAAATTGGGAGAAATTGTATATTTCAAATTTTCCTGAATTGCAGGGGTTTAGTTATAATCTAAAGGCTTTTTCTGAGTTAATTTGAGTGTTTTACACATTCCTAATACACACGTATTATGAGTGCACACATGGTTAGAAAGTCACCATGTGTGTAAAATTGGGCTCTTCTATATTCACTGCATGTCTATTTATATCCAAAGATTGGAACTGTGGAAAAGGATTTTTCAGTACTGCAAAGAAGCATCATGAATTATTTACAGTAAATCAAATTTTATAGCCCTTCTCAATCTTTCATAAACTGTATCTTCCTATTTTATTAGCTATTTTATCCAGGGAGTTAATACAGCATAAGTCAGGGAAATCTCTTAAATTCCTACAAGGCTTGTAGGAGTACACGCAGAAACAGTTCATAGTATAGCTTATGCATTTCATGTAACTGTACAACTATTAATATCCTTCAAGTGTTTAATTTTTAAGAGAAACAGGGCCCAGGTTTTTTTTTGTTTTGTTTTGTTTTGTTTTTTTTGAGGGCTCAGCAGTTAGCAACTCCTCTATTTCTTAATTAGGATTAGTGTGAACTGCTGGGTGCTCAGCACACTTGAAAATCTATCCCAGAATCACTTGGTAAACTGAGCTCATTTAATCAATATGCTAATTAACACAGCCAACTGTACCATCAAAAATCAAGGAACAAAGAATTCAAGTCACATTGACAGGATGGTGGACTATAAAAAAAAAATAAGAACACACTTTATCATTGGAAAAAATTACCAAAAGATTAGATGGATTCTTCATCATATGGTTTCTTTCTGGGGAAAAAAAGTGTTCTAGAGCCTCCAGAAGTTATGCAGGAGTTACTGAGTTAACTGCTATAGCCTGCATAATGTATGCTAGACTAGATGATTGTCATATTTTCATCTGGTCTAAAATCTATTAATGTTGTAGATACTTAGGAATAAAAATATTGGTGCAGATACTAAAGGTTCATTTATAAACTTGACAAAGGAGTTTGATTTTGAAAGATGAAATTTTGCCTCATTCTGAAACAGTCAAAAGCACACCTAATTTAACTAGGATCAACTGACGATTTTGTGTGTGTGTTACAAACAATGATAACAAAAGTATTACAGTAGTTCATGTAGACTACAGTCAGACGAAAAACCCATTATGCTAGTTACTGCAGAAAGAAGTTTGCAAAGTTACTACCCAAATCTAATGCAAAATTGTCACTACTACAGGTACTGAATCACATGTAAATATTTTTTATGTCAAGCAACTCTTTATTTATAATGAAAATTACATAGAATAAAACATTACAGGAAAATGGGTGAATGGTCAAATACCCAAGGTTTGAGATTCAAAATAAATGATAGATGAAGGACTTTTCAGCCATAGTTCATTAAATTAAGGCAGAAAGCTTCTGAAAGCCAGAGTTCAAAGAGAAGTGGACACAATGGCTTCCCACAGGCAAGCTTTATTAATGCATCAAAAGCATGTCTCAGTACTAAATGTTATTAACTTTGTCAATATTAACTTAGACTTCAAAACTGCAAGATTAAGATGAATGTATATGTTTGGGAATGCAGGGCTCAAAGAACAGTTTAAAACAAAATTGAGGATTTCAAGTCCAATACAGTTTCAGTTTCCTCACTAACATCAATCTGACAGACCTCTAAGGCTTACCTGAGGAGAATATTGATTACCAAAAGGGTGATAAGGAAGAAGTAGGTTAAATAACTGATAATATGTTTGAAGCAAGCTTACATCCATTAAAGTTCACACAACAGTGTTCAAAGCAGATCAGCGTGGTTAGACCTGACCAAATGCACGTGTAATATTACCCTGAAAGAATGAATCTGTCTTCTTCATAAGAAGGGAATGATGAAATTATCATGAAGAAAAGATAAATTAATTACTTTTTTACCCAGTTCTAATTATAGCTTACATCAACTTTAGTAATTACAATTATAGAACAAAAATGATTCCAGAACTCTAAAGTAGATTATTATAGATGATATGGTCTATTCTATTCTAAATTCTGACCGTACAGTAATGAGTGTGGGATCTGAATGCCTACCAGTTATGCATGAAATGAGTTAGCTAACATCTGCCACCTATTTGTTCATTCATTGTCTCCCCAGAGGGAGACAAGTGTGCAGTGAATTATCGTGTTTTCATGGGGGGTTAGCCCTTCTTTAATATTTTTAGTAAATATATATCAACATATGACATGTCAGAGAAACAAGGTCAAACATTTGCACCATGCACTTGAAATGGAAAGTGACGAGGTCTGTAGTAGCTTTGAGTGCCTGGGGGAGTTCACTACACAATTTACAATTGACTTCAGAGAAAGTTCTGTTTCCCATACAAGAAAAAGAAAAGCTTATTGTAGAGACTTCCACTGTGTTTGAGAAATTAAATGGTAAACTATGGTATTTTTCCCAACATTTTAGGAAGTCTTTTTATATATGCTAGGGCCAGACACTTAAGTATGGAGTCCCATTAAGATAATATAAATAAATAATAAAGAATGAGATGTTGAATGTTATGCTGGCTTCACACAGAATCCCAAGCAAAGAATGGGGGATAAGTTTCATGTACCTGTGTTGCTAAGGAGATTCACTGAAGCTTTCTCTACTACTTTGGCATTTCCTAACTGAGGAAGGCTCCATGCTTGAGTAAAGTGTAGTTCAGGAGTGATGCAGTGAAGACTTGAATAAGATCAACTCATTCTCCTCCAGGAAAAGATCAAGTTTCTGAGACAACCGATGATGATAGAAAGCAGTGTATGTGGATGCTGCTATTGGAAAGCTTAATGTCAGTAAGGAAAATATAGAGTACAGGAAAGCTATAAATTGACTTGACAAATTGTAGTTGTGTACTTTCAACTCTAGGCAATTTTACCATGGATGAAGATTCTTCTAAATGTTTTCTTTTGCTGACAAGTATGACATCTGTCTTACCTTGCTCCAACTTCAGCCAGCTATGTTTTATCAAATGAGCTGCTTTCATCCAAGCACTGGGACATCTTGGTGGTACAGATGTGATCATGTATTTTGAAGGAAGAAACTGCATGCTTCTGACAAGTGTGATCACTGACCAATAGTGGAACCCGCCCCCCAAACAACAACAACAAACCTTTGGGATTTCAGTTTATATCTATGGAGAATAGCTTAAGGTTGGCAGATATTATAACTACCTTGATCCTGCAGTGATAACCAAATTTGTGATTTCCTAAAGTTCACCAAGAAAGATGGCTTACCAGGAAATTTTACAAACCCTTATAAATGACAAGTTGTTCCCCATCTATTTTCTCTAAAAGTGAAGGAGCCTACACTTTTGCAGTGTCTGAAAAGAGTTTAACAAAAGGAAAGGTGCTTTTACATTGATATGAGTAAAATACTAGAATCTACAGGATAACTATTTGCCAATTCACTAGTTTTCAAAAGAAAATATGTTTAAAAAATTATGGAAAATCATATCCACCAGAAAAAATACACAACCATATCAGCATCACCAATATGTCCCAGCTCCAGACACCAAGAGATCAATACAAAGTAAATGCACTTGGGACTGTACATCTGTCTATACCTGGCATATATTTTTTGCATCTACCAGCAGATTTCCCAAAAGCTCAGCTATGATAGGAGAACTCAGAAGAGTGAGTAATGTGTGCCAGAAATAGTAAAGATACATCAGATATCATCCCATCCCATCCTACTGAGCTATGGACCTGTGGTCATAAATGTAGTCCCAAGAGAAACTATATCCATGATGAGGTTTTGGGTATCACATGCACTTTTTCTTGAAGGCTCTCTCATTACCCAGGGATGTCCTGAAAGGAAGATGCAATTGACAGCTACAAGCATGGATAGGAAAGGAGGTAATGTGAAAAAATGATATGACTTGCTTCTGTTGCTACCCATGTTAGAGGAAATAATTATCCTTCAGAAATATTTCCATGCAGCCAGTGTAAATAAGTGTTTGATGATCTCATTCATTATTCTTTATTTCTGCCTGAAATAATTTTCAGTAATAAATGTAAGGCGACACCAAATTCATGTGACAGACATGTAATTTGGGACTAAATAAGTGGCTTTGGTGAAGTGAAAAAGAGATGTGAGATATGTGCCCAAAACTTCCAGTAAAGCCACATACTTATGTTTAAAGCAAAAAAAAAATTGTTTATTAGATATTTTTCCTCATTCAGACACTGTCATTTACAAAGCAGGCAGTACATTCTATGTAATGTTGTATGAACACTTGAATTTGACTTTTGATAAAGTGTTAATTTTTATTTTTTTATTTTTGAAAAATCTATTTTTCTTTAAAAAAAATTTTTTTTGGAACACTATTTAAGGATAGAAGCAGACCAGTTATGATTGGGAAAAGACATGGGGCATGTGTAAATTATTGAAAGCCGATGGGGAGTCTGGCAAGACTGGATTAAACAACAGCATTAACTGCGGATAGATATACTCTTGCTTCTATGGTTATCCCAATATTAGATTTAATCATGCTTTCATTGAAATGAATGGCAAAGCTCCCATTGATTCAACTGAAGCAGGATTGGGTCATTCTTCAAAATCTGATGGAAATAATTTACACTTTAATCCTCTTACACATCACCTAACAATTTAATACTTGCTATTTTCAACTCAGAGTTTTTAGTGTCTCAGGGAAGAGACATGAATTCTGGTACTATAATGCAAAACATGTGAGATTATTCATGAATCTCTATTCCATTTCATTTTAAAGGCATTCAATACATTTTTGTGCATACAACCAAAATTAGAAAATCCTTCTCTAATTGTACATTCATTTGCAAAAGCCAAGACAGAATAAGTCATTACAAATTAGGGGTATCAAGGACTGCAGCAGAACTAGTCTCTGGGCAGCCTAATAAGAACAGCTAGCCTGTAGTAGGCTGCCTGATTGGACACATTGCTTGACTGGCTGGAAGAGGGATCTTTTAAGCCCAGCAGCAACAAAATTTCAATGCTGCTCATAGTATTTGCTCATGGCTGCAATAGCTCCTACCTTGTTCCCTGTCTGGTTTCAGGCCTGCTCTTGCCTTATCTCACCCCTGCTAACATCATTCTGATCTTTGGCTCTGCTTCTTGACTTTTGGCTCCTACCCTCTGTGTCCTGTCTTAGGGTACATCTACACTAGCTCCCTAGTTCAAACTAGGGAGGCTAATGAGGGTGAC
>CM057845.1:250791730-250808781 GCA_030068395.1 Apalone spinifera | reverse complement strand
TCGCCCTCATTAGCCTCCCTAGTTTGAACTAGGGGGCTAGTGTAGATGCACCCTTACTGATATCTATTTCAACCACCAGCTATGTTCACACATTCCAGTCACTGACAAAGGAATTTCACAGTCAAGTTGCTTGTGAAATATGGTGTCAGAGGGTGATTCCCGGGCCTGGAGCGGAACCCTCTTGCTCAGAGGAAATACAGCCCACGGCCTAGTCCGAAAGTCTAGTGCCCTTGCATCAGGGGAAATATGGTCCACTGGCCTAAACTCAAAGGTTCAGTGCCCCTGCCTCAGGAGAAATACAGCCCACAGGTTCAGTGGTCTCCCTCTGAAAGGCTTCTCTGGCCTGGAGGCCTGCGCCTCTGGTGTCTCCCCCCTGGCTCTCAGGGAAGTGAGCATTGAAGGGCAGGGCAGTAGGGAGAACTGGGCCCTCCCGTTCCTCCGGGTCCCAGCCCAGGGCCCTTTTTGCAGTGGTCACTTCCACTGTCTGCTCAGTGGTGCATCCCGCCAAAACGCGCTGAGCTCGCAGGTAAACAAACCCCATCCTGGGCTACTTCCTACTGTCCCCGGTATCGAGGCTGTCACAGAGGCTGCGGCAGCTGTTGCTGGGGCTGCAGCGGCAGTGGCAGCTGCTGCTGCTGCTACCTGGGCTCCAGTTCCAGTTGTGGCTGTTCAGGAACTCCAGCCTGAGATCTGACTCTGCCTGCCATCTGCCCAGACTGAGCTGCTCCTGGACGTTTATATGGCCCCAGCAATTGGAGCATTCCCAGTCTGGGAAGAAGGGCAGGACTTCCTCTGCCCAAGGAGACTTAGCCACCTCCCTTTTAATGCGGAGCCTAGCCACCCCTTCACATACAGGCTTAAACCCATAGTTGCTCAATAATGAAATAATTAATTAGTAGTAATTTACAAACATTCTCTAGTAAATTACCTCTAAGACCCTAATAAAGGGAAGGGGACCCTCTGTCCTGTGGTCTGCATGTGATTTGTCAGGGTTAGCCACTGGCAGGCTGCCAAGTTGTTTATTTACCTGAGCATCCACTGGCATGAAGCCCTGCAGCCTCCTAGTGGTTGTGGTTTGCTGTTCCTGATGAATGGGAGCTGTGGGAAGTGGCATGGGCTAGGCTGCTGCTTCTGGAAGCTCCCATTGTCTGGGAATGGTGAACCTCAGCCAATAGGTCCTGTAGGACTTTGTGTTTGTGGATGCTCAGGTTAGCAAAGCATACGGCCCGCCCACCAGTGGCTAATCTTGATGAACTGTAAATGGCTGGTGCACTGGAGGTTCCCCCCGTTATCCTAATATAATACTTAAAAAATATATTATAGTAACCCATACCTTGTATTAAGAGTTTAGCAAAAAATGTAACAGTGGCTGTTGAAGAACATGGCAAGAGAAGTGCTGATACATAGTGCTGGGACTTCCTAGCTGACAAGAGGGCCCGGGGACTAGGTAACTAGATACAATTACAAGTCACAGTGAACCCAAGAACAATAAAAACAATGAGTAGTCCTCTGGCATTGTAGAGACTAAGAAATTATCTATCTATCTATTTCAGATGAGGAAGTGGCTCATGATAATATAATCTCAATATAGATGATAGATATAGATAGTTAAATATAGACACTATAACTCTAAAGTTACAGACTAACAAGGCTAACCCTCTGAGACCCAAGAACAGAAGAACAATAGGAAAATATCCAGGGGAGGGTATCAAGTAGATTTTAAATGAGTGAGTTCTCTCTTCACTGTGTTCAAGAGGGCCCCAAGGCTGGAACTCAGTGTAACAGGAGGGCCTAAGTTCTGCTTTCCTGACTTCTGGGTGTGCCTGTTGCTGTGGACTCTGTCCATTGTGCGGGGGTTGTAGAGACTTTTTTTCATTTACAAGGCGCAATTGAAATTCAGGAATTAAGATTTGGGGAATGTGCAATACTTCATTCTTTAGATGAAGGTTCAGAAAATAAATTCAGATTAGAAAGTGTTTTATTACTTTGATTCTTATTAACCAATAAGACTACTGAATTTGTCTACTCACAAAACACCCAGAGATATGCATGTAAATGATAAGAGCAGACTGAGTCTTAATTCTAATGAACAAAACTCCATCGGCTTATTTACATACTTTGGGTGAATCATTGTCATTTGAATATGTAACATGGAAATGGCTTTGAAGAAAAAAATATCCTGTGCAAATCAGTAGGTACCTATAGCAGTAGGTACCTAAAACAAATATTAATATTTTGTATCCATCTTTTCTTGTGATATAGCTCTTTCGGCTTTGAGAATTTTCAATGAGGGATTCAAACACTGCATCTGACTGAATACAAGTATACTTCTATATATCAAGCATTACAAGAAAAAAGTAGCAGGAAAATATCTGCCTCAGCAGATGACCTTCATTTAGCATAAGTGGGAGGTGTGCTGAACAGTAGTGATTTGAGCTTGGAGGTAAATGAATGGAAATATTCCTGAGCTCTTTACATAGCATATTTTGTTTTCATCTTTTTATTTAACATTGTACAGTAGTTGTTATGGAAATAGAGTGCTGAGACCACTATCTATCATGCTGACCAATCTTGTTTCATTTTTGCTCCTCCTGTCACTATCCATCTGTTGTCTTTTATCTTATACTTAGTTTGTAAATTATTTAGTATTGGAACACTCTTGTTTTATTCTATACATGAACAATGTCTAGCATAATGCAGTTCTCGTCCATAACTATGGCTGCTAGGTGCTATGTTGGTAATAGAAACTAATTTTTATTAATTTTTTTATTCCGCTGAAATAATTTATTTTTCTGTGTGCTCTGATAGTTGAAATCATTATATTAGGAAGCTTGCCCTCCACTACTAACAAAAGATTTGCAAGTGCTACAGTTTGTGATACACTAATTTCTTATCATAAACTGGAGTGGTTGGGAGTTTTATTAATTTCACCTAGAGAAATGAAATAGGACAGGGAGGAAGACAGACATACTGCCTCAACAATCTTCTCTAGAAATCTTGGGAAAATTAACTGATGAATCCACCACAGAGAATTTAACTTATGCATGCTATGGAAACAAAAAATTGTGGAGGAAAATGAAGTTGGGTGACTTAAATGGTATTACAAGCAAGACAGGGTCAATTCCACAATCTAGAGTAAATAATGGAGCTAACTAACATGTGCTCTGCATAAATGTGACATTTTGCTTATGCTGCCCACAAGATTTGAGAATTATGCTGTGTTTTCAAAAGTTAAAGCAACCTTTGTATCAACTGTGAAAGCAACTCTAGACTGGTGGGTTTTTCACACATACAGAATCTTGGGGAGGGGGTACAGGTGAAGGACAGAGTTGGCTTCTCCAAAGCCATTGCAGATCTGGGTGCTAAAATGTTACTATAAAGAGGTTCTCAGAATGGTGAAGGGGACCGATAAAGGAAAGATTATCATAACATAAAACTTATCATAGAGGACTGGAAAGGACCTCAGTAGGACATTTAGTCCAATCCCCTGCATTGAGGCAGAACTAAGTTTTTATGTAGACCAGGGGTTTTCAAAGTTGGGTCGTGGTCTGGCTCAAGTAAGCCCCTGGCAGGTCATGAGACTCTTTGTTTATCTATGCATCCATAGGCATGGAGCCTTGCAGTTCCCATTGGCTGCGGTTTGCCATTTCCAGCCAACAGGAGCTGTGCATAGTTGTGTTGGCCAGATTGCCACTTCCTGCAGCTCCCCTTGAAAGACTCCTATTTAGACTATCCATGACTGGTGTTTAAGAAAAAGTTAGATAAGAAACAGTCAGGATGTTCTAAATAATACTTACTCTTGTATCATTGCAGATGACTAGCTAGATGACATATTGGGGATTTCCAGTTCTGTTTGTCCATTATCAGCTATCACAAGACTGAAAGTAGCTCATTGTTTTAAAAATGCACTAAAATGCACTCAAAAATCTGCATATTGAATAAGACTGTCTTCAGACTTGATGTACCTCATGAGGTTGTGGTCCAAATCTTAGGAAAATTTGAGCAAGAGGTTTCTAAGATACAGCTCGTGTTTTCATCAAAAACTTTGTTCAATGAAAAAATCATAGCATCCAAGGAGGGAACATAATTTTCAAGAAAAATTGTAGAGTCAAAAAAAATGTATATGGAATACTTTCAAACATGTAGAAATTCAGCATATCCTTTGATGACAATTCTTATTAGTAAAATGAATAATCCAAACACCATTTTTGATAACCCACTTTGATGACTAAAACTGTGAACTGAATTTGCAAAAGTGACTCAAAAATGTGGCTGTTTCTATCAAGCACTGACAGAGTGGAACCACAAAGAGGGGACTTTGGCCACACTCCCCTGCAGTGACATGTTTGGAGGGGAAGGGAAGTAAAGCCATCTGTGCTCTCCTACATGCTTACCTTATTTACTTAGGACACAGCTACACAGCAGGGCTAAACTCAAAATAAGCTACGCAACTTGAGCTACGTTAATTGTGTAGCTTAAGTCGAAATAGCTTATTTTGACTTTTGGCACTGTCTACACAACAGTTATTTTGAGATAGAGCACTCTTACCCTGACATTCCTTACTCTTCATATAATGAGGGTTACATGAGTGTGAGTAAGAAGTCCTCCGGCTTGACATTATTTCGACTTTATGTCAAAATAATTGCTTGCATGTAGACGCGGACTATGCTATTTCGGAATAATGTCAGTTATTCCAAAATAATGCTTCTGTGTAGACATACCCTTATTGATGATCCTCTACCAGCTAACAATTCCAATAAATGTTTAGGAGCTTACTGGTAGTGCCAGAGTAGCCTCATGGTTGGGGCCCTTGATTAGGAAATGGGAAACCTCAGGTCAAATCATTTCTATGGCAATCTGGGTCTACCCCTATTTTCATGAATGTTACAACCATCGGACTATAGGATAAATTGGTCTGGACCAATGATTACAGGGCTATTTTAATACAAAGTGGAATAGCACCAACAGAAGAGAGTGAGAGCAACTCACACTTAGAATAGCCAAGTGGTTAAGACATTCACTGAGGATTTAAGAAACATAGATGTGATTCCCTACTCCAGATTAAGCAGAGTATAGGCTAGAAGCTGGATGTGAAACTTCCTAATTAAGAACCATACCCACTGAGATATTGCTTATTCCAGAGCTGATTTCTCTGCCTCTGACTTTTTGTGAAAAATTTTCAACCAGTCTCATTTCATCATGATGCAGAATGGGAAACATTACAGTAATCTTGAAAATATTCATGGGATAGAAAAAACAGTTCCTGCAAAGTTTTACAGCTGATATGATAAATGTAATTGAATTGCCAGCAGAAAAATGCTGGAATTCAAATCTGAAACACAAGCCAAGGCTCACACTAAAAGTATTTAGGAATTGCTCTGCTCGCTAGTGCAAGACTAACTCCTGTAGGCTGCTTTCCAGGTGATTTAGGAACATAAATTCCACTAACTTTAAATGCTGTCTTAATCATGTAAGCCCTGAAGCACTGAGTAAAGCAATATTTAAATAACACCATTTAAACATCCATGCCTAAATGACTTATGTGAGATGGTTCTGGAAGTCTGTGGCAGAGCAGGGACTGATACCCAAGTCCTAGGCCAGCACCATAATATGTGGATTATCCTTGTTATCCCCAAGCTCCCATCTTTTCAGGTTCTCTTTTTCTCAGGATTATAAATATGAATATATCATCTTATATGTACCTAGAACTCAATATATAAAGTGTTCCAAATAAATAATGAATATCTGCTCAAAAGGCAGTACATTCTAAAGACATGAGTCTTGATTCGAAAGACAATATATACCCAAGTGCTTCGTAGAACAAAAGGATTTTCCAGAGCTTTTTCAATGACCAGAGCTGGGTTTCCTAACAGTTTCATCCAGGTTTTTTCCTGCAATTTTGTTTTTGGGGGGTGAGTAGTTTTGAAATATTTAAAAACTTCCAGATGATGAAGATTTTGCAGTAAACGTCTTTTCTCACTGCTTGGTTCAGGAATTCCTGGGGAACCATTAACAGATAAAGCGAAGTGCAGAATTGGCTTGTAATGCTTCAGTTTTCCTAACAAACAAGTAGCAGCTATTTTGCTGTAAACCTAAGAACCAAGTAACTGCCCCCAGAAAAAAAAAAAGATGGTTTATAGCAAACGTTTTCTTCCACCTCCGATTAAGCTCACATTGTGGTTATGTCTTCATCACCCTCAATACAACTTAATATCTGACATCACAATGTATCCTTCAACATTATAATGCATAAATATTAGCATCATAGAAGCTAATATTAATTGAAGTTTAAGTTTTGAAAAATCAAGGCGGAGAAAATCAATAGCTAGTGATTTAGTTCAGCAACAAATAATGAAATTCTTCAATTTAGACACAAATGCAATGCACCTCTATCATAGGAGCACCTTCCCACAATGCCTTTCTGGGGGTAGCCTTTTAAATTTAGCAGAGTCAAACAGCTGCAGGCCTAACCAGCCATTTTGCAATTGGCAGCTGTGGAGTGTCCCTGACATGGTTCCTGTTGGTAAGTACTACACGTGTGTCTTCCTATATATGTCTGAGATAGCATAATCTTCACAGTTCTGAAATTAGAATCTTGAGTAATACCTTAACGAGGAGTCTGTTATGGACAGTTTGTTGCTGAATCAGGTCTCTGTTCACTTGATAATGCACTTATGTTTAGCTCATCTATTAACTCTTTGGAAGCTGACCCACAAATGAAGCAAAGCATGCTAAAACTTTTGAAACAAACAAAAAAACCCAAACAAAATAAAAGCTGCTATGGGTTCTTCTTATTCATTTGGGTGACAAAAAATAGACAAATGATAGTCTCCAGTATCTTTTTTATGCGATATCTTATATTCCACAAGGGTTTTTAGTTATTCTCTTTATTTTTCTCTAAATTCTATTAATTTATTTGTATTTGTTGTACTTTTACAATCACAAAGCTATCCTGATTACAATTAACTGGCATAGATAAAAATTACTCTTGAATGTTATTTTTCCATTTCCTTTTATTAGTGAACCCAACTAGGGCAGCAAGTTAAATATAAGCCAATTTTGAATAAAATACGGTACTTAGTACAACTTAATTTGATACAAAGGGGAACAGTACTTTAACTTGTTAGCAATGAGAAATAAATATGTTTTTTGTCTATTACTGGAAAAATACTAAAAATGAAGAGCAAGCTGGCTGATAAATATTTTGTCCATGTGGAAACATTATCCTTCATAGTAGTTCACTAAACATTCAAAAAGATTCAGAGGGGTAGCCATGTTAGTCTGTAACTGGAAAAACTTAAAAAACAACAAAGAGTCTTGCAGCACCTAAGGATGCATCTACACAGCACCCTAAACTCAAAATAAGATATGCAATTTGTGCTAAACAAATTGCATATCTTATCTCAAATCCATTTTAAAATAGCTTATTTTGAAATTTGGCATGTCTACACATCACCAAATTTCAAAATAACATGCTATTTCGAGCCATCGCTTATCCCTCGTGCAACGAGGTTTACTGGGATGGTGAAATAGCATGCCCGTTATTTCGAAAAATATTTCAAAATAATGGGCAGCTTGTGTAGATGTGGGGTAGATACCTCTGGTATCCCAAAATAGCCGTGCAGTGTAGATGTACCCTTAGACACGAAAAAAAAATGTAAATGATATCATGAACTTTCATAGGCACAACCCGCATCTTCAGTTGAATGGATTGGGTTGTGCCCAAGAAAGCTCATGTATCATCCATATTTTTTCTTAGTCTCTAAAGTGCTGCAAGTCTATTTGTTGTTTTTTAAGATTTTCCATTCAAAAAGAGTTCTGTTTTAATTTTAGGATTGCATGACATATTATGTATGTATAGTACATGGGAAGAATTAGGGTATGTCTACACTACAAAGTTAATTCGAACTAACAGCCGTTAGTTCGAATTAATTCGAACTAGGCAAACCTCATTCTACGAGTACTAATGCCTAGTTCGAATTAAGGGCTGTGTAGTTGGAGGCTGGCCCTTCCCGGCTTGCCCTGGTGGCCACTCTGGGCCAAACCAGGGAAACTTTTCTGCCTCCCTCCCAGCCCCGGAGCCCTTAAAGGGGCACGGTCTGGCTACAGTGCTTGTGCCAGTTTCAAGCTTGCCAGCACCCAGCCAGCAGACCCTGCACCTAGCACGGCACGAGCCAGCCACCCGCTGCCACCCAGCCCTCCACCTCTTCCCAGGACCAGGCTGGTGGCTCCCAGGAGCCTGCCCGGGCCGCAAGATATGTGCACCCGCCTGGACTAGACCTTATCGAGGTTTGGGGGGAGTCCTCCAATGTCCAATGTCCACGACCTCCGCACTGCGCACATGAATGCAGCTGTCTACAGCCGCATGACTGCCAGCCTGGCCACCAGAGGCCACATGCGAACCCAGGATCAGGTTTGCATGAAAATCAAGTTGGTCCAATGAGACCCCCGACCCTGAGCCCTGAGCTTAGAACACAAGAACATAAGAACGGCCATACTGAGTCAGACCAAAGGTCCATCTAGCCCAGTAGCCTGTCTGCTGACAGTGGCCAACACCAGGTACCCCGGAGGGGATGGACCGAAGACAATGACCAAGCCATTTGTCTTGTGTCATCCATCTGCAGCCTTCCACAAACAGAGACCAGGGACACCATTTCTACCCCCTGGCTAATAGCACTCCATGGACCCAACCTCCATGAATTTATCTAACTTCTCTTTAAACTCTATTATAGTTCTCACCTTCACAGCCTCCTGTGGCAAGGAGTTACACAGGTTGACTATTTGCTTAGTGAAGAAGAACTTTCTTTTATTAGTTTGAAGCCTGCTACCCATTCATTTCATTTGGTGTCCTCTAGTCCTTATATTATTGGAACTAATGAAGAACTTTTCTTTATGCACCCTCTCCACACCACTCATGATTTTATATACCTCTATCATATCCCCCCTCTGTCTCCTCTTTTCTAAGCCGAAAAGTCCCAGTCTCTTTAGCCTCTCTTCATATGGGACCTGTTCCAAACCCCTAATCATTTTAGTTGCCCTTTTCTGAACCCTTTCCAAGGCCAAAATATCTTTTTTGAGGTTAGGAGACCACATCCATACACAGTACTGAAGATATGGCATACCATAGTTTTATACTTTCCCTCCTCCTTCTTCCCCTGGCTTCCCGCTCCTAGCTCCCTCCTTCCAGGTTTCCTCCTCCCCTCTTCCACCCTCTCTGTTCCTCTCTCCCCTCCTTTTCCCAGTCTCCCCAGAGGTTAATCCCCCCCCCCCGAGTTTTGTTAAATAAAAAGAGTTTCTATTTTTGAACACACGTGTCCTTTATTTTTACATCAGGAAGAGGGGCTAGGGAAGGGTAAGTGGAAGGAGGTGAGGGAGGAATGGGGCATGAGCCCCTGATGGGGAGGACTAGGGTTGCTCTGCAGGCTCCTTTGGGTGGAAGCTCTCCTGCAGGGCCTCATGGATCCTGACAGCCCCCTGAATGACCCCTCCAGATGGTAGCCTGCGGTAAGTGCAGCCGGGCTGATGGCCGAGTGCTGTGATGTGCCGAGTGTGGTCACCCAGAGCACTCCAAGACAGGACTGCTTTGCTGTCCCTCATCGAGGTAGACAAGCAAGTGGGGAACCCTGAGAACTGTCTGTCCGGGGTGGGGGTCGGGTCCCTTTAAGCACAGCCCTCGGCTAGCCTGAGGCAGCAGCTCCATACTCTAAGTCCTAACCTGATGCCCTGCCAGCACTGGTTCCGGCCAGCCTTCACTTTGGTTCAGAGTCCACTCAATGTGGACATGCTAGTTCAAATTAGCAAAACGCTAATTCGAATTAGTTTTTAGGTCTAGATGCACTAGTTCGAATGAGCTTAGTTCGAATTAACTAATTCGAATTAAGTTAGTTCGAATTAGTGCTGTAGTGTAGGCATACCCTTAGTTATTAAAAAAAGAAAGAAACCCTCACAGTTTGAGAGAGTATATCCTAAAGGTTATGACAATTTGAAAATACTCCAAATATTTTTCCAAATTAAGATGAGAGAATTTAAGTAACTGAAGGCTTAAAATAGAAAAAAAATGTACGTGATATTTTGTATTGCTGCTTGTGTCCAATTATTTAATCAAATAAATTTTCCAGAGTACAAAATATCTCACTATAAACAAACAAACAAACAAACAAACAAACAAAAAAGAATATTACAATCACAAACTGAACATAATGAAACTTTGGGAACCTTGGGGGCTAATCGGCATGGTTGCAAGGATTAGGAGTGACTCACTGGTCAAACGTTCACATGATTTCAGACAACAAAGTAAGATGCCACTACAGCTAAATCATCCTGACAGAAGTAAAAGAGTTAAATAACACCAAAACCATCTGTGCCCTGGCCAGATTCTGTTATTTTTCCTATCTACAGTGTTAAAACTTGCTTCCGGGCCCTTTACATCTCAGCTTCTGATTACTGTTATGTGCTCTTTTCCAATCGCCCTGACAATTATGCCACTCCCCATTCTGTACCTACAAAACACAGCTCCTAAGAATATCTTTCATGCCTGTCACTCTGACCTTGTTATCCCTATTCCCTCTTTAGGCTTTTCCACTGATTTCATGACTTCCACCTCATCAAGTTGTAGTTTCTTGTTCTCATGTTCAAGGCTGTTCACAGCTCTACCTCTTGCTGTTTATCAGTTTGTCACCTGTTGTATCTGTTCTGGCAGTCTCAACCACATGTCTGTACATCAGTGGCACAACTGCCTTCATTCCTCTGTGTTATATTATCTGCTTGGAATGTATTTACTAATCTGCAAGACCACAAACCACTCTCAAGGTTCACTTTTATTATGGCCCCGGGAAAAAAAACAGCCAACAAATTACAGCTATTTTTGAACCTTAAATGAAAGCTTTTAAATAGTTTTGTACCATTAAGTTGTGCTCATAAGCAGTCCGTGTACTTTCAGCTCCTTTTATCCTTCCCGCTGTTTGTTCACATTCTCTAGCAGCATATTATCTTCAGTTAAGCCTGATATTGAAAATCTTTATGCACATGCTAAACTACTATGAATAATTCCATTGATTATTTTAGTGGATCTACTCAAGGTAATAAAGTTAAGATATGCATAAATGTTTATAGGCTTGGGACTTTAGAGTGTTACCACTTCAATCAGGGATAGTAACTTCTATGTTTTTGTATAACACATTCCACAGTGGGGCTTGTTGCTGATGAGGATCCCTGGGGAAAAAAAAAAGATAATATAAACATCAAACCACTTCTTATTTGATTGGGAAATTTTTTTTGTCATAGTTGTCCATGTAATTTTTGTCTGAAGAAAAAAAAAGAGTCATTTTCAAATAAAGGGACTTACCCAGTTCTCCTGGAAGTTATACAAGGGTACGTCTACACTGCACGCTTATTTCGAAATAGTTATTCTGAAGTAGCTTATCTCGAAGTAGCCCATCTACACTGCAGGGAAGCCTCAAAATTAATGTGAAGCAGGCTTCCCTAATGTAGATGAGCTATCTCAATTTAGAGCCCCAAGAGGCACTGGGGAGGAATAACTTAGAATGTCCCTGGTGAGGGGCTATTTCGAAATAGCAGCAGTGGAGCACGTACACACGCCTTATTTTAGAATAGCTATTTTGGAAGAGGAGTTATTCCCTCTGGAATGAGGTTTACAGAAGTTGAAATAAGCTGCCCATTATTTCGATATTATTGTGAAATAACAGAATTGCTCTGTAGACTCTCTTATTTTATTTCAGAATAACACTAGTTATTCCAAAATAATAGTGCAGTGTAGACGCACCCCAAAAGTGCTTGCCTGAGGAAGAAACTGACCACAAACCACTCTTATGTACCAAAACACACAATAGAACAACATGAGGGAAATGTCCACCATAATCCCGGTGGATGGTTGTATACGTGCAAGAACTTCCCGGTTAGCCTTGCACTGCTATCTTTCTTGTTATCAGCATTCCCTAATATGTACCGGGGCTCCAACAAGTGTTACGTCTTGATTTTTATTAAATTGTGTTTCTTCTGGGCTGCAGAATTGAACATCAGATCTTGGAGAAAGCAGTTACTAAAAGTCACCAAAGTAGTCCTGGATGAGGCAATGCAGAAGCCAGGAACAATGTTAAGGGAAAGATAATGCAGGGTGCCAACAGCAGTGATGAACAATTAGGAAGAAAGCAACAGAACATAAGGGGGGAAAATCAAAAGTAGGTGACAGGATCAGTTAGGAATGAGCAAAGGAAGAAACCAAAAAAAGGGCGATTTGTAAAGCAGATACTAAAATTGTCGGCAATGGAGATAACACTCCTCATTTCCAGTCTGAATTACCACTACACTTCCCTGCCCGCATAACTCCATCATTAATCCTTTACTTCAGTAGAGTGCAAGGCCTGGAAAGGAAGCGGAGGAACTGAGATGTTCTTTTTATTTCTTGGCAACAACCAGCCAGCAGCACTCCGATTCCACAGCTTAATTCTGCTATTCTTAATGGGCCTGGCATATTCACAAAAGTGGTCTCTGATATTAGACTTCAAGGCAGACATCCCAAAGGAAACTTTCATATACAAACCAATCTTGTGACCCCAATACTGATTATTAGTTTCAAGGGAATACTGTGATAGTTGTTACAGTGGCCACCAATAAACAGTCAACAATTTCCATATTACTTCACGGATTATTTGACATACTCACTATAGCCCTACAGTGAGGTAAATCAGATACCATGGTGAGTGACTTATTAAATCTTGGCAATTTGTGACTACTGTAGTCATTATGAAGATCATTATAGCCAGAGCATAATGATTTGATGACTTTTTACCATCCACTTCTCAGAAATCCAAGTGGTTCTTGGTGCATTATCTTTTGGCTTCCTGTTTCTGCAAGTGGTAACCTCTCTGGCCTCTTCTTGTAGGTATGTTTCATGAACACAGAAATTAAATTGTTTTTGTGTTAAAAGCCTGTGTGTATGCTCAAAAAATTCTAATACTGATATTTATAATACCTACTTGGTTTTGAAATTAGTTTTGAAAGTGCAAATTTTAATACTTGCACACAAGGAAGTTTAGGAATGTGTGTGTGTGTGTGTGTGTGTGTGTGTGTGTGTGTGTGTGTGTGTGTGTAGGTATGTGCATGTCTTGGACATGCAATTTTGTCACATATGAATAAAATGGAACACTAGTTGAAAATGTGTCCTATAACTCTTGTGTGCTACAAATTGCTCTAAGTCTTAAAGTGTATTTTCCTTGGGGTAACAGGATCATAGCTACCCCTGTTTGCATAACACTTAGCTAAAAAAGGTACCGATTATGATCAAGGGCTCGGGGAAACTATTCTGATTTAATATTAACTAGTAGATTGACATTACTTACATCTCATAGTTTAGGCCTGCTCAGAGATACTCAATTATGCTGTTATTTTTCACTCACTATGTCATGTATAAAAGTAGGCTTTACTCTCCTGAGAGCAGAAAATATTCCATGACTACTTTATTTGCTCTTTTGGACCCCCAGCCCATTATGAACATAAATATATGAATGAAGAATAACATAATACTTAACCATCTAACCTCAATGTTTGAACTCTAGCATAATCTTTCACAAAGGAAGTTAGTTTTCAGAAATAATACTCCCAAAGGATGTAACATCCAGTGAGCTTGACAGCACTGTTGAAGGGATTCTCACTTTGAGATCCTTGATGTATTGGTCATGCTTCTAGGATTGATATAAAAGCTACACCTAAATCTGATAAACAGGGAATATCTGTCCTTCATTTTAATAACCTAGATGAAAAATAGGAAGGCCTACAAAAATTGGGCTTTTGTGTTCCTTCTCTCTTACTTTTTCTCTTCAGCATCTGGGGAACTGAGTTGTAGCTCACAAAAGCGTATGCTCTAGCATCCTAATAAACCTGTCTTTAAATTGCCATTGGACTCAATGCTGTTTTTATTTGGAAATTTTATTCCTACAGGCAACATAGAACACAGGATGGTTGAATTATACCACATACATGGTGGTGACACATACATGTGATCAAATTCACAGCCATATAATCTATAGGCCGAACTTCTAAAAACTGAAACTCTCTGGTCTGACAACATCCTTGGTCCAGAAGGACCGCAGATGTTCCAGGATCAGAGTCCCAGTATGGTGCAGAGAGGGAGTGAGAGTTGGGAAGCCTGGTGCATGGCTCAGCTTCACTGCAGGGTGGGGACTAGGAGTCTGCTTACAGCCCAGCTGGACTGTGGGGGTGGGGGCTAGCACTCCAGTGAACTGGGATGGGGGGGAGGGGGTGGAAAGCCAGGAAGCCTGGTGAGGGGGGCAGAGTAGAGGGTATGGCTGGCAGCAGGGGGTCCAGAAATGACCTCCCTTGATCCAAGATAATTACTCATCTGGAACCAGTCAGGTTCTGAGGGTGCTGGACCAAGGAGGTCAAACCTATGCTACATATTTGAGAGAGATTTTCTGTTTGACTGTTTGATCAACAACTCCTCCTAAATGGTAAGAGCCTAGACCACCAAATTCAGTGTACAGCTTCCTCTTATCATATCTTAAAGCAATGTCAGTGTTTGGTTTTACTAGGAAAATGTGATGTTACTGGAATGGGATTGCTTCTCATAAAACCAAACAGAAAAGAGACACAATTACCAAAACAAGTACCATCCTTAAAATTGATATAACTGAATGAATTTTGAAAGAAACTGAAACAAGACAAACCAGAAAAAAATATGATGAAACTGGAATAGGATTGCTTCTCAATAACCTTACAAATAAGAGTTAAAAATGGAGAAATTTCAAGTATTTCTCTCTTATGGCACATCTACATCAATACTTAAGATTTGACAACTAGAAGACAATCTTATTGGAAACCAAATTGACTGTAGCCCTTTTTTGTTATAACAGTGAATGCTAAAAGTTTACAGGGATGAAGAAAAAAATACACACTGGAATTCCTATTTGAAAATATTTACTGAAAAAAAATTAAATGGACAAACGGGTCCTTTTATAGCACGTTCTTTCGCCTCTTCCTCCCCTGGCTCCCCCCCTACCTTTGCAGTTTCACCATTGAAAAATGACGAGGCTGCCTCCAGAAGGGAGATCCCCGCAACTTTGAGCGGCTCCTTCACTCCGCCCACCCGCTCAAAGTTGCGGGGATCTCCCTTCTGGAGGCAGCCTCGTCATTTTTCAGTGGTGACACTGCAAGGGTGGGGGGGGGAGCCAGGGGAGGAGGAGGCGAAAGAACGTGCTATAAAAGGACCCGTATGCCTCTCGCTGCCGCACAGGCAGTGTGAACGTGATAATTCGGACGGAAGCCCCAGTGAATGGAGCGGTAATGACAGCCGTTCCTGCCACTGCAAAGCAGCTAGGGAGCAGGGTGAAAGCGAATAGTGGCCAGGCACGCATGCAATCCCGACACCCTACTTCCCCGGTGGTTCTCCAGCAGTCTAGCCAAAGGCGGGGAAGTTGGGGTGGGATGCAAGGGAACGAAAGAGAAGTCAGAGTCCTGTGTAAATACAGGGCGCTCAGCCTCAGCAGTAACATCACCTTCCTCCCAGCCCGCCCTTCCTTCTGTATCGGACATATAGCTCCTTTGGATGAAAGTGAATCTGCAGCTTCGTAGGGAACGAAGGAGAAAGAAAGGAGCTTTCTGCTCTGGTGCACACAGATTTATAGTTCCCAGGACACACCCCGGTCATAGGACCCCTGAGTTCCTTTTTCTCTCACTAGTCGGAGTTCGGAACTAAAAGCCCAAATATTCTCCAGACTTACACAACCTGGAAAAGGTTGCTAGGCAAGCCAATTCCCTCCGTTAAAAAAAATCACTCTTCCTGTGCATGATTAAGAGCTGGTTAGAAGGAAACACACCTATGCAGTCTAGGGAACTTTCCAGCTAAAACCAATACACACTCTTTTAAACGAGAAGATAAACCAGCTAATGTACAGGCCTTTATAACCACTGAATGCTTCCTGAGCTGCGCCCACAAACATAAAATCATAGACCGATAGAGCTGGAAGAGACCTCAGAAGGTCATCAAGTCCAGCCCCCTGCTCTAGCAGGACCAATCCAAACTAAATCAACCCAGCCAGGGCTTTGTCAAGCCGAGACTTAAACACCTCTAAGGATGGAGACTCCACTACTTCCCTAGGTAACCCATTCCAGTGCTTCACTACCCTCCTAGTGAAATAGTTTTTCCTAAAATCCAACCCGGACCTCTCCCATCACAACTTGAGACCATTGCTCCTTGTTCTGCCATATGTCACTACTGAGAACAGCCTCTCTCCATCCTCTTTGGAACCTCCCTTCAGGAAGTTGAAGGCTGCTATCAAATCCCCCTCAGTCTTCGCTTCTGCAGACTAAACAGACCCAACTCCCTCAGCCTCTCCTCATAAGTCATATGCTCCATCCTCCTAATCATTTTGGTTGCCCTCCACTGGACCCTCTCCAATGCGTCCACACCCTTTTTGTAGTGGGGGGCCCAGAACTGGACACAATACTCCAGATGTGGCCTCACCAAAGCCGAATAAAGGGGAATAATGACATCTCAGGATCTGCTTGCAATGCTCCTCTTAATGCAACCTAATATGCCATTAGCCTTCTTGGCTACAAGGGCACACTGTTGACTCACATCCAGCTTCTCATCCACTGTAACCCCCAGATACTTTTCTGCAGAACTACTACTTAACGGGTTGGTCCCCAGCCTGTAACAATGCTTGGGATTCTTTCATCCCAAGTGCAGGACTATGCACTTGTCCTTGTTGAACCTCATCAGATTTCTTGTGGCCCAATCCTCCAATTTGTTTAAGTCACTCTGGACCCTATCTCTGCCCTCAAGCATATCTATCTCTCCCCTTAGCTTAGTGTCATCCGCAAACTTGCTGAGGTTGCAATCCATCCCCTCATCCAGGTCATTAATAAAGATATTGAATAAAACCAGTCCTAGAACCAAACCTTAGGGCACTCCACTAGAAACCGACCGCCATCCTGACATCAAGCCATTAATCACTACCCGCTGGGACCAGCCTTCTAGCCATCTTTCTATCCATCTTACTGTCCATTTATCCAAT
>CM057845.1:250721944-250789373 GCA_030068395.1 Apalone spinifera | reverse complement strand
AAATTGTTTTATTTCACTAACTACAAATTTTCTGTTTTCATTTTTTAAAATTTTTAAACAACAACAACAAAAATTGGAAAGTGCAAACATGTAAAAGCCAACAAAAAAAGGAGGGTGGCCAAAAATTTTTTTGCTTGGGGTGGCAAAAAACCTAGAGCTGGCCCTGCTCCCAGCTATGCAGCCCAACTTATCTTCCAACAGCCAAAAGTTGCCTGAACAGCCTTTTATTCTGTACTCAGCACTCCCTGCTGCTCCCCTCCCAAAGAACTTCCCTTCATGGTAGTAAGTGGTACAGAACACACAATACAGGAGCCACATCAGGGTATGCCCTTAGAATATGTTATATATTGTTTGCTTCTAAATGCCTGTTGTGCAGAACAAACAAATAAACAATTCCCATCTAATAAACACATCTACTAATTAAAGGTCTGATCCAGCTCCCAGTACAGTCAATAGAAAGGTTCACTTTATTCAAAGGTTCAAAGTCAATTGAAATCATTTGGAACTACAAACTATGGCCACTGGGAGCTCTGGGGCTCTGTGCCTGTGGATACTCAGATAAACATATAATCTGATGGTCTGCCAGTGACTAAACCGTGTGCAGGCAGCACACTGCAGTTTTCCCACCCATTCAATACAAGAACGTTTACCTTGCCATAGCTTATGGCCAGAATTCTGTAAGTATAGAGTCAAAACGATCCAGCTTCCAGAATACAGTCCAGGACATGCTTTTGGACTTTTTCCCCCTGTAAGTTAACTAGGAGACTGGAATTCTTTGTGTCGTACTCACAGTGTTGAGGGCATGAGAATTGAGAAGTGTCCTAGTGGCAGCTGAAGAGGGCCTACTCCAAGAAGCTGATTATATGCTGAGAAGCTTGTATCCCCATACTGAATTCAGTTAAATGCTTGGTATGTGAGAGTGGATGGGCAGATAGCACCCTTCACCACTGTAACTTTAAATACAGTCACAGCCTCCTGCTTAATTCCATCACCGTGTCTTTTATTCACCTGTGTATCCTGATCAAAGTATTTTCATCTGAGCTCATAGTTTTGATGCATTCAGCCCAAATATTTTATTCTGCTGTGTTAATCAGTGTATTGCAGGGACAACATGTTAATTTAGGGAAATGTGCTATTTCAGTTTCTGTGAGGGACTTCATTCAAAATTATGAGTGTTTGAGAGCAATATAATTCCTGAAAAGATCACAATTTTTTTAAATAGGATTTCTTCAGAAGAAGAAACAACAAAGTTCATTAAAAACAAATGTTGACACTGATGCTGCTATTTCATTAAATCATAAACAATTCTTGATTATTTTAGTTTTAAAAAATCAGCTTTTGACCTTTTACTTGGTCTTTAACAAATGTAGATGTTAATCATACTGCATGTGCAAAAAGCTCAAAGGCATTACTCTAAGAAAGCTTGGAGGAAACCCAATAAACCCATTACAGTCTAAAGCACCATCAAGGGAGCCAAAACAAGTGTGTGTCAGTATGTTTAATATTGTAATCTAGGGGGACATAACACTTGCTCTGTATAGGAAGAAAACAGCAGGCCTTTTTTGCTAAGAATGAGACTGAGAAAACTTGTGATCACAAAACAGAAAACCATATTGCTGATAAGACAAAAGTGTAAGAGATTCTCTACAAACTCAAGCTGTGACTTTCCCAACTAAAATTTTATATTAATTTACACGTCTGTTTTTAGTTGCACAGCTAGCAGGAACTGTGAAAAAGGAAATGAGTTGTTCTTTTCTCAGAGACTCTTTAAAGAAAACTTCATTCAGTGATTTTTTTTGTCTTTGAGCTGAAATATCAGACCATGATTATCTGCTCTTTTAATAAGAAGGAAAAAGAGGCACCCAAATCAGCACCCTCTTCTGAAAATGTGATTGAAGACATTTTTATGTTAGGATTCTGGATACAGTTTAATGAGACCAGATTCCTAAACTAACACACTTTGATATTTTGATAAATTCTTTGCCTGCCAAGGGATGGGATGAAAGCAAGAAAGTGGCTTGGCTTCAGTACACTTGGCTATCCTCAGTTTGGGGTTTTGTCCCATGGAGACTGTTGCCATTGGCACAGCTTAGCGCAGTGTTTTGACTGATCCAAAGTTTGCAGGGCATGGAACTGCTTCTGGGATATCATTCTCTGTTATTGTAGCAGAAAATTTGGCCTAACAATTATTCAAAAAACAGACTGTATTTTTTAAAAGCCAGTTTAATTAGAATATCTTCTTATATTTTACACTGAAATAACCACACATTTCAAAATAACCAAAAGACATTATTTCTTCTTTATTTACAAATGCCATATTTAAATGTGCAATACATTTTGCTGTAATGGGTGGCACTTGCAATTTAGCAACATTTGGGATAGTGCTGCTTTTTCACCACTACCTAGGGCTAGATATTATAAAGCTTCATTTCATACCCATGGGTGGGAAAATTGAATCCCTATATGTTACTTCGCAAGTATGAACAGATTCCACCTTCCTTACAGTGGATAAGTTCTTTTGTGTGTTCACTGATACCACTGTTCTTTGATCATGTAAGCCCAGTGACTACATTAGGACCAGACGACTATGTTCTGACTATGTTTTACTTTGTTGGTGCCACAAAGCAGCCCTAAAACACCTTTAACCAGACAGGCAGCTGAACTGGTGGTTGTTTTGAGTTGCTGGGATGATGTAAACAGACAGACCACGTAACTAAATCTAGCATTATGACTGCATAGAAATAACTGAATGAGCATTGAAAATTTCATGCTAGAATCTCTAAGTTCTTTCCCAAGATAAATATAATCCAGTCTCATAACCTCTGGAAGGTAGGACACTGCAATTGCATCTGTTTTACAAATTCATAAACAGAGGCCATGTCTCCACTTGTGGGAAGATCAATGCTGTGATGCTCGATCTTCTGAAGTTCGATTTAGCGGGTCTAGTAAAGATCCGCTAAATTGAATGGTGAGGATGTCCCCATTTATTGCTTGTATTCCAGCTCCTTGTGAGGAGTGAGGGAAGTCAATGGGAGTATTTCTCCCATCGGCCTCCTGTTCTGAGGACAGCACCAAAGCTTGGTTTAAAGTATGATGACTCCAGCTACCATTTTTATATAGCTGAAATTGCATACCTAAAGCCGACCTTCCGCTATAGCAGTGTTTCTTAAACTTTTTAAAACAGAGGAACACCAAACAATATTTTTTTCTAATGAGGAACATCAAGCATTTTTTGTTGAGCAAAAAAAAAGGCGGGGAGCGGGTTTTGGGGGGAAGTTATTGAGGACAAAAAAAGGTCGCCTGCCCTTTTAAGAGCAGCCATTTTGAACAGTGTTGTTCTCCACGGCACACCTTTGAGTGCCTCGCAGCAGAACAGTTTAAGAAACACTGCCCTATATTGTGGATGTGGAGAGAAGTACAGAAGTTTGTGACATGCCCATAGTTATACAGCAGCTTCAAGGGGTAGCCGAGTTAGTCTGTACAGAAAAAAAAAACAAATGGTCTGGTAGCACTTTATAGACTAACAAAATATATAGATGGTATCATGAGCTTTCGTGGGTACAGCCCACTTCTTCACATGGCCAGAGTTTTGAGTTTAGGTTGTGCAGACCCAAAATAAATGGGGGGAGGGGTAAAAGGAGGTGGAAGGAGACATGGAGCAGAGGGTATAGAAAATTCAGGAAGGCAGAGGGAATCAGTAAGTATACTGCTCTACAGCCAAAATGCTTCTGAAATAAATGTAGTCAAACTTTACTAATTCTGGGTCACTGAGAACGAAAATGATGCTTAAAATTGTTGATTGGCTCTAGTTTTCAAGATATGCTATTGGGACAGTATATACGACCCTTAACTTGGGAATGGCAGAGGATAAGTGAGTTATAAAGGGAAGGGATCTCAATTTAAATCAGAAATGACTAAAATACATCTTTGACTGGATCTATGAATAAATCTAGGACTGGGTTTGGACAGTACTTGCTTTTTAGGCAAAACAATGAATGATGCAATCTGAAGCTCGTATTACATCATATATGATATGAATTGCATCATGTTATTCTGAGAAGTCATGGATGATGCAATCATAATGAAGCTTACATCACCCTGCAGAACAAATTGCCCTATATCAGCTCTAGAAATCATACAGGGCCGTGCTCTCTTATTTGATTTTGCAAAGGGACACATTTCTGTTTAGCCAAAGTGAGCAGAAATGTCTCGTACTTGTGTGAACAGTGCAGATAACTTCTGCTATGTTTGTGGTGAAGTGACTTTTGCATCAGAAAAGGGCAGTATAACCACTATGGTTAAGAAAGCATATCACCTTTATTTTGGCTGCAAAATTGGAGATCAGGACAAGAGGTGGGCCCCACACATATGCTGCAACACTTGTGCAATAAATCTTCGCCAGTGGTTGAACAGGAAAAGGAAATCTATGCCTTTTGCAGTGCCAATGATTTGGAGAGAGCCAACAGATCATACCAGCAATTGTTACTTCTGCATGGTGCCTCCAGTTGGGAAAGGTGTGTCAAAGAAGAAAAAGTGGACTGTGCATTATCCAAACATTCCATCAGCTATACGCCCAGTATCCCACGGAGAAGGGCTGCCGGTTCCTGATGCTCCAGAATCATTCTCGCTTGAGTCAGACGAGGAAGAGGAAGAGAATGAAACTTCTGGTCCTGAACCATCAATGTCACAGGACCCACATTTTCTCCCATCCTACTCCTCTGAATCATACCTCATAACACAAAGTGAATTGAATGACCTTGTCAGGGATTTGGAACTACCCAAGAGTAAGGCAGAGCTGTTGGGCTCCAGACTACAGCAGTGGAATCTCCTGGCAGGTGATGTTAGGGTTTCCATGTTCTGTGACCGTCAAAAGGATCTTGTCCCATTCTTCTTCATGGAAAGTGATCTTGTAGCCTGCAACAACATCGATGGTGTGATGGCAACCCTCAACATCGTTCATGATCCAGATAAGTGGAGACTGTTCCTTGATTCATCGAAGACGAGTCTTAAAGCTATTTTGCTGCATAATGGCAATGTTTTGCCATCAATTCCAGTTGGTCATGCAGTCCATATGAAGGAAACCTATGACAACATGAAACAACTTTTGAGGTGCATAAACTATGACCAACATCAGTGGCAGCTTTGTGGCGATTTGAAGGTTGTTGCTCTCTTGTTTGGTCTGCAGACTAGATACACAAAGTACTGCTGTTTTCTCTGTGAATGGGTTAGTCGTGCAAGAGATTCCCACTATATCAGGATAGATTGGCCACTCCGACAGTCATTGGAGCCTTGGAGGAAAAGTGTTCAGCATCCACCACTTGTTGAATCAAGGAAGATTTTGTTACCACCCTTACACATCAAGCTGGGTCTGATGAAGAACTTTGTCAAGGCCATGGACAAAACACAAGCAGCTTTCAAGTACCTCCGTGGAAAATTTCCAAGGTTAAGTAAAGCTAAGATAAAGGAAGGTGTCTTTGTTGGTCCTCAGATTCGTGAACTTCTTCGAGATGATGCATTTGACCGTGCAGTGCGTGGCAAGGAAAAGATGCCATGGAAAGTCTTCCAGTTAGTGGCAATACATTTTCTCAGAAACAACAAGGCAGACAACTACAGGTTGTTGGTGGAAAACCTCCTCAAGGCACACAAAAGCCTTGGTTGCAACATGTCACTAAAGATACATTTTTTGCACTCTCATCTAGATTTTTTTCGACCGAACTGCAGAGCAGTGAGCGACGAGCATGGCGAGCGATTTCATCAGGACATTGCAACAATGGAAAGACTCTATCAGGGCAAATGGAGCCCATCAATGCTTGCAGACTATTGCTGGACAGTGACAAGAGATGCTCCATTTAATGAATACAAGAGACAAGCCAAGAAGCGCCGAGTAGACACTGAATAGGACTAAACTATGTACATAATAGTTTTTTGCCTTTTGTTTCATAATAAATTGTATTTATATAACCCTTTTGCTGATTTTTAAAGTGTTACATAAACAGGACAGGTGAAATATTATCATGTAAAGAAACCATAAACACATGAAAAGACCTAGGTTTATAATTTATGATTAAAACTCTACTATCTACACAATATACATAGATGTAAAATGTAAAAACTTAAATATCTTGGAAACAGTAGCCAATCAGTTGTTTTAATTGTCATATTTGAATTCAGCAAATCAAAATACATAATAAATAGCACATTTTATCTCTGAAGCAGACGACTTCTAAAAAATTATAGACCAGTGGTATCTGAAGATAGTTATACAGTGAGTGAATGACTGAGGGCTGGGAATATCCTTTGAGAATTCCTATTCTTCTTCCCATAGCCCTGCATTAGACTCACTTGACTTCTCTCCATGTCTCTTTAGCATATGAAAAGAGATGTTTATCTAGGACAGCAGCCCATACAGGGGAAAGCATCTATACAGTCTGGAAGATGGAGAGAGACTGACTGAAAGCAGATACCGGTTTTAGTTAATAAAATAAGGAAAAGCAGCTGTACTTACAATGTATTTTTTTATAAAACTAAATTTTAAAAATAAGCATTATCTCCTGTAATGTACTATAAGATGTCTGACCCCCCCTAAACGGGTTCAAGTGTAGCTTACTGTTACCCATCACAAGGTCATTGCTGTATTTAAGAGCCTTGAAAAAAATATAATTGATTGAGCTGATCCAAGTGCCTTGCTCATCTCACTAGACCTATTTCTCAGCTGCCCTAGGTTAATCACCAAGTCCACCACATGCTGATGTCCTCCATTACATCATAATTAGAATTTAGCAGGCTGAGCTGGGGAAAGCTGGCAAAATTATTCATATTTTTCTTCTAGGAGCCAGATGTTGTGGGATAGATTTCATTTAATTGTCTGATAGATGCAATAATAGTGTCCATATGCAGAGAGCTGATAGTGACATTGATAACAGTAGAAGGCAAGTGAAGTGAGGCATGCTTCTTGGATAGTTAATTAAGATTATTCATTTATATGAATCGTGTCATTTCATAATGCATTTAAAGTAGGTAGAGAAAATATTAAGAATATGTAAATGCAAAACTATTTTAAATAATTCTGCAAATGGAAAGCTGTGCTCAGTAACGTTAAGGCTGCTGAAGTGGGTTTTTTTTATGAACAATTAAATAACCACAGCATTCAGATCTTGTTGGGACATAAAGCTCTCTACATGGTGGCATTATACATGATTTGATATACAGAATATCTGTGTTATATTGCTGAAGTAGAAGATATAATTATTATTTTATGTCCCTAAGAAATAAGTTATAGGCAGATACTGAATGCTATGGAGATAAATATCAAATGGTAGATTCTATCCATAAAAATGAAGTCAGGGCTATTATTTAACTGGGGGATATTAAAATATGAAGCTAGTGGACTAAATTGTGTTCTGGTATAAGCAAGTTAAATTCCCATTTCTCACTGAAATATATGATCACCTATACAGCATATATTAAATCAAATTTCATTCTGGTATTAGACTTTGAATATCATCAAAAACTATTCAGAAATCATAGACATGAATTCAAAAAGTAGTAACTTGGTTTTTTTTAAATAAAATTTTAACAAGACAATGAAGACTTTTTTTTAACTGAAACAATACTGATTTTCTGAACACAGAATACTTTTTCTAAGCTTTAAACTCAGAATTCAGGAGACAGTTGTTTGAAAATATCAATACTGAATCTCAACCACAGTAATATTGTTCACTAATACTAAGTGGGTATTAGTATATACTTAGACACACACATCAGGGATGGGGAAGCTACAGCATGCCGGCTACATATGGTTCATCAAGGTTAGCTGTCAGGGGGTCGCTAAGGGGTTTGTTTACCTGACCATCCTTAGGCACAGTGGTTGCAGTTCACTATTCTGAGCCAGTTGGAGCCGCACAAAGCAGTATAACCTGGGCCACCACTTCCTGCAATTCCCATTGGCCGGGAACGACAAACCACAGCCATTGGGAGCTGCAAGCAACTGTCCTTGTGGACATTCAGGTAAACAAACTGTCTTGTGGCCTGCCAGCAGCTAACCCTGATGAACTGTGTACAACTAATACATTGGAGGTTTCCCACCCCTGGCGTACAGTGTAAGACAAGCGGCAGACAGGAGAGCACAAGGACAAATTGAGACAGTAGTGCCCAGTGTACTGTAGGCTTCAGCTGATCAGAAATCTCACAAAGCATAACATGATTGGCTGCTTAGCCAATCTGGATTATTTTACTTTTTTTATTGCTATTTTCACCCGGGACATTGTAACACAGTGGGACTCACCAGCATGGCACCTCCTGCTGGTCACTTGGGAATCAGCTCTTTCACCCTGGAACACCTTCTCTGGCTGGTGTCATGCCTGTCGGTAGCTGTTATTTTCCACCACCTTGCATTAGGACCTACATCCCTCCTTGACTATAGGTACTGCCCTGCTGCATTGCATCCCTCACTCAGGGGCCCTCCCCCTCGGAGAACCCCCAATCCCTTATGCCCACCTTGCCACAATGACCCACTGCCAGTCTTCATCTAGCCCCTGCCCCAGGGGAAAACTGCAGTCTGAAATGGACATTCATCATCAGCAAGGGGTGTGGACCTGCTCCCTTTGCCTGCCCTGGCGACCCCTCTGCAGCCCCTGTAGCCTTGAGTCTTGCTTCAGACCCTACAGCCTGGGAGCTTGCCTGGCCAGAGTTTCTCCAGCCATGACTGCCTTTCCTCAGCCCTGCTCTAAGTCAGGAAGCCTCTATCTTCCCTGGCAGCCAGGTCCCTCCTGCTCTATAGCTGGAGCAAGAATGAGTCTGTCTCCACCCCTCCAGGTGCCCTTATTTATACAGCCCCAACTGGACCCTAATGGCTGTCTCTTCCTTAGCTGCTGGCTCCACCACTCCAGTCCTCTTCAATGGCTGGGTTTTAACTGTTAAAGGTCCAAGTATGGGGCAGACACCCTGCAACAGACATTCTTAGATCAATTTCACAATATAAAAGCTACACAGAAGTTTCAATTCTGAAATAGAAGAAACTGTCCTAGTTAGCCTTACTAGTGCTCACTACGCCACCAAGTCTTTCTTAAATAAGGTCAAAATCGTCACAAAAATGAACTTTGACAGTTACTTTGGATGTTGATTAATGTTGCAGTTATTAAGGTAGATATATCATCATATTGTCTGAAAAAATTCTGTAGTGATTGCCCTCTCTCAATTTTAGGTAGTGAAGACAGAGATGTGAAGAATGAAATATGCATTTCAAGTGAGCTCCATTAGGCCAGAGGACTTGTGACATGGAGTATAATGAAAAATTGAAAATCTTTGTATTTAATACCATGAAGTGTTCTGATATATTGCCTTAATATATATTGTTACTGGTACATTTCCAAGCAACAACTATCCATTAATTGTGGAATATGTTTTGAACGCCTCTGCATTTCTATGCAAAATCAATCCAACAGACTTTTTTCCTCAAAATATAAAGTGTCAATTCATAGTGCAATCTGAAAATGTACAGCATCTTTCTGGATTAGTCAAAATAGCTTTATAATACCCAGCATGGGCCTGAGAGTGTGAGGAACTGAAATCCTTCAACTCCCACGAATGTCAATGCGAGCTGTATTCTTAATACCTGGCAGACTTTGGAACCTCATTTAAAAACTAGTGTTATGAAAAGTGATTTTCCTTTCTTCAGTCTGCAGATGACAGATGAAATCTTCTTCTTCAACTGTATATTTTATTTACAAACTGAGCTACACAATAATCCTCCATAAATCAGTGTATAATTACCAGCCATTCAGTAGTGTGCAAATATTTCTACTGTAACAGCAAAATCTCGGCTATTTTAAAAAAGAGTTATGCAACTTTACATCCATCTAAGCAAAGGTAATAGAGCAGATGTCAAAGCCATTACATGTTAAAAGTATTGAGAAAATTTAGCAGCAGAGCAATAAGCATAGGATATATGAAACTTGGTATTTATGATTTTGCACATAGGCCATACATTAGTCAATTCTTATTCTAAAGCCTTTAACATTAGGATAGCACATGGATTTGGTATTCTAAATAATATGGTAACTTGCATAATGTAAAGAAAATAGACATTTTGAATTATCTGTATGGATGGCCTTATCCAATGTAAGGACCTATGAAATCTGGCCTCCCGCACGCTCAGACCCACCTGATTTCAAGGTAGGGGCATCAGTCAGGGTGCTTATCATACACAGGCCTCCAGCTACTACTGTCTGCAGGCCTGGGAGAAACAGGACTTCCTCTTTTCCTTCAGGGATACTCTCAGGGCCAGATCAGGCCCATGTCTTGGAACCTTTCACTGCTGCAGGATGCTCCATATCCCCAACCCACTTCCTGACCGCACCGCGCCAAAGCTGCAAGCGCAGCTCTTGCCGGTGCCAACCCCTGCCTGTCTAAGGTGTGTACTGTGGGGGTGGGGGAGAACAGTCCTAATCCACAAACTATATCCCTGTTAAAACTGGGGAGCATGACCCTTGGTGCCTCTAGTTCCAATGCTGCTGGTCCCCCACATTTACAAAAGTCTGGCATCCTTGCTCCCATCAATGCTCCTCCTTCACCCAGTGCTTGGGTCACGGGGCCTTGTCTATGTGGGAAACCACTGCTTTCCCTATCCATGGGGTCCTGGATGATTGCCCACCCATATGACTGGATCAAACCCCCAAAAAAGAGTTGACCACCCCCTACTACCTCATACCATGTGACCTGGACCACTTATCTACAGTTGCCCATCTCTGTAAGAAGTGCCTCTATCAGCAGCAACATAGAAATGAAGTTTGTAATATTGTGACCCCCACACACAAAATAATTTCATGACCCACCACAATCCTCTTTTGGTAGTTATAACACCCGTATAAGCCCCCGTAGTTATAACACCATGAAATTTCGGATGTAAATAGCTGAAACAGAGAAACTTATGGTTTTTAAAAATCCTATTAACATGAAATGGACTGATAGGGCCCTATTCATATGCAAATAGAATATTCAATTAAATCAATACAATGATACCTAACACCTTTGTAAATCATTTTGAGATCTATGGGTGAAAAGTTCTATATGGCAGTGCGATGGAATTCTTCTTCTTCAATATTCACGTCAAATGTTAATAATAAAAAATGTGAAGTTTTTTGTAGTGGAAACATATATCTATATCTCATAATCCCCAGATAGTTGGTAGCTCCATAGAAAGATTGGAGTGGTTGAGATCTTGAATATCTGCCCAAAGTGAAATGTGTGCCTATTAATATCAAATACAGCTTTCAGTTTCAATAATCAAGGTATTGCTTGGAAAACAAGAGCAATAACTACTCCACTCTGGCTGGCATTGAGTTAGCCTCTGTGGAAGTATTACAGACAGTTTGGGACATCAATTTTAAAGTGCTAAAGCAGACATAGACAAATTGCAGAGAATTCGGAAGACAGTAACAAAGATGATAACAGAATATAAGATATGGGAATATAAGATCTATGAGGAAAGACTAAGGCAACTGGTTTGTTCAAGAAACAAAACAGAAATATTAACTGCATGTGCATACATAAGTGGATGCTTTATTGAGAGTAGGGACTAATTATTCTCATTAGTCACAAAGGACAGAAAAAAAAGTAATGAGCTTGAGTTAGGAGACAAAATTTACATTTTTATACAAGTTGCACATCCAAGAACTAGCACTCTCTGATCTGGCCAGAGAGCTCAGGAGCAGGAGGGCCGGCTGGGACAACAGGGTTGGCAGCCCGGGGACAGCACGTGACCAGGACTGGAGCCCTGCAGCAAATTAATGAAGTTCAGGGAAGAGGCCAGAGCCCCACAGCAGCCCCTGGGAAAGTGGGGCCAGAGCCCTGTGGCAGCTCCCAAACACACAGAGCTGGTGCCAGAATTCTGCAGCAGAATGAGGCCAGAATCCCCAAGCAGCCCCCTGGATTGCAGGGGTAGGGCCAGAGCCATGCAGCAGTCTCCTGGAACACAGGGCTTGGGCTGAAGCCCTGTATCAGCCCCTGGAGTGGCAGAAGCTAGAGCCTAATCCACTCAGGGAGCCAGCAGCAGCTGGGAAAGCAGTCCAACTAGGTTGTGGGGAAGGGGGCAAGGCAGGGTGGCAGCTGGGACAGCCTGCCAGCAGCACGCAATGGGACTGGAGGCTGATGGCAGGAGACTTCCCTTGGTCTGGCTAATTCTCTCATTCGGGTCCAGTCAGGTCTACCAGGGAGGTCCAACCTGTACCAGGAAAAAACTTTGAGCCAGACTTTCAGCTGGTGCAAATTGGTGTAGCCACTCTGAATTCAATGAAGCTACACTTACTTGCACTAGCTGAAGATATAATCCGATATTTTAAAAAGTAACTAGGCCATAGGATGAGTTAAGGACTTATACTATGGAACCTCTGTCATGGGAGACACTCAACGCTTGATTTCATATCTGCAGTAGTGCACGGATAAAAAGACGAAACCTGGCACAGAGTACAAAAATGGAATGGAAGGACCAGTTGGATAATACATATAAATAATATTATGAGCTCAATTATTTAACAGTTCATTAAGATAATTGTTATTATTTCCATTTTAAAAACTGGGAATCAAGGCAAAAAGGGTAAATGGTTTGTCCAAAGGTCTTTCAGCTGGAGAAGTGTGAATATAACCAAGATTCCTGATTCCCATTCTTTGCTTTAATAATTAGAAAATGTTGCCTCACTAACCCAAATAATTGTGGGCCAAATTCTTACTTAGAATCAAATACCTGCCTCTTTCTGAAGCCATTGTGAGATGCAAGTGAACCTTAGGGAATGATTAGGAAGTTCAAAGGTTTGGTCTAATGTAATCTGTAGAGACACACAGAACCTGCACAGTGCTGTCTCCACTTCAGCTACAGACCTTCAAGAGCGCCCATGCAAGCAAGTGAATCCAGAGGAGTGCCCATTCTGGGGTGGGATAGATGGTGACAGTGTAAATGCCAATTAGATAAGTTTCCTTTATCTCTGTGAACTTTGCTAATTGATTTTATTCACTTTTAGTCTGTTAAACCCTGTTCCTTTAAGTTGTTAAGTAAAGATGTGGTCATTCTAATTTAATCAATTAGATGTATATTATTCATAATTGTTGTTTTGGTGTTAGATCCAAATTAATACTGGAATTATTTTATTCCTGGAAGCTCTCAAGGCACAACAGTAAATGTGTACAGGACCAGTCAGGTGGAGGCACTGCCATGGTATATTCTTTTAGGAGCAAGGGATTGCAGCAAGGGGGTGGATAGGGAATTTTCAACTAAACAACATCATCACTGGGATACATCAGGCGCCCAGGCACACACATGTATGTGGCCAGCTACGGAGTAACTCAGGGAGAAAAGAGGGGGTTACATTTGTCTTAAAAGATTTGTCTTTCTTTGTTTGTTTCCCTTTCATTCTTGAAGTAACCTGAGTGCTTGATCATTTTTGGAAAAGTTTGAGCAAGTATTCAACCACTTTTTTATTTCTGATAGAGTGGGGGGGGGGAAGTTTTACACTTCTCAGAAACTGCTTATACTTTACCTGCCTTTGAATAACTTACATAGGTTTTGCTTGAAACTTCAAAATTATCATGCAAATGGCCATCATTTAGCTGTGACATTAAGACTGAAGAAATATGAGTGAAATCATGAAGCTTAGTAATGTTTTATAATCTATCAATCTCATCCCACCTCATTCAATTCTTATTATATTCATTGCCCACTCTGACTCGACTGCAGAATCTATTTGTCTTCCTAATTCTGTCTAACTTTTATGTGGCTGATCCTATTCTATCTCTATACAGCTCCATTATACTCTTCTTTCACCACATTGATTGATCCCTCTGCACAAGGCTCTGGCTGATGACTTTTAATGCACTGTAGTAGTGTCCACATCAGACGTTATTGTGCGGGAAGCTGTTTACCTGTAGATTCTCATCCTGGTTTGCAATGTGATAACTTGCTATGTAGACCAGCTGTAAACCAAAGGTATGTCTACAATGCAGTTTTTTCTAAAAAAACTTCACTTATGTCCACGCTGCAATCATGTTCTTTTGAAAAAAAATCAAAAGAACAAAGTGGGTTTTACCAATATTGGTAAAACTCTTTCTTGAGGAAGAAGCCTTTTTCCGAAATAGATCTTTCGGAAAAAGGCATGTGTGGACTGGGAAGAAGGAGTTCTTTCGAAAGAAGAAGAAAGAGGAAAAAAGCACAGGTGCCCTAGTGGCCACTCCATCCATAATCACAGTTTAAATGTGAGAGAGTGTCCAATCAGTGTGCACGCTATCTTTCAAAAAAGCAGATCGCTTTTTCGATGCACTTTTGCTGTGTAGATGCTCTCTTTCAGAAGAAGTTTTTTCAGAAGATCTCTTTCAGAAAAGCTTCTTCCGAAAGAAGCCTGCAGTCTAGACATAGCCTAAGGAAACAAAGCATGATTAAATGATCTGGGTGGGCTTTACAGGTACATGGAGCCTCACGAAGATGATCCTACTAATATCAAATGCAGCATTCAATTTTAATAATCAAGGTGTTGTAAAATGGGATTACAGAACAATTTATAGAAATTTAGTTTTCATTCCTTTACTGAGAGCTCAGTTCTGTTTCTATTAAAGTCCAAACCAAAACTACCATAAATTCAAATTTATGGTAGTTTTGTCCTCAAATGTGGACAAATTTGTCCTCAAATTTGTCCTCAAATGTGGAATTTGTCCTCAAATGTGTTGTGATATTGACTCAATATTGCTGTGTCATATTAATGATGAGAATTTACAAGCTATTAAATATATAAATAATTGCTATGTGGCCAGAGTAAACTCCTAATTCACTGAGTGAAACTAGAAGATCTATAAAGGATGCAGCACTGATGATTTGATCATTTGCATGCAACAATGCTGCCTCTGCCTCTGAATTCTTGTCTCTCAATGTTTCCTCTGTTTGGAAGGAATTTTGTGGTTTTCCTTCTGTCATCACTGATCATTGAAAATATATCTACCATTTATGCAGCTGGCATTATTTTTGTGTCTAACTTCTCTAGTTAGAACCTTTCCAAATGGAGAATAGGAGAGTGTGACAAAGCATTAGACTTTAATATGTTAAATGTTACACAAGAGCACACAATACTTGTAGCGGCAAGATATATTAAAAGGTTTCAATTAACTAACTTTCTTTGCCATAGGTTTAGCTCTTATTAATCTGGATTTCAGATAGGTTTGGAAGGTCTCCAGCAACTGTCATGACACTGTAGCTCTATCAAATTCTCTGGAAATGCAGACCTGTAAACATACTAATGTCTCAATGGAGCAACAGTTAAAGAAGCTTGAAATTTGATGAAGCAGTGTTTGTAGTGCTAAAGAATACTGAACCTGATTTTCCACTGCCTTGAATCTTGTATAATGTGAATGTAAAATGCTGCCATGTCACAACAAAAGAATTTTCCGCTCATTTTGTACAGGTGAAAAGGACTGTAAAAGATTGTAGGCAGCAGAAATCGGGCCTTTAGTTAGAAATGGTAATTGTTTACCTCAGTTAAAGTTGTCTGATTCTATACAAATCATAGTTTGTAGTATGAGACTGTCATCTCTGGGACATTACCTCATTCATTGCAGAAGGTCAGTAGTGAATGAGGAAACAAGTGAGACAAATGCAAAAAGAGAAAAAAATCTCTTATGGTTAAGACAGATGAATGCTGCCCTGGATAATTAGATACCTTCCCTGATTCTGCCACAGAGGTATTATGTGATGCTAGGCAAGTCACTTAATACAAAGTTTTCACAAGTTGGTTACTTATTTTCTGGGTGCACAGCATGAGAACCTGGAGTCTAATTTGCAAAGAAGTTGAACATTCACAGATTGAAATGAAGTCAGTGGTAGTTTTAAACATAAAAAGGGCTATATAATAATAAATAGCCTGAAAAATCAGATCTTATGTGGCTCAAATTTAACACCCTAAATTAATGGATACCTTTGACTTTTATCTCTCTGAATCTCAATTCCCCATATGCAATTGAGGGTAATAATATCACTGTCTCTCACAGGGATGTTGTCAAAATAAATTCATGAATGTCTCGGAAGCATTCAGATATTATAGTAATGAGCACCATAGAAAAGCCCAAGAGGAAAGTAAGTCTGCCTTCAGAGCAATGTTAGAACAGTGTGTGGTAATAAGGCCTAGGACCACACATGGAACAATGAAGGTATAATAAAATACTTAACTTTTGCTCATTCAGAGAACATACTGGCCATACAGTGCACTAAATGAGGCAGAGATGCATGTCGGAAAAATATGTGTGATCATGTAATTTAAGAATGTTTCATAATGTCTATATACAAGAGGATCCAATTAAGGTTTCACAGACAAACTTAATTCTCGCATCTCCTAAAATTTCAGTGCTTGACTTGGCAATTTTAGTGATCTTTTAGCAAAACATTGTGAAGATGCAAAATGATGGAGCTGCCAGTACAACATGTGATCTCCCAAATTCCCGGGAGACAACTGTCTGAATCACACAGAATTCCTTCTAAGGCACCAGGTACAATTCAGCCTGACATATGGAATTCCTTTCCCAGACTCCTCTACAAAGGTATTCTTTAAAGACATAATCAAGTTATTTATACTGAGCAAAATTAGTGGATTATTTAAGATGCTGTAGTATTAAATGAGAAATAAAAAGAAATTCTGCTTTGTAAAATGTTCCATGTGAGTAAGCGGAGACAGAGAGAAGAGTGGGCATTTCAGCTATTGCTTACAAAAATAAGTTTGAGGCTGCTCAAAATAAAAAGTACCATGATGGGTAAAAATGAACCTCCCTCCGACATACACTTGCAGGAAAAAGGTCTTTGACATATGTTTTTGACCAGTCTTTCTGATTAACATTGTAAAAAGACCAAAAAAAGTAAATGCACCACTTTTTAAGGAATCTTATGCAGTGGAAAATGAAAGGTTGTGAAAATGGAAATAATCACTGTGTGTGAAAAGGAGGAGGGGCCAAAGGACATGCTCTTGGTTTGGATGCCAAAAATACTGTGGGGCCAGATCTTGTTTTGCGAAAGTGAATGGGAAAAAGTTCAGACTCAAATGGAAACAATAAGGGCATGTCTACACAACAGGGCTAAAGCCGAAAAAAGCTACGCAACTTCAGCTATGTCAATTGTGTAGCTTAAGTCAAAATAGTTTGTTTTGGCTTTTGGTGCTGTCAACACAGCAGGAAGTCTGAGGAAGAGCACTCTTCCTCCAACTTTCCTTACTGCTCATAAATTGAGGGTTATAGGAGTTGGAGTAAGAAGTCTTCCAGCTCGATATTATTTTGACATGTCCAAATAAACTGCTTATAGTGTAGATGCAGATTATATTATTTTGGAATAACATCATTCTAAATCAGAGGGATAGCCTTGTTAGCCACAGGACTCCTTGCCGCTTTTGCATCATTCTAAATAACACTGCTGCATAGACATACCTTAAGAAAAAATATTTATCTGGCAAATCTCTAGGGATGGAGATTCTACCACCTTCCTAGGTAATCCATTCCAATGCTTCACCACCCTCCTAGTGAAATAGTTTTTCCTAATATCCAACCTCGACTTCCCCCACTGTAACTTGAGACCATTTCTCCTTGTTCTGCCATCTGCCACCACTGAGAACAGCCTCTCTCCACCCTCTTTGGAACCTCCCTTCAGGAAATTGAGGGCTGCTATCAAATCTCCCCTCACTCTTCTCTTCTGCAGACTAAATAAACCCCAATCCCTCAACCTCTCCTCATAGGTCATTTGCTCCAACCCCCTAATCATTTTGGTTGCCCTCCACTGGACCCTCTCCAAAGCATCCACATCCTTTCTGTAATGGAGGGCCCAGAATTGGATGCAATACTCCAGATGTGGCTTTACCAGTGCTGAATAAAGGGGAATAATCACTTCTCTAGATCTGCAGGAAATTCTCCTTCTAATGCACCCTAATATGCCATTAGCCTTCTTGGCTACAAGGGCACACTTTTGACTCATATCCAGCTTCTCATCCACTGTAATCCTCAGGTCTTTTCTCCCAAACTGCTGCTTAGACAGTTGGTCTCCAGCCTATAACAATGCTTGGGATTCTTCCATCCCAAGTGCAGGACTCTGTAGTTGTCCTTGTTGAACCTCATCAGATTTCCTTTGGCCCAATCTTCCAATTTGTCTAGGTCACTCTGGACCCTATCGCTAATACCTGATGTATATACCTTTCCCCCTTAGTGTCACCCACAAACTTGCTGTGGGTGCAATCCATCCCCTCATCCAGGTTATTAATAAAGATATTGAACAAAACCGGCCCTAGAACGAATCCTAGGGGCACTCCGCTTGAAATTGACTGCCAGACAGACACCAAGCCATTGATCACTACCTACTGAACTCGACAATCTAGCCAGCTTTCTATCCACCTTACAGTCCATTTATCCAATTCATGCTTCCTTAGTTAGCTGGCAAGAATTATGTGGGAGACGTATCAAAAGCATTGCCAAAGTCAAGTTATGTCAAATCCACCAACTTCGCCATGTCCACAGAGCTAGTAACCTCATCATAGAAGGCAATCAGGTTGGTTAGGCATGACTTGCCCTTGACGAATCCATGTTGACTACTCCTGATCACTTTCATCCCTTCCAAGTGCTTCAAAATGGATTCTTTGAGGATTCCCTCCATGATTTTTCCAGGGACTGATGTGAGGCTGACTGGTCTATAGTTCCCTGGATTGTCCTTCCAATTTTTAAAGATGGGCACTGCATTTGCCTTTTTCCAGTTGTCCAGGACCTCCCCCAATCTCCACGAATTTTTAGGGATAATTGTCATCTGTTCTCTGACATCTGCCAACTCTCTCAGCACCCTTGTATGCATTAAATCTGGCCCCATGGATCTGTGTATATCGAACTATTCTAAGTAGTTCTTAATCTGGTCTTTCTCCAAGGGCTCCCACCTCCTTCCCATAGTGTGTTGCCTAGTGCAATACTCTGGAGTCTGACTATTGCACTGACTATCTTTTGTAAGTATTTAGTATGTGAAAAGTAAAGTCCAATTATTTAGTATTTAGACTTTGCAGGGGTGAGAGAGAAGTTTGTAACCATGCTTATTTAATTGTTTGTTGAGCTGTCAAGATATCTATCTATCTATCTATGTGGGACACCCAGCTTGTCCTCTGTGAGCCAGCTTGTCCCCGCTGCTAACCCCAAAAAGCCTAAATAGCTCTATCTTTAAATGCAGGGGCGGGATAGGTTAAACCAGATTGGGAAAGTCCACAACGCATGGCTGGAAAACCTGTTCTCACTCCTCTCTGTTTTCAGAGAAAAACATGAGAAGTCCTGTAGCACTTTAAAGACTAACAAATGAATTTGGACATAAACTTTTGTAGGATGAAACCCACTTCATCAGATATACCAGACCTCAGAGCTATATCTTTTTTATATTTACATACTAGCAAACATAGCCAATGTTACCTGTGTCTGGCTGGGGGAGCAGGTAAATTTTGTAACTTTTGTTACTTTAAGTACTGAAATCACTTGTAGGGGAACGGTGTTTCTGCACAGCCTGCTGAGCACTAAAAATCACTGAGAGTTGACAACAACTGACTGATATACAGAGTTTACAGCAGAGGGGCAGGTGTGGCAGAGAGTGGTGGGCAGGAACAGATGGCATGAAATAGTAAGCAGGTGACACATGACAAGGAACAGCAGCTGGCTGGGATACTAAATGGCAAGACATGACAGTTGGCCAGCTGGCTAGCCAATGCAAGCACTCAAGTAGCAGGACAAGTCAGGAGCATATTTGCTGGAGTAGGAAGTGAACTCACACAGCTGGACTTCTGAACCTTGGATCCTCACTGACCAGGGACAACCACAGTGAGTTGGGTATGGTGAGGGAGCAGAAGACAAGAAAAGTTTACTTGTAAGTCTCAGAACATGAGGAAGACACAGCCCAAGGCATTCTGGGTGGATGTCCTGCTCACAATTGTATATTTATGAATCCTATTTGTTACCTTTTCCCTAATTAATGTTGAGTGACTTTTCTCCTTTTATCCAAAGGTGGTGTGTAATTTTCCTAAGTTACTGGGTGAGGGGCTTGAACTGGTTACATGTTGTATTCTTGAAAAGGGAACTCCTAGATATTGTACAGGCCCAGGCTGCTATCAGCGCCACCTGGCAGAAGGGTTACATTTTGTGCGGGGTGTGGAGGACTCATCCAGAATCTTGGGTATGTATTCCTTCCAAGCACATCTTAAGTGAGCACTACATTGGGAAAACAATTGTGTTTATATTTTGGAGCAATCACAGTTTGTATTACGTATAATGACTAATATGTCAAGCAAGTAGTCCTAACCTCTGGGGCTTTACCATTGACTGGTGAGAGGGTAAAAGCACTGGGGGTAGCATGTGAAATTTTGTCTAAAGCCCCTATTGTAAGTTAATTTTTTTGCTGTGGACCCCATCTCAGTGCTGGAGGGAAAGGAACTTGAACACTTGTTGGAACATACTACTGAGATGCTGCAGGAGTGAGCTGTACAAGATGAAGAAAAGTCTATTAAAGAGCCTCAAGGGTCCAGCTTTAGATGTCATTTGCGCCCAGAAACTCATTAACCCTTGGGTCAGTGTGAAGGACGGCCTACACACCCTCAGTTACATCTTTGGGGCAATAGGAAGCTCTGAGGACATTTATTGTACATTCCTTATGTAACCCCCTTTTTCCTCCCCGGGTTACTCGGGAGCAGGTCACACTCACAGGTGTGCCTGGGGGCCTGATGGTCTTGACATAAAAGGAGATCCTGGGTACCCCAGTGGTGATGTTGTTTGGTTGGGGAAAACCTATCCACCCCTTTGCTGCAGTCCTTTGCTCATAAGCATGTACAATGGCAGTGCCTCCACCTGGCTAGCCCTGTACACACTGGTGTGCCTTGGGAGCCTCCAGGATTTAACAAATTAACAGTGAATAGCATCAATTAACAAAGTACACAGAAGTAAAAGGAACTTATCTAGCTGCCAATATTGATCCCACCCCAGTGTGCACACCTCGGACTCAGAGTCCCGGACTCTTGCTTGCGTGGGCGCGCTTGAAGAACTGCAGCTGTAATGGAGATTCTCTGTAGGTAGTGTGTATGTGGGTCCAAGCTATGGTTCACCGAGTTGGCCTCTCGGCCTCTCTTTGAACCTAGGGTTAGTCTGGATCTCTGAGGTCTGTACCAGGCAGCATTTTTCCAAAGATGCCCACTTACTCAGTCTCCTTCTGTGTGCTGGATGCAGAGTAGCTTCTAGCCACAAGTACAGCCAAAGGGCCTCCCCTCTAGGGCAATCAGAAGCAGCCTGCTAGATCCCAGTTCCAAAGGCTCGCTGTCTGTAACTGCAACTTAACAGCTCCTGAACAGGATCAAACTCCTCCACAGCAGCCTGGCCCCCTTTCTGCTCCAGAAACAGAGGGAAAAATCCACAGACTGCTGAGTCTTCCTCCACACAGGTGGAGACACTCAGATCTCCCAAACAAGAGTCACTTCCTTCCTGTTTTTCCTCAGGGCTCATGGGAATTGTAGTCTGTGAGGCTAGAGTGCAGCACACAGGGTCTTCCCAGAAAATAAACAGAGGCACCTTTAGTAAGGGGACTACACTTAAATCCCAACAACAAGGACAAGAAGGTTTCAATCTATATAGAGAGACCGGAAAAACTGTTTCAGCAGGGAGCACTGACTGTGGAGAAGATGGCTCAGGCCAGACTGGTTCAAATTATAAGAGGAACTCAGTATCAAAATCTAATTCTACTTCATTCCTGGTTAAAGAATGGCAGGAAAATCCCCTTAGTTACTCCTAGCTGATAAAAGAGGTCAGAAAGGTGAAAGACTGGCAGGCTGCTACTGAGGTTTGAGAAGCCCAACTATTTGAGCCAGTCAACACAGCACTCCAACAGGCAATACCCGGGTACGTCCAGACCACAAGCCTCTTTCGAAGGAGGCTTTTTCGAAAGAATCTTTCGAAAAAACCTCTTTCAAAAGAGAGCATCTAGATTGCAACCCCTTATTTTGAAAAAGCAAGCCGCTTTTTTGAAAGAGAGCACTCAGGCAGTCTGGATGCTCTCTTTCAAAAAAGCCCTGTTTGCATTCAATAGAGCCTTTTTTTGAAAGAGCACTTTCGAAAAAAGGTGTTATTCCTTGTAAAATGAGGTTTTCTGCGGTCAAAAAAACTGCCGCGTTCTTTCGATTTAATTTCGAAAGAACGTGGCAACAATCTAGATGCAGGTGAGGTTTTTTCGAAAAAAGGCCACTTTTTTCGAAAAAAACCTGTAGTCTAGACACACCCTGAAGGCAAGCACCGGAGAGGCAATAGCTCAACAAATGCAGGTCCTGACAAAACCTTAAGTACTATTGACCAACCTAAGACTCCCAGATATAAAGAACCTCTGGCTATGGCAACACAGGAGTCATCACTTAGAACCACCATCCCCTCTGAGCGAAGGGTGAAAAAACAATTCTTTTGCTATCAAGATGGAAAGTTTAAGCAGGATTTTGCTCCCCTTTACTAAGACATTAAATCAGATAATATTGATAACATTTCACTACCCATGCATTCAGTACTAAAGAGATTTGTAATCTAACACCAGCCACAGTAGATCACTTGTAGCTACACAGCTCCTATCTACTAGATAGCTACACAGAGTAGCTGTGTTTATGTAAATATAGTTTTCTCCTGTGGTCTTTCTTTTTTGCCAAATAGCTGTCAAGGAGAATTCATTCAGTCCCTGTTTAGAACAGGAAGTTCTTACAGTTCATTAGTTGTGCTGTTTTTCCAGTATACAGATCAACTAGTTGTTATGAAGTGATTACTGTACTGCCACCATGTCAACCATTTTGCAAGACTGAATGGGTCAAATTTATCTCTGATGAAGTCAAACCAGGGTAAATCAATTCTGTTATATAAATGGTTATTTTGCATTTATTGCCAGGTTTTCAAAAAATTTAGGTGCTTAAATATATAGATAGATGCCTAGTGGGATTTTTTTAAAGAAAATGACAAGTTGCCTCTCATTAAAATTAATGGGAATCAGGAACCCAGGCTTTAATATCTACATTGTCCTTCATTTCTGCATGCCCTCTGTCTTTGGTATTCTTTGGCATAGATGTAAAGTACAAGAAAGGTAAATAACTCTAGCTTGTCAGAGACCTGAATCATCATATTGCTACAAACAAGCAATCTGTTATATGCACCTATCTATTTATACAATTTTTTTAAAATTTACTTTCACAGTGTCATGATTTGTGGAGGGCACAGATGTTCACTTTGTTACTCTTAAAGAGAATTCAAATGCAAAATGCTTTGTTTGAAGACTCTACGGACAGCAGTGCATGTGTAAATCAGTCCCAAATGCTAAATGAAAAATTAACATTTCTGAAATGTGCTACAGCAACTTATTTTAAATTCTGGTTCAGAACTATGCTTTTGATTAAAGACAGAAGGGCCAGGTAAACCTCTTTCCTAACTCTATTGATTTCAGTGAATATGTAAGAGATAAGTTTGCCTTGTTGCCTTTAATATATGTTATTTCAATGTAAAACAGTTACCAAATGTTGTATCCCAAAAACAAGTATTACTAGCCCAGGAAATTCATAGTTAAGGTTACACTTAAATTTAAAAACATTAAGGTATGGTAACATACAGTAAAGGCACCAAAAGAACATTAACCCATCGAGATGTTAAGAATTTCAAAATAATCTCACAAATCTAGGAGACTGGGCAACAAAATGTCAAATGTCAAATGATTTTTTAGGTATTAAATACAAAATAATACTTGTTGGAAAATATAATCCCAGCTATACATATAAAATTATAGGAACTAAATTAGCCATTACCACTCAAGAGAGAGATCTTGGAGTCATTGTGAATAGTTCTCTGAAAACATCCTGTCAATGTGCAGCAGCAGTCAAAAAAGCAAACCAAATGTTAGGAATTATTAAAAAAGGGATAAAGAATTAGACAGAGAATATCCTATTGCCTCTATATAAATCCATGGTATGCCCACATCTTCAATACTCATCTCACAAAAGATATCTTGGTGGAAAAATTCATAAAAGGGCAACAAAAATGATTAGGGATTTGTGGCTATCATATGAGGAAAGATTAATAAATATGGGACTTTTCATCTTAGAAAAGAGGAGACTAAGAGGGGATATGATACAACTCTATAAAATCTTGACTGGTATGGAGAAAATAAATAAGAAAAAAGTTATTTACTTGTTCCCATAACACAAGAACTGCGGGTTCACCAAATGAAATTAATAGCAGGTTTAAAACAAACATAAGAAAGTGTTTCTTCACACAATACACAGTTAACCTGTGGAACTCCTTACTAGAGGAAGTTGTGAAGATCAAAACTTTAACAGGGTTCAAAAAAGAACTAGTTAAATTCATAGAAGATAGGTTCATCAATGGCTATTAGCATGGGTAGGAATGATGTTCCTAACCTCTGTTTGTCAGAAGCTGGGAATGGCTGGCAGGGGAGGTATCACATGATGATTACCTATTCTGTTCCTGGGACACCTGGAATTGGCCACTGTCAAGAGACAAGATACTATGTCAGATGGATGTTTGGTCTGTCCAATATGGTCATTCTTAAATTCTTAAGTTCTTAACCATACCATGTAATAACACATCACAATAATCATCTCAACGTAATTAAGCGACAAGGAGTGTTCTGAGCAAGACACAAGAAGTAATTCTTCTTCTTTATTCTGCACTCAGAATAGAGTATTGTCACTTCTTCTCTATTAGGCCTCAGTTGGAGTATTGTGTCCATTTCAGGGCACCACATTACAGGAAAGATGTGGACCAATGGGAGAAGGTCCACTGAAGAGCAACAAAAATTATTAACGTTCTTGAAAGCATAACCTATGATAGAAGACTGAAATAATTGATTTTGTGTAGTTTGGAAAAGAGAAGACTAAGAGATGACATGATAGCAGCTTTCAAGGACCTAAAAGGTTGTTACAAAGAGGAGGAAGAAAAATATTCTCCTTACATTTTGTGGAATCTCCATCACTGGAAATATTTAAGACCAGGTTAGACAGACAACTGCCAAGGATGATCTAGATGGTGCTTGATCCTTCTATGAGAGCAGGGGATTGGATTTGATGACCTCTTGAGGTCCCTTTGAGTTCTTGTATTCTATGATTCCACGAAAACAATCAGGTTCAATCAGGTTCAATCGCTACCTAAGTGCTAAAAGGAACTCAATTTTAGCTATAGAGCTTCAACTGTTGTCTCCATAATTAAAGTATAACTTATATAAATTCATATTTAATTAGTCTATTTACAAATATTCCCATTATTTTTGTTGGATTCTTCTGTGTGATGTGTGTACAGGTAGTTACAAGAGACTTTGTATTCCGGTTGTCCACAGATTTGTCACCAAAAGCAAGACATTACGTCAGTTTTATCTCATTTGCTTTATGAAATCAGAGGAACTAATTCTTCTTCCATTATTTTTATTTGTTATTCATTAAAGCGAATGCAAAACCTCTTACTAATTTAAATAATACACTTTTTGGTTATTATGACAATGCTAAAGTTTCCATTCAGGATGGCATTGTAAAGACACATAATAAAAACCAGTTTCCTGACCTGAAGAGCTTACAATCTAAGGTCAGTATCCTGCAATGAATTCCACAAGGGTGACCTCTGAACACTGCATGGTATCACATTGTTTGCACTTTTTTTTTGAGAATCGGTGCTAAATAATCCCCATCCTTAATTATTAAAATATTCACATTTCAATGTTATAATGAATAGAGGAATTGCATAAAATAACTGGGCACACATCCAACTATGCAAGGTCTTATCTGTGTACCAAGAGCATCCAAAACCTGGGGAATTCCAAATTCAAAAGTATTTGAAAGGTTAACTCATGATCAGGTGTCACAAGCTGGCACAGGAATCAGTAGGAGAGCACAAAGAGTGGCTTATGTCAAAATGCTAATAAGGGAAGGGAATAGAAATCAGCTTGGAGGACAAATGTCATGGCATTTGTTAAATGAAAATTATACTACAGTGACATACCCTGTAATGATACTTTTTCTCAATACCAAGAAAAGGATGGAAGGTTAAATGATTAAGATAAGGAAGCAGTAAGATTATCGTAAATAAACATTGCACACAATAATGAATAAAGAATTATGTATTAGCAGTAGGATTAAATTTTCATAAGTTACTACTAATTTTGAATATCTTAATTTTTGAATACACACTTGAACCATCTTGATAAAGACTGATTTTTAAAAAGTACTAACTACCTTCTTCTGAGGATCAGAATCATTTCAGATGTTGGAAGTTGGGCTCCCAAAATTACAAGTCACCTGAAAATTTGGACATTTTTTTCCACTTTTGTAAAGAAGTTTACTTTCTTTCTTCAAAAATCTGCTAGTCAGAACTAATGGTCCTCTTACTCGTTTGATATCATTCCTGTGTAAAATACATTTCTGGAATATTCTCAGTAATCATAGCTGTCAGCAAGATTCCTGGTATAATGTATTAAAGCAGGCCTTGTCAAAAACCAGATTAATGAAGCTAATTTTATTAGAAAATATAATACAATATTTAGACAAAACTAAAAAATGTCTTATACAAATTGAACCAAAACAGCAAATTGGTCAGTCTTATATGTTTATGTTCTCTAATGTTGCCTTTCAGTTGCCATAATACTTCAGTGACCTTTCTGATCAAGTTAACATCACAATCATGTTCTTTCTAAATTGGAGTCCACATCACAGAGTAAGTATTTTTCACTTTTGCTGACAAAGACTTGACTAAGGGCTAACTGGCAGGAAGACTGATCTACCCTCATACTTCTGGTGATGATTCCTCCAGGTCAGAGTTGAAGCACATTAAGCAGTAAAGGAAGCTTGGCTCTGTTGCCATCTATTTTATATAGCATAGAGTTATTTGGGGCTGTATTTTTTGTTAGTTTTGACCCTTTTGCAACTGTCAGAGAAGATAAAGGTTCCAGAAATGAACTGAAAATGTCTAGAGAATTTCTGAGCAGGAAGGGAATTTCCTGATGGCATACATGTAGTAAGTCTGCACCTTGTACTTCTGTCCTCTTTGCTGGGTGTATTAGGCATGTTGTGGATGTGCTAGGGTGCATGTTGTAACTAAGGCCACAGCTATACTTGCAGGAAGATTGATGCTGCAGTGGTAGATCTTCCAGCATTTGATTTAGTGGATCTAGTAAAGAACCCACCAAATTGAATGCTGAGGATGCCCCCATCAACCAGAGTAATCCTCAATGTCATGAGGAGTAAGGGAAGTCAACAGGAGTATTTCTCCATTGACCTCTCGCTGTGGGAATGGCGCCAGAGTTCAACTTTGGGTACATTAACTACAGCTACATTGTTTACATAGCTATAATTGTGTATCTTAAGCCAACTTTCCCCCGTTGTATAGACTTGGCCTCAGCCCTGATCTGGCTATCCTAGACATTCTTAGCATGTACAGCATCTTTAAATTGAGACAACCTCAGATCAGGCCCTTAGAATCAGGACACTGGGCTTGGCTCCCTGACATCAACCCCCACCTGGCCCTGATCTAGCTAATACAACTTTATTCTCCATGTTGTCATTTTGGGATTTTGATAAGCATTAAATTCAATGTGAGTGGATTTAGCAGGGTTTTTTACTAAGTCAGATATGAAACAGTAAACTAGTCAGCAGAGCAGGGAATTAGAAGGGTGCAAGGGGAATGCTTGCTGTCATCTTTCAAAGGGACACAGGTGGTATGGCACATAGGCTGGGGAAGGCTCTGCATTTCCAAATAGCACAACATAGCCTCACCCATGCTTCTCCCTGAACCCCATCCTGATTGCCCTTCCCCACTGGCCCCAGCCCTGGCATGCAGTTGGGGCTGGTGCTAATGTGGATGGAATTTGGGCTGGCTGAGAACCACCTAGTACTGGGGCTGCATAGACCAGTTTTCAGAGGTTGGAGGAACTGGCATTTCCCCCCTTGTGCTTGACAAGTCTGGGGACACTGGGACCAAGGAAGAGGGGACTGCACTGCCCACCTGCCCTGCACTTGTGGGGCATGGGGCATACCATACTAGCCTGCCCTGGACTGGGAGAAGCTAGCAGCAGCAAGAAGTGAGAACTGCAGTGTGTATGGGGGAATGGGGACCTGGCGACTACAGGAAGGGGAGGCTATGGTTGGATAACAAGGCAGGTCCTCAGGCAGAGTGTGGGGTTGGCTGGGGGCTAGGCAAAGGGAGTCACAGCAACAGCATTGGCATGTGATCCCCCATCTCTAGGAGATTTTCTAATCGCCTTTGTTGAAGAGTAATCTCTCAACTTCCTTCCTCTAGCCCCTAGCTGGAAAAAGCCAGAATAGACTCCAAAGGAAAAAGCAACAAGGGAAAGAAAAATAACATTTTTTTAAATCTCTAACACATTGTAATGTAATTTGGTTGTTAGGAAAAGACCTCCCCAACTGCTAGTCATGTGCTTCAAGCATGAAATTGATTTCACACACAATTTCTGAAAACTGTCTGTTGGGTTTCATTAAAAAATTGCCTCCAACTCCTGCTTTCTTTTCAGTAACCTTATTATAGCTACTGTTCAACTTACCCTTGATCAGGAAAGAAAATTTCCTGAAAACATTTCAGTCAAAATGGCATATAGACCAAACACCAATGTGCCACTGTCTATGGGACATGTATTAGAAGAACTAGAGGACACCAAATAAAGTTAATGGGTAGCAGGTTTAAAACTAATAAAAGAAAGTTCTTCTTCACATAACGCGTAGTCAACCTGTGGAACTCCTTGCCAGAGGAGGCTGTGAAGGATAGGACTATAACAGAGTTTAAAGAGAAGCTAGATAATTTCATGGAGGTTAGGTCCATAAAAGGCTATTAGTCAGGAGATAGAAATTGTGTCCCTGGCCTCTATTTTTCAGAGGTTGGAGAAGGATGGCAGGAGACAAATCACTTGCTCATTGTCTTCAGTCCACCCTCTCTGGGGCACCTGGTGCTGGCCACTGTCGGCAGACAGGCTACTGGGCTAGATGGACCTTTGGTCTGATCCAGTATGGCCATTCTTATGTTCTTATGTATTTTGGTGAATATAGGAAGGCTGGGCTGCATTAAAATACAGGGACAAATCTTCCTTTTCTTATCTGTACAGGTAGTTCTAACTGATATTAGTAGGAAAAACTTTAAAAACAACAAATAGACTAGTAGCACCTTAAAGACTAACAAAACATGTAGATGGTATATTGAGCTTTCATAGGCGCAACCCACTTCTTCAGTTGTGCCCCACAAAAGCTCATGATACCATCTACATGGCTTGTTAGTCTTTAATGTGATACTAATCTCTTTGTTGTTTTTAAAGTTTTTCCTGCTACAGACTAAGGCTATGTCTACACTGCAAAATTTTTGTGGAAAAACTTGTGGAGCACCCACACTACAAGCACGTTTTTGCACAAGAAAATGTACAGTAGATTGTCAGAAGACAGGGCTTTTTGCACAAGAGTTATTCCTTTTGATATTAGTAGGATTTCCTGGGTATATCTAGATTACATGCCTCTGCCGACAGAGGCATGTAAAATAGGCTACCCGACATAGTCAATGAAGCCGGGATTTAAATATCCCCGGCTTCATTAAAATAAAAATGGCTGCCATGCTGTGCCGGCTCAGCTGATCGTCGGCACAGCACGGCAGTCAAGACGCGGATCGGTTGACAAGGGAAGCCTTTGTTGACCGTTCCGTTATGCCTCGTGAAATGAGGTTTACAGGAGCGGTTGACAAAGGCTTCCCTTGTCGACCAATCCGCGTCTTGACTGCTGCACTGTGCCAACGATCAGCTGAGCCGGCACAGCGCGGCAGCCATTTTAATTTTAATGAAGCTGGGGATATTTAAATCCCGGCTTCATTGACTATGTCGGTAGCCTATTTTACATGCCTCTGTCGGCAGAGGTATGTAATCTAGACATTCCCCCTATGACAAGGAATCCATGTCTCTTAACCATCTCTCTTTTTTTTCTGTATGTATGAAAACATTTCCCCTTAAATCTGTGCACAAACACTTTTAGACATTTGTATTTGTTTATTTTCAGTACTGATTATCTTTTATATTGTGTGAGACAGGAAAAAGGAAATCTGGGGAAAATCACTAAATTCCTCAGCACAGACTGTACTTTATTTTTCCAATCGTTTTTATTTAATTGTATTTTTCTCTGTCAGCTGCATTGCTTTTGTATAAGCAACACTTAAATTATTACTGTTCAGTTTATCTATAAGTATACATATTTATGACATTGTACAGAAAAAAATAAACTCCAAGATATTAATGTATTCTGATTCTTAAGCACCAAATTTGAGACACTTAAAAAATACTGATTTTGCAAACTATGAACCATTTATTCTATGAAAATTTAGGCCCCTTTAATGTATCCAGAGATGAACACTCAAAATCACAAGTGACTTTTCAAAATCTTTGCCAAAGTACCTTCCTTGAACTGTTTACAAACTAGGGGTCTGATTCTGATCTCAGTTATGCTGATTTGGGGGGAGGGCGGCGGGGGGAGTGTTAAATTCTCTGCATGGAGTGTCTTAGGCGTAACTGAAAGCATAAAGTGGCTCAAGAAGTTTTCCTCTGGTCTTCATTGGTAACAAAACTGGAACCTAAGTTGAAACACACACACAAAATTGAAAAACAAAAACAGGCACTGGTTAGAGCAGCCCTGGGCAATAACTGGCCTGTGGGCTGGTAACAGTTCACCAGGCTTAGCCATTAGAAGACCACTGCTGCTGAATATTCCTGTGCCTCTGCAAGTACAAGCACTTACAACACCTGTTGATCATGGGATCACTGTTCCCAGACAGTGGGAGCTCTGGGAAGTGGTGTCCTGGTCCACACTGCTTCTCAAAGCTCCCATTGGCCAGGAACAGAAATCCATACTAATGAAAGCTTCATACCTGTAGAGGTGCTGGTAAATACAGCAGCAGTGACACCAAGGTCGAATCCTGGCAAACAGCCACTGTCTTATTGCCCACCCCTGGGTTAGTGGTAAAAAGATAAGGGGAGTCTTAGGTTTATAAAAATAAGACCCCGTATCTTAAGCCATTAGTTATCATTACTGAAAGACAGGAGACATCTTAGAAGACTAGAAAGGGGCAAAATATAGTGTCTATGTACAAAAAGGGAAATAAAGACAAGCCAGGAAACCAGAGATGTGTCAGCTTAACTTCTGTGCCAGGAAAGATCGTGTAGCAAATAATTAAGGAATCCATTTGCAAACATCTGACAATAAGGTGATAAGAAACAGTCAGTGTGGATTTGTAAAGAACAAATCATGCCAAGCCAATCTGATAGCTTTCTTTGATAGGTTAACAAGCCATGTGGATAAAAAGGAAGTGGTTGATGTGGTACGCCTAGACATTAATAGAGCATTTTATACAAGACCTTCTTATAAATAAACTAGGGAAATACAACCTAGATGGGACTCCCATAAGGTGGGTGCAGCCCACAGCACGCTGCCACCGTGTGCGGAATATTGTGCTGGGAGAGGTCGAGGTAAGTGAGGAGGCATCTAAATCAGGCTTTCAGTCGGCCGAAGGCCCCCTCGAACACAGTGTGGGCCCTGCTGAGCCTGCCATTGAAGGCCTGCCAGGAGGGGTTGAGGTGTCCCGTGTAGGGCTTCATCAGCCAGGGCTGTAGGGGGTAGGCCGCATCCCCCACCAGGGACTCTGGCATGTCCATTTCCCCAACCCTGATGTGGCGGTCGGGGAAGAAAGTCCTATCGTGCAGCCTCTGGCACAGGAGAAGTTGCGGTACACCTGTGTGTCATGTACCTTGCCGGACCAGCCCACATTGATGTCCGTGAACTGGCCCCGGTGGTCAGACACGGCCTGCAGGATCACGGAGAAGTTCCCCTTCCTGTTGATGTAGAGGGAGGCCTGGTGGTCCGGGGCCTGGATGGGGATGAGCGTCCTGTCGATTGCCCCCCCGCAGTTGGGGAAGGCCAGGGAACCAAACCCCTGGATGACGACATCCAGGTCGGTGAGGCGGACGACTCTGCGGAGCAGCACCCTGTTGATGGCCTTGACCACCTGCAGAGAGACACACAAAACTTCAGGTCACTGGGGTGCCTGGGTGGCTGGAAGTGTTTGTTCCCTGCCATTGCCCTGTGCCCCACCCCCAGGAGCAACCCCCGCTACAATCCTGGCCACTGCGGGCAGTCTGTAGCATGGCTAGGACAGATTGAACCCTCTCAGGGAGGGCACTTACACCACCTCCCCCCTGTTTTCCCTGGCGCAGCCCATGTCCTTCTTGCAGCCCCTCCTCTCATCCTGGCGCGGTGGCCGGTGAGTGCCATACCTGTATGAGCACCATTCCGACGGTGGAGCTCCCCCTGCCGAACTGGTTGCCAACGGATCGGTAGCTATCCGGTGTGGAGAGCTTCCAGAGGGCGATGGCCACCCACTTGTGGAGGGGGATGGTGGGCCTCATGCGTGTGTCCTGTCGCCGCAGAGCAGGGGCGAGCCACTCGTAGAGCTCGAGGAAGGTGTCCTTCTTCATCCTGAAGTTCTGGGTCCACTGTTGGTCTCCCCAGCACTCCAGGATGATGTGGTCCCATCAGTCGCTGCTGGTGTCCAGACGCCAGATGCGGCGGGGCACACTGGTGTCCGGGCGCCACTCCTCCATGGCCCTCAGAGGGGGCAGGCGGAGGGCCAGGGGGCTGGCCTGAAGCAGAAGGTGCCCGGCAGCCTCCAGCAATTGCTGCCAGGCTTGCAGCAAGACATTCAACATGAGCATCAGAGTGCCTAGGGGCGGTTCTGGCTCCATGGTGCCAAGTGCTGTGGTGTCCCAAATGAGAGCGACCAAAGCAGACAGAAAGGAAAACGCTTTGCTGTCCCTCCGCGAGGTAGGCAAGCAAGTGGGAAAGCTGAGAACCGGCTGTCCAGAGGGGTCCCTTTAAGCATGAGCCTCAGATAGCCTCAGACAGCAGCCACACAAAGCAACTACTGATCTGATGCCCTGCTGGAATCAGTTTCAGGTGCCCTTAAATGCGATCCAGCATCCAATGAGTATGGACACGCTATTTCGAAATAGCAAAAAGCTAGATGCACTATTTCGAATTAGCTTAATTTGAATTAACTATTTCCAATTAAGTTAGTTCGAAATAGCGCTGTAGTGTAGACATACCCTTGTTTACATAGTTAACTTACACACTACAAGTATTTTTCCTCCTCGTTATCTCTTCCCAGACATTTTATGTCATGCTCATTTGTATCTACCTATGATTATTTTATGCTCTTAGCAAAAAGTGTTGTTGGCAATTTATCACACTAAAATAAATAAAGATTAATAAATATCTGCCAAAATGCCACCCTCTGTTGAGCAGGTGGGGAAGAGGGAAGGAGAAGATTTTCCTCCAAACAAGCTGTGAGGCAGAATAAATTATCATAAGTTTCCAAGTGGTCTTCAGGATAGGAATTCTAGGAAGACAATATCAAACATTTTTTGCCATTAGTAGAGTGCTAGGGTTCAGCTAAGGGGATGCATGTAGTTTCTGTTCAGGGTAAGAGCACAGTGCATCCCTCCAGCCTAAATATGGAATCCTCCTTTTTGATAGAAGGTCTTCTGTAGCAGGGCATGTATCACATTCCATCTTTTTCCTTCTTATGTGCTATGCAGGCCAAAATAGGATTTAGCATTCAAGAATTGGCTTGTAACTTTTTTGGAGTGTGGTGGGGAATGTTTGTGTGGGGTTTCTTTTCCATCCTCAGCTGTTCTTTGTGGCTGTTGTAATACTTCTTCTTGTTCCTATGATGCCTCATGAGGGTCCACATTCTCTCCATAATCAATACAGCTGTAGCTCCACTAAAGTATCTGCTTATGAGAAGGTGAAAGATAGAAATTGCCTTCCTAACATTTCTAAGATTATTGTATTTTAATTGGAATTCATTTGTGCATAGATCACCATAGATCGCTATTTTCATTGGTGCATTCAAAAGTAATGGCTAATGAATTAGAGTATAATAATGGGAAGAAATATACTTTACATGCTTTGTTACATAATATTTTCAGACTTAATATTTAGTGTAAAATTATCTATGTTGTTCTGGGCTGATCAGTATTTACAGTAACATCCAGTTATTTATAATTTTATACCAAAATACCAATTTAGAGTTCTGCCATCAAACATAGAAAGGCAATGCTTCTATAGATCTGACTGCTGAAATATAACTCAAAATATTATTTTTAATCGATTTAATGGGATTATCTTTATTGCTCTTTTTGTAAGTTAGATAAAGTAGTATTTCCACGTATCTATTTGGTACATTAATTTGCTACTGCAAACAGTATCTAATCAATCACTAAAAGTTCCACAACATTACTCTACTTTAAATGGGCCATCTACATTGCCCTAAAGGAATTCTAAAAACTAACTTACTCCTTCCAACTTTACCACTGGTGCCATATGCTTTGCAATGTGACTATTAAAATTTCATTTATCTATACAGTGTAAAATGTTCACATAATTTACTTTATAATGGCATTGTTCTTTTATCATTTATCAGAAATACTCTTCGGAAGAGATGGAGTTTGGAGCACAATCCTTGGCAAACACATAGTGTATACTTACATTTTTAATGTCGTCTGTAAAATTAGTGACAAATTAGGAATGGATGAACTGATTAAAAACAGAGCTAATTTCTCCTTGCACCACTTCAAACATTTCCCTACATTAATACTAAACCCACTTCAATTATATTTGAGGTCCTAAACTTTTTCATGTAAGAGTAAGCTTTCAGAAACTCCTCCAGAGTACAGGTGACTACATCCAGCCATTTGCCGATTGCCTACCACTCCATTTGTGATCGTTAGTTTTTATGGATTAGCTCAAGATATCAGGAAGGGGGTGTGTGGAAAAAAAACAAACATTGATTTTAGTATAAACATTGATTAGTAGGACTCCCACTAAGACAAAAAAAAAGGCTTGTTGAAGAAATTCCCCCCAATACAGAAAATATAGCTCTCCTAAGTTCTTTAATTTGTCATATGAATGATTATATTGATTCCGATTAAAGGTTCTTTAAATATAATCAGCAGTGGTTTTTGCCTACCTTTGTTTTTTGGAAGATTATTCTATAGGAATCATAGGATAAATGTTCAAAAATAATCTCTAACTGTGTTAACATATCTTAAGATAGTTCATATTCTGGGCTCTGCTCCTTTCCCCTGAACCCAGCCGGGTCTCCAGAGGTGTCCTGTCTCCAGTTTGTGTAGCAGAGTCTTGGTCTCTAGTAAAGACAGGGGAGGTGGATTGGGTTGGGAGTATGCCCCTGTGATGGGTCTACTGGGACTCGCACTGCGTCCGGCGAGGGGGGGTTGCCGGGGAACAGCGTTGCAAGTGGCGAACCCACTGCCACTTTGCAGGGAGGTGGGGGAAGCCCCATGCAGCTGCTGGTGACAGGCCAGCTAGGGAAATCATGTTATTCCGGGGACACTTGTGTAATTAAAAAAATGTTCCCTAAAAAAAAAGTCATGCTATCATGAAAACATGTTAAGTGGACACGTGTTAAATGAGGAATTATTGTATTTCGAAATAACGCTGTAGTGTAGACGTACCCAAGGAGAGCAGCTCATCTCAGTTGGGGCTGGTAGCCGGAGGGAGAGGATATACTGAGCCAGCTCCCTGCAAACTCCAGCCTTTACTAGAGACCAAGACTTCGATTTAATTTTGAAATAGCGGTTGGCTTGTGTAGATGCTAGGAAAGTTATTTCGAAATAACAGCTGTTATTTTGAAATAACTTTGATGTGTAGACATACCCTTTTATACTAGTGCAGCCTGAGCATGCCCAGTAAGCTAAAGAGAGTGTGGCCTCTCTTCCCCTGAGTTAACTCCCTCTTGATCAGTGTGGATACGCCCCATCACAGGTATATAAAATACAAATGCTTGATATTATATTATAACGGGACAATGATAAGTGAAAATAATCCACGTAGCTTCATATTAGTTTTCATGAAGTTTAAATACCAAATACATTCTCATACGTTTAATAATTAGTCAGGTTTATACTAACACAAAAGTGAACAGGACTCAGGCTTTACCAAAAGCTGGCACCTGGCCTGCCAACATCACAATGGAATTTTATTTCTTTAATATAGAGGTTTAGGGAATTAACCACGCCTTGATTTATTTGCAATACATTCTGTTTAGACTGAAAAGTTTTAATTGGAACATATATGTAAAACTTTTACCAGTTTATTTTCCATCTCTGGGAAATGAGCTGCAATGTAAGTCAAGTCATTAGTTGCTTTTCTTCATTTGTACTCTAAAATCATTCAAAGTGATTTGTGGATATCTAACTCTAATGATCACTGTGAAAAGACAAATTGGAGTAAGTCTTTGTTCACTAAAGCACATATCTGGCATAGTTGGACATTTTCTCAGCAAACTAATGTTGAAGCTACACTCTATTACTTCCCTTGTTCCTCAGGGCCGTATGAGTCTGAGCATTAGTATCAATGGGACTGACAAAAAAAGCCAGGCACATCTGTTTGAACCCATAAAATACTTGTCAATAGCGCCAAAATAGACTGTCCAGCTTCTCTTTTAAATTATTTTTATTGGAAGTTTTACTATGGAAGTGATTTTAGTGGAAATTAGAAATTAAATAATCTGTGTTATGTTTATTTCCATTGAGGAGAAATAATCTGTACAAAGTTTCTTTCCAAACAAAGCCCATTTCTCCAACATTTGTGCATTTGACCATGAAGACACAATAGTTGTATCTAATTTGCCATCTCTGTTTTTGAGAGCTCTTAGTGCTAGGGCTACAGAATCTTAATCCAGTTTTCTCAGCAACAATTATGAACAGAGAGTAGCACGGATGTTTTCAGAGTAACAGAGGCTTAGAAACATGACAAAATACTCAGCTATTTTCATTATTACTACAGATGCTACAAATCAGTGGAGGAGCCAAACATTCCAAGACTTGTAAAATCTCATTTTTATTTGAAAAGTCATTTTCAGTCAATAACATATATTAATTGTTAGAAAAAGGCATATAATGTGACACTGGAAGAATACAATGAGCCTGATTCTCCACTGTCTTGAATCTCAATCTCCAGCTTCTATAGTCACATGCTTTTTTGTCCTTAAAGGCTCATTTAAGCTTTAAATGAAATCAGGGAAATGACTCCTGTTGAACTGGTGTTCACACTGTTGTTTGCAGCACAAAATGGATGAAAGACACTAATGAAAAAAAAAGTAATTTCTACAATCTGCACCCCATCAGTTTACATCAAAAATGTTTCCCATGTTTCCTGAGCAAAGCTAATATTTGGGATGTCCATGCAGTTTGCTAGTCTGTGATCTTTCCTAATGTTTCCCTGTGCCACCATGTTTAAGGCTAGAAGAATTCTTCTCCTGCAAAATGAATGATCAATCACACAACTATCTGGATTAATTCCAAGTGCAGGTTGGCGAACTTAAACTCTTTATTTCTCTTCTTTTGTCAGAGTCAGGAACAGAATTGAGGACCGTTTTCACATCCCATGATTTCCATTATTAATGTAAGGAAGTTCAAGCTGATCTTTTTAGCAAATGTTCAAAGCAGTCTGTTTGGCTTTACTCGTTGCAAATAAGCATGTACCTTGGGATGGTAAAACATGTTCAAATACTTGTATCTGCTGTAAAGGTCAGATCTTCGAAGAGCAATTTTGTCTGCGACATGCAAACAAGATGAAATTGACATCTCAAGCAATCCTGTTTTTCTTAATCTGTGGTTTAACAAATCTCCCAGGTCATGCCTCATTCTTACTTTTGTTACGCATGGGCAGCAGCAGAAAAACTTCACTGAATTTACATTGATTTGAAGGAAATGTGCTTTGCTTCTCTGATCTTCTTTAATGCTAGAGCCATTAAGGAATGAAATATTTATCAGCTTTCATCTTTCAGAATTAGTTGAAAGGGTTTATTGAAGCCTATTTATAAAATCTGAGGGGGAAAAATTACTTTGACTTGACTGAGAGCTCGGTGAGATTAGGGCGTAATCTTATTTCCATAGAACTAGATTCCTTTTGATTGATGTTATGAGCTGCTGGAGCCCTTTTTGGAGGTGATGCATGTCCTTGACGTTCACTGACTCTAGTGAGAGTAGAGGCCTGTAAGCACTTTGCAAGAGGTGCACAGCATCATGTAACATCAACTCTCCTTTAAGAGAGAAGCTGGATGCCAGTCATTGGTGGATCTGTAGAAAGCCACAATGGGATGGAAGCAGATCTGCAGTGGCTGGATAACTAACTATCCAGTCTAATTTTTGGAGATTGCAGGGAGACAATGATGAAGTGCATCAGTGAGCTGGAGGAACATGGAAGTTTGCAGATAAATATTGGATTTTCAGATACTCTGAAAAGAAAAACTAAGTTGAATCTTTATAGAAAACTAGCCAAATATTTGAGTTTTATTTTTCATTACTTCTTCAAGTAGCTGTTGATGTTGGTCATACTAGTATTTGTTATATGATAAAAGTTAATAGGTAGTGCTGGATGAGAGACTTTGGACAAAACTTTTTGTGATAACATATAATTTTTTATTAAACTTTAATTTGAAAATATTCTCAGGTGAAAAATGGAATTTCTGGCCAAAGTGAGAGAGAGAGATTCTGGGCTGGTGAGAGGCTTCACCAGACCTGGAGGGCAGCTGGCTCTTCGCACTTCCCACCCTCAAAAGAGGTGGGCCCTTGGGCAGAAGGAGTGGGACTGGGGACTAATGTCCCAACACCATCCTTTCAACATCCCCATGATGCCTGATTCAGAACAGGCATCTGGAAAACGCATGGTCTATATGCTAGATGCATGGCCTAACTACTATCTACTCTAAGGTATGGATTTTGGGTTTCTCAGGTGGGGCAGGAATGGAGAAAGTTCTGGGGTTTGTTCTGAGGTGAAATGGGGAAAAATGTTTAAATATCGACATGTTAATGGTACATGAAAACCATTCCAGCTCATCTTTAGTAGTACTTATAGTATACATAAAGTCCTGGAGTTATTTCTTCATGGCCTTATTTGCAATTATTTAGTTATAGTATTTAGATTTTCTTTCTTTCTTTTTCTTTCACTCAAGGGACTTTTACCAGCTTCTCCTCTTTTCCATCCTTGTCCATCTAGCAAATCCATTCCCGGTACTTTACCATCCCACACACTTCTCACATGAGGGTTAAGGTGGGTTATAAGAATGAGGGATTAACTCCCTGCCATACCAATGATAGGTGTCCCTAACTACACGTCCATTCGTTGCTTTAATGAACACCTTTTTAAAGTCCTTTTCCAAGCCATTTATCCTGTCACTGAGTACTGTTCCTATGGAATACCTGCACTGGACATCTGTCTTACACTTAAATGATGAGTTGCATGCAGCATATGGCCAACCACACATCATGCCATGCATGAACATAGTTCTTCTTGAAATCTGCTGTGGAGAATGGGGTGGGAGATAACTGTATCCAAGCTGATATAACAAGGGAAAATTCCTTCCCAGACCCTCCAAAAAAAGGACAGTTAGGCTACTGCCCACAGCATATATTGACCAAAACTAGCATTTTATCACCTTAAATGGAGGGAGGGCGGTGTGTGTAAAAAGGAAGACTCCTAGCTCTGCTGCTCCTTTTCATACCCTGGACTCCCAAGTTGAGTCAATTGTACTCTGCTCCTTTTGCAGCAGATTTCATCTTTCCCAACTCTACTGCCCCCACAGCCGTAAAGTCCTGTTCCCTTCATTCAGCAAAACCAGGTGCAGGGTGATCAATGTCATATGCATTTTTTTTCAATGCTAATAGTCGACATTGGAATGAATTAATTCCTGTGAACTGACTCATCCAATGAGATTATTTCCCATCCCTTACACACACATTCTTAGTGGTAGGCAAAACATACAATATTTCATATCTATGTATTATATATCTGTGTACACCTGCAGTATGGAGAGAAAGGCTATATACATACACTCTCCTAACAAAGTGTTTTGCTGCAAAACATTATTGTGGTTTATTAAAAAAAGCACACACACACATTTGCCTGTTGTAATTAGAACTTGATTTTTTGAAATATTGTATGGAAGCTAATTTTAAATTCTAATGTTTAAATCTGTGTAGAGAAAATGCCACATCCACATTACAGGCTAGATAGATACCAAAGGTTAAATTTACAATTCATATACTGTCACAATGAGTTTAATTAAAAAATAATAAAAAGCTATCATTTATTGATGGTTTTAGCATGCATTAATGGCTTTGACCTTAGGCTAGCCTAAGGCATATCTGCTGCTTCTCAGTTTAATAGAATATGAATATACAGCATCAGTTAAATATTGTATGTGGCAAATATCAGTAGAATTACTTACCACATTACTGAAAATTTCAACAAAGAGATATGTCTGTACACTCATCAAGTCTAGCATTCATGACAATGGGGTAAAAAGAATCAATTTTCTTATGATAGCTACAGTACTTTAGTGCATATTGTGGTTCTGAATAGATATCTGTGATTGATGTTTTATAAAAAATCCATTTCTTAACCCATAATACCAGCAAATAACATACTTTTACATTCACGATCATTCCTTTACCTCTCTCTGTCTCTCTCTCGCTGGCTATGTCTATACTACAACTTTTTTTCGGAAAAAGGTATGCAAAAAGTGCTCTGCAATTTGCATACCTTTTTCTGCTTTTTTTTTCCAGAAGAGGCTTTTCCAAAATTTAGCCCATATACACTGGGCCAAATTTTGGAAAAATCCCCCTCTTTCGGAAGATCCCTTCTTCCTCGTGGAAGTGTAAGAGCAAACATGTTCCCTGGATACCTCCAGTATCCTGAAAATCCCCTGCAGTCTAGACATACCCTCTCTCTGCCAAAATCTCTCAGCATGTATATGATATTTTTTTGGTTCTGAAAAGCTCTTTTTGGGATGCATGAATGAGTTCTAGTTTTTAAACTAATCAAGCAACCTTTTTCTTTTTCTTTTTCTTTTTCTTTGTCCTTTTAAAAATAATTTGTATTGGTAGATAGTATTTATTGCAGACACATTACATTTACAGAAAACTTACTCTGTGATGGTAAAAGCAGTCTAAGGAACAAGTGTTCAATTTGATTAATAGTATTTGGAATGAAGTGATTGTCTAAAACAGAGTACTTCAAAAACAGATCTAGGGGTCATAGTGGACCACAAACTAAATATGAGTCAACAGTGTACAATACTGGAGTATTGTAAGCAAGACACAAGAAGCAATACTTCCGCTATACTGTGCGCTGATAAGGCCTCAACTGGAATATTGTGCCACGTTATTTCAGGAAAGATGTGGACAAATTGGAGAAGGTCCAGAGAAGATCAACAAAATAATTAAAGGCCTAGAAAATATTACCTATGAGGGAAGACTGGAAGAAATGAATTTGTTTAATTTGGAAAAGAGAAGACTGAGAGGAGACATGATAACAGCTTTCTAGTACCTACAAGGAGGAGAGAGAAAAATTCTTCTCTTTAACCTCTAATAAGACAAGAAGCAACAAGCTTAAATTGCTGCAAGGGAGGTTTAGATTGGACATTAGGAAAAACTTCTTACTGTCAGTGGGGACGGTAATGTAAGCACTGGAATAAATTGTCGGGGGAAGTTGTGGAATCTCCATCATTGGAGATATTCAAGAGCAAGTTAAACAGTCATTTGTCAAGGAAGATCTAGATGGTGCTTGGTCCTGTTTTGTTCTGTTTGCTACTTCTTTGACCATTTAAAATACACCTTTTCCTACTTAATAAATGTATTTCTGGTTTATAATGTAACCTATTTCCTGTCATTTCTAATGTGAGGAGGAGAGGCTGTACATCTCTTCCTTCACATTGAGGAAGGCGGTGAACGTTATATAATTTGGGTTTGTATCCCAAGAGGGGATGGGTGAATATCTGGGTGCTCTAGTCAAATTCCCTCAAGATGAGTTGTGCCAGAGTTGATCTGAGTGTCTGTATCTACAGCTGGTTGTGGTCCTGGCTGTGTGTAATGCTGAAGGAAGCTTGAGAGCTGGGATCAGTAAAGTCATATAAAATGGCACTATCTGACTGTCAAGATGGCCTCAGTGTATCTTAAACATCTCAGTTGGCATCCTGGGTTCTCAAATCATCACACTCATTATCTTATAGGAGTTTCAGTCTAATTAAATTTCATTGTGTTAATTTCAGATTAATTCTCCAAATTTATCAGGATCCTTCTGAATTCTAACCCTATCCTCCAACGTGCTGGAAATCTGGGTCCTACAGAAGTTAGTGGGGTCAGGATTTTATCACTTATCTTTTCCCCTAAAATCTTTCTCTGTCTTCAATAATGTCATCTGTGTCTGGATCTCTTCTGTTGCTTCTAAATGTTATTTGAGATAAGTGTACCACAAATGAACTCAGTTTCACATTAGGGCATACCACTGATTTATATGATGTCATGAAAGCATTTTCACTATTATTTTCTATTTTATTCTTCTGGAGGGTTTTTTATTTTAATTTTTTGGAAGAACAGTCTGCACAGTGCAGATGTTTCAAATGAGCTGTTTACAGTGAAACTCATCCTTTTCCTCCATGGTTACAGACAATTTAGAATCCAGCCATGTGTATGCATAGCTCAAATTATTCTTTCCAGTGTGCATTCTAATGTCTTTCATTTGTCAACAGTATATTTAGAGCTGCTTGAAGATATAATTTATTTTCAACAAGAAAAAGACACTTGTTTAATGAAAAATGAGATTTAAAAAAAATATTTTTAACTGAACTTCATGTGCCCTCCTGTTGAAATCTAAAGCAAAAATATTCAGGAGGTACAATTATTTCCAATACTTTACTGGGGCACGACAGCTTCTGATCCACTTTCAGTGTGGGCTTGTGTGGATGTAAAGATATCTTGATCGTATAATTTGTAATTAACTTTTCTTTCTACAATCCTAATATTTAGTTAATTTTCATTACTGTGGTTTCTATACAAACCTATTTTAAAGTTAATGTTGTGTTTATTGATTTAGGTTCTATATAAAGTGTAAAAATGTTACAGGCTGCATGCTGCATTCTACTGCATGGCTTCCATTGACTTCACATGGAAATGTATCTATTTTACAGGAAGTAGAAGAGCTATAATTGGGACTCTACAAAATTTGTGGTCGATTTTAGTCAATTTCATAGTCATAAGATTTTAAAAATTCCCATTTCCCAAGATCAGATATTTATATCTGAAAGTTAATGGTATTACAGCCAGAAGGGTGCAAATTGAAAAGAGGGTTGAGGGAGGTGTGCATGGCTATGGTAGGGAAGTTGTGGTATTGACGCTCTTATTTTGCATTGCTATTACCAAAGATACTCACTACCTTCTGAGCTGGGCAGCTGGAGAGCAGCAGAGATGTAAAGGTCCTCTGATATGGCGGTGGCAGGGCTGGCCTTATGGGTGGACAACCATCTATGGTCAGGCAGCATTGTGTTGTCCCCTCTGTACAAACACACACACAAAAACACACACACACCCCACCATCTTTAACCCCCAAGTGCTGGACCAAGAGCTGAGGAGGGAGAGATTTGGGGCAAGGATGCCAGAATTTTTGCAGATGTGAGCGGGCCACCAGTACTGGAATGGGATGGGTCAGAGGCCATCCCCCCCACTTTTTAACATGGGCATGGTTTCAGAATTGGAGAAGGTCTTTCCACCTTACCTGAAACTGTATGCATCGGGCAGGTACAGAGCGGAGCCGGGAAGGACCATGCTTCGTAGCAGGGGGGACTGATAACTATGAGGCACTCCCCACAATGAAATACAGCCCCTGCTGGCAAAGCTCCACACTTGTCTGAGGCTTTCACTAGAGCTAAGGCTGTCCTCTGTCCCTCCCCACAATGTCATGCATGTTAAAAAGAGTTGGGGTGAACTAACCTGGTCCTCCTAGTTCCTGCACGATTGGCTAGTGGAGCATGAACTGGGCAAGCCTACTGTGCACCAAGTTCCTGCTGCTAGCCCAAGATTTCTCCCCGACCCTTCTCTACAGGGCAAGGGACCAGTGAGTGGAAGGAGTGAGTGAACAGGGGTGTAGAGTTTTTTCACCCATGGCAGGTTCCCACAAGAGTGTGACTCAACTCTACGAGCAGCCATTGCAGTAGTATAGTATCAGAGGGATAGCCGTGTTAGTCTGAATCTGCAAAAGCAATGAGGAGTCCTGTGACACCTTATAGACTAACACATTTATTGGAGCATAAGCTTTCATGGGCAAAGACCCACTTCATCAGATGCATGTAGTGGAAATTCGTCACTTTTGCAGTAGGATAAGTATTCCTGTTCCTCTCCAGCCCCACCATGACTAGCAGCCAGAGGCTGGTGCCTGGAAGGAGCCTTGGCTATTTTGCCTCCAGCCCTTCCTCTTCCCTTCCATATTTTGGGGGGGACCAGATGTCATGATCTGTGATGCATTTTTATGGCTGTGAATTTGATAGGGCCTTAGCTGTAATCCTTTGGATTGCACTTTTCTTTAAAAGAATTCACTCTTAATATAGTTTCAGAAGGGTTTTATTTACAAAATTGCTTCTATCTGAGGCAGGCATGTTAGTTCCTGTTAGCTTGGGACAAACAGGACAATGATTTTTATCATGGTTAATTAATCATAGTTCTTCAAGTAAAAAAAAAATCTTTAAGACACCCAAGAAACATAGAATCATAGAACACTCAAAGTGGAAGGGACCTTGAGAGGTCATTGAATCCAATACCCTGCCCTCATGGCAGGACCCAGCACATATGCACCAAATGTGACTTTCTTTTACTATTACATATTTCTTGTGTCCCATTGGACAGATTCTGATCAGGTGTGCGAATGAAATCTGTGACAGAGAGCAATTTTTTTCTTTTCTCTCCATTTCTCTTATTCCCCCAAACTTCAGTCCCATGTCTGGTCAGAACTACTTGCCCAATAGGACACAAACAGAAACATGTAGTGACAAAAAAATTGCATTATAAAGATGAAAATGTTTCTTGAGACATTTCTAAATATATTGTTTCTAAATATATTGTTGACAAATCAGTAAAAACAATTGAGGAATTAATAGACACACCTCCAAGGGAAAAGAAATGGGTACATTAATAAGATATTTTTGTTCCGGCCTTTTCTGTCCTTAAGAGATATTGTGGTGAGAATGGATTGAACATGTAAACATTGGCAGATCTGAGCCTTGTATTTTATTTTAAGATTAACAGGTTAATGTAATTAATCTTTCAGGAATTTTCAAAGGAACCTAAAGGGAATGGTCCAACTGTTTTAGAACTCTTGGCAAAGAAACTCCTAAAGCATGTGTAACAATGTTTTAGTTGAATGAATAGGTCTGATTTTTTTAAATTGGCATCAGTGATTGCCTGAAACTACAGAGCAAACATTCATTACAGGACATCATAATTCAGTCTTAACGCCTACTAACTTTATGGGAACTTCATGGATAAATTAAAAAAGAGGTAACACTCATAGCTCAGTCCCCACAGATCATGATGCTGGAGTACAAATAACCTTCTGCCAAAAAGAAACGAAGACAGCAGTCATGAAACTAGGTGTTAAGAAATATAGGATCGGTCACCAGTTTACTATGTGAGGTTGAGCATGTCACCTGAACTCCCTGAAGTTCACTTTACCCTGAAGGCCTTGTAGAAGCAGTAGGCAATAATTAACAGTATGAACCCAAAGTCAGTAATCAAAAATAGACCTGGCCTGAGCAGAATAGCAACACCCCAGGTAATCAAGTATATTCTTGACTGGAGAGAATGGTACAAGAACACACCCACTCCCCCAGGGTCTTTGTAAACAAATGCCTAAGAGACGGTACAGGGATACACAGACACCTTATAAAATAAGATTGGGATGGCAAGATAGGGGATGAGGATGTACTGTTTGAAGTAGCAAGTACAAGGGATAAAGGTGGTAACTAACAACATCTGAAATATAATGTGTAACTTGTCTGTATCACTTTATAAATGAAGAAGTTGTAGTAGGGGCATATTTGCTCTGGTCTAGGGGGCAGCATCCTGAGAAGTCAATTGAAGTGATGCCTTGCTGAGGCCACACATGTGGTAGTATACTTGTAGCTCCTCTGGTAGCACCATGCTTTGTCAACAAATAACCTGGCTAAGAGCCTGTGGTGTCTCTTCATGAACAAACTTGAGGACCTCAGGCTGCATTCTCTGATGATGCAGCTAACACCAATGTTTCAAGAACAGCAGCACTGGCAACAATCTGGAGCATTAACAACATACCTACCCATAAAATATGTGCAAAAGTCTTTGTAGGTTGCTTTGAGACCCTTAATTGAAAGGGGATATAAAATGCAAAGTATTTGTGAGGATGATGAAGTGGTAGAGAAATAGGGATTCCTAGAGCAAGTGGACTGATTCAGCACATTCAAAAGTGGAGCGATCCTTATGGACAGCAGCTTGCCAGCAGCTGCGACACAGTGGAGTTAGGTGGGCTTGCATTCCCCTGTTTCTTCTCTCCCCCCTACCAGGGGGTGGCAGTCTTCTCACTGTAGACTGAGGGGCTTATCCTTTTCTATGTTCCAACGGAATTGAGACATCAGACTTTTTGTTGCTCCGCTGTGTCTGAGGGTTTGGGTGTCCTGGACACTTACTTGTAGTCAGCCCCAGGCCCCTGCCCTCACGGCAGGACCAAACACTGTCTAGATTATCCCTGATAGATGTCCGTCTAACCTGCTCTTTAATATCTCCAGAGATAGAGATTCCACCATCTCCAACCTAAACCTCCCTTGCCGTAATTAAAGCCCATTGCTTCTTGTCCTCTCCTCAGAGACGAAGGAGAACAATTTTTCCTCCTCCTTGTAACACACTTTTAGATACTTAAAACAGCTATCATGTCCCCTCTCAGTCTTCTCTTTTCTAAACTAAACAAGCCCAATTTTTTCAGTCTTCTCTCATTGCTCATGTTTTCTAAGTCTTTTCTCTTCTCTGGACCTTCTCTAATTTCTCTGGACCTTCTCTAATTTCTCAATATTTTTCTTGTGTATCCCCCAAGGAGATTCACTAGATTCCTGGGGCTCTGTCTGCTGGCAGCTCAGGGACAGGCATACTGAGTTTACCTTGGCTCCCCTCCCTACCAGGGACAGAGTCTGCCCAGCAACCCATAGGGAGTGAGATGAATAGGTCTGATTTTTCCAGAGAGTTCAGGAGGGGAAGGGGGAGCCATGGTTTTGAGAATCTGGAGCCAGCTGGGGCAAAGGGAAGGCTGGCTGTGTGGGAGCTAGTAAGCCCCAGGCCTGCATGCAGGGTTTCCCCCTGAGAACTAGCCTTTAGGGACTTGAAGGCGGGATCCCTCAGCTGGGTTTTATGTCTCCACTGTTGATTCCCAGTTTGTGGAGTTTGCTGGGAAATTTCCCAGCCAGGCTGAGTTGGCTCTCTGGCTCCCTGGGTGAAACCAGTCACCACATGGTCAGCTCTGCTCTATCTGCTGATTTGGGGCTGCTGCCTGCTGTGTGTTTGTCTGAATGCTGGGGTAGGAGATTATAATTTGAATTTTGGTGCAGTTGTGTGGCCTTCACCTTGAGCCGTGCACCCCTTTGTGGTGAGGGGAAATTCTGGGATCGAAGTAGCCTGATTCCTGCCCGAAGAGGTTCCCTCCAAGAAGAGACCAGCTCCTCTGCAGTGACTGAGTCATCTCTGAACCTGAGGCTTATTCATGGAGTGTGTGAGTGGACCAACTTTTAGTTAGTATGTCAGGGAATTTGTTTGGGGATTTTATAACCTGCTGCATATTAAACCTGTGGAGAGATTTACCGCCTCTTCCCACTTGTGAGTCTTTCGGGCTGTACTGGACCCACTGCTAAACCACTGCAGAGAAGAATTTTGTGGTAAAAAATCATCAAAGGCCCCAACAAAGTATGCATACCAATGGGACCCTAATCTTACAGTTGCTGGGCTCCAGTGAACCTAAAAATAGTGTTTACCCTGTTATGTTATATTTATCTCCTGTTTAATATAATTGTGTTTATTATAGTGTATGTGTTTGTGTTATTTTCTGGGAGTCTCCAACTATCTTGCAAATACGTGGGGATTATCCTGGGTTAGAATTTTCCTCCCAAGCTGCCTTGGTGACCCTGCCAGGAGGGAGAGAGGGGGGTGGAGGCACCGCCAAATAAATCCATCGGAAAAAATAAAGTTGGGTGGGTGGTGGGATCTAGAAGAACCCAGACCTATCCAACAAAACCTGTAAGCAGATTGGCCTTAAAGAAGGTAACCAGGTGGAGAGGGGGCGCTACACTTGAAATGTGGTACCCAGAACTGGACACAATACTCTAACTGAGGCCTAATCATTGCAGAATAGAGCAGAAGAATGACTTCTTGTGTTTTGCTCAGAACACTCTTGTTAATGCATCCCAGAATCATGTTTGGTTTTTTTTTCAACAGTGTCACACTGTTGACTGATATTTAGCTTGTGGTCCACTATGATCCCTAGATCCCTTTCTGTAGTACTCCTTCCTATAAAGTCGCTTCCCATTCTGTATGTGTGAAACAGATTGTTCTGGCCTAGGTGGAGTACTTTGTATTTGTCCTTATTAAACTTCATCCTATTTATCTCAGACTATTTCTCTAGTTTGTCCAGATAATTTTGAATTTCACCCTATCTTCCAAAGCACTTGCAACCCCTCCCAGCTTGGAATCATCTGCGAACTTAATAAGCGTACTATCTATGCTATCATCTAAATTGTTGATGGAGATATTGAACAGATCTGGTCCCAAAACAGACCCCCGCGGAACCCCACTTGTTATGCCCTTCCAGCATGATTGTGTACCATTAATAACTACTCTCTGAGAATGGTTATCCAATCAGTTATCCTCCCACCTTATAGTAGCCCCATCTAGGTTATATTTCCAAATTTTATTGATAATGTGAAGCAGAATTCTATTTGTGGTAATTATTGGAAAAGGGATCAATGTTTGACACACTTTCCATGCATTGTTTCACATGAACTTGTTTTTGAAGCAAATGCCTAAACAAAGTGCTTTACTTAGCACATATGTAGCTGTATTTCTTTTACTCTATTACTGAACTGAAACAGTGAACCTAATTAGTGAGCTCATTCACCTTAGAAGCAACTAATTAGTGGATATTCTACAAAATTACATCTATTGTTGTGCATCAACTCCAATCATAAATTAACAAGTCTTTCTCTGTCCCTCCCAGAAAGCTTTAAAAATAACTCATACTCTACTTAAAAGGATAAAGCAACCTTGAATCTCTGAGCAGCTGCCTGCAATAAGAAACTCCCTATAAGATGTAGAATTAATGGCCATAATGCAGGAGCCACCACTATCATACAGTCATTATTCATGTCAAAATGTTAAATAGTCTTTTCTTGGCATATTCTTATGAGTCATATTAACCTCTCAAAACCTAGCCATAGTTGAGGAGGATTTAAGAAAAGTTATACAGAATAGTTATTTTAATGAGACATCTGAAGAACTAGTGACACGGAAGACATTCCAAAAATTTTATTGCTGGAAAATTTTCCACCTACTAAGACAGGATGGTGATGAAAAACTTGCTCTGAACTTGTATGCCCAGTGTAACAAGTATAGGGTTCTGAGAGCATGTGAACAATTTATTTTAGGAATTCAGAGGTGTCTTATATTTCCAAATATTCACTTCTGAAGTTAGTATCATTCTTCAGCTTACTGGATCAAGTATTGAATGTTCACAAAGAAAAACAATTAGTAAAGTTTCACATTTATGTCTTTATTAATAACAAAACTAGGGAAGGAGTCATGATACAAAGTTCAGATCTGGACCAGTGATGCTGCACCGCTGGCTTGAAGTGGTAGTAACAAACATAAGATACATGGTGTCCTTGTGTAACATCCCAATAAAAAATGTTCCAGGACCACTGATCTGGATCCTGATTTCAGACTAATCACTGGTTCTGATCCAAGTGGTTTATAAGAGATAACCTCTATCTGAAAGTGCTCAACTTAGTCGTTATCATAATGGAATGTCTGAAATGGAGCTGTCAAGGCTTCTTCCCCACTCTGGCATGATACATGCAGAAGTGGGGGCCCGCAAAGTACCCCTAAATCTTATCTTTCCAGGCTTTGGTATAAACTTCTCCCAAAAGAATCTTAAAAACCTAAATTTTGGGGATAAAAATCCGCTGCCACCACTCAAGTAATGATAAGAAAAATCAGGGGAGAGCTCACTTGGGAAATCTCGCCCTTAAAGTAAAAACCAGGACATACAAATTAACCAATACAAGGTTAATAAATAGAAAAGAGAAAGAACTTTTATTATCACCACAATATTCCTGTTGGAAGCATAATGACTAGATGGAAAAGTCACAAATAAATATATACTCATGGGGGGGGGAACCCCACCATGGGCCAGGACTTAATTACAAAAGAGAGCAAAACCCCATTTTTTTAAATGCACAGACAGCAGATCCCATTAAACTTTACCCTACTTACAGATAGTGAAGAGTCTCTTCTTGGAGAGGGAGACATGTCTCTCCCTCAAGTAGCTGGAGAGAAAACTCCCCAGGGACAAAGGAGGGAACTCCCCCCCCAAAATTCCTTTGTCCCGGTTTGAAATTCCTACCTACATTCCTATTGGCTGACTCTACCTGGCTTAGGTATAGTTAACCCATTAGTCCCCAGGCTGCTGGCCATCTCTCATGATCATGACAGGAGCAAAAGTTAAAAACTACAATTATGTAAACATTTAAAGCTGGCCTATACAGCACACTAAGGATACATCTACACAGCAGTGTTATTTCGGAATAACTCACATAGTGCATGTCTACACTACAAGCCTTTATTTTGAAATAATGTTGATCTGGAGGACTTCTTACTGTGACTCCCACTAACCCTCGTTTCATGAGGAGTAAGGGAAATCAAAGAAAGAGGGTTGGTCTAGACTGGCAAGTTTTTGCGCAAAAGCAGCCGCTTTTGTGCAAAAACTTGCCACCTGTCTACACTGGCCACGAGAACTTGCGCAAGAGCACTGACATTCTAATGTAAGAATTCAGTGCTTCTTGCGCAAATATTTTGATGCTCCCACTCAGGGATAAGCCCTCTTGCGCAAAAATACTTGCACAAGAGGGCCAGTGTAGACAGGCACCTTAATTTCTTGCGCAAGAAAGCCCGATGGCTAAAATGGCCATCGGAGCTTTCTTGCACAAAATCGCGTCTATACTGGGCATGGATGCTTTTGTGCAAAAGCACTTTTTGCACAAAAGCATCCGTGCCAATCTAGATGTTCTTTTGCGGAAATACTTTTAATGGAAAAACTTTTCCGTTAAAAGTATTTCTGCAAAATCATGCCAGTCTAGACGCAGCCAGAGTGTTCTTCCTTTGACTTCCTACTGTGTGTAGATTGCACCAAAAGCCTAATTAAGCTATTTTGATTTCAGCTACACAATTGACATAGCTGAAGTTGCATAGCCTAATTCGTCTTTAGCCATGCTGTGTTCACATGTCCTAAGGGATGCCCTGTAGTACATTCCCCAGTGATGGGGTGGGGGTCACAGGTCTTTTGTATCTCCAGTTATAGAAATACATAGACTAATATGTACATAGAGTGGATTTTTTAATTTGCTAGCTGAACTGACTATTCTATTTTTTTGAACCAACAAAAATTGGTTGGCCACAATATTTGACAGAATATTTATTTCTCTCCTGAAATCCTGTTGTTATTTTATTATGAAGTTTCCTTTTCTGGTCACTTTCCTGTGCCGGCAAATATTTGTGGCCAACTCCACACAGGATATGTCTACATTGTAATTAAACATCTGTGACTGGCCTGTATCAACAGACTCAAGCTCCTGGAACTTAGGGGAATAGGGCTGTAAAACTGAAATCTAGAGGTTTGGATTTGGGCTGGGGCTCTGAAACCCTAGGGCTGTGTCTACACTGGGCCACTTATTCTGGAAAATCAGCCGCTTTTCCGGAATAAGCTGTGAGCTGTCTACACTGGCCGCTTGATTTTCCGGAAAAGCAATGACTATCTACTGTGAGAAATCAGCTGCTTTTCTGGAAAAACTATGCTGCTCCCGCTCAGGCAAAAGTCCTTTTTCCGGAAAACTGTTCCGGAAAAGGGCCAGTGTAGACAGCACAGTAGTGTTTTCCGCAAAAAAGCCCCGATCGCGAAAATGACGATCGGGGCTTTTTTGCGGAAAAGCACGTCTACATTGGCCACGGACGCTTTTCTGGAAAAAGGGCTTTTCCAGAAAAGCATCCTGCCAATGTAGACACTCTTTTTCCGGAAATACTTATAATGGAAAACTGTTCCGTTTTAAGCATTTCCGGAAAATCATGCCAGTGTAGACGTAGCCTAGAACTTTATAGTCCTATAAGCCTGTCTGCAATAGTTTGAACTTTATGTAAAAACCATGAATTCACTATCGCACCAAGGACATAAGGGAAGGAGATCATAATGCAGTTTTTACCCACTAAAGTAGATGTATAATGTACCTGAATTCAGAAGAACTTTATCTAGATACGTGTAAAATGAACTGACTTCACTCATAAACTTTCACAATTTGCATATTAATAGGTAGGAGACCTGCTGTTCATCAAGCTGGTGAAAAAATATACTGGAGCAGCAAGAAGACAGAGGAGCACTCCAAAGCAATGCTCCAGCCCAAAATTACAATGAGGCAAAGGTAGTTTTAAAAAAAGCAGGGGGAGCAGAGGGGGGAAGGAGGGCATTGTTTGCAAATGTGATGGTTTTTTTCAGGGCCTATATGGGATGGCAGTAATTTTTGTGTCTGTGTCTGTCTGTCTGTTTCTCTTTCTCTCATATGCAAACTTTTCTGTTTCTGTTTGTCAGCATTTTGAGCTTCCGATTACTGAAGCCTTTTAGAGTAATTTCATTACACAATGGAAAGTAATATAGTAAGCAATTTAAATGTGGCTAAAATAAGTGGTTGGTACTTTATTTAAATTAATCCAGCAGAATGTAACACAATCTTCTCTGATCAAAATCAAGTTTCTGTATCAGCAGAAATGCATTTATTCTTAATGGAGTTACTTATATTTCTTTTAATGTGTAATGAAAACAACACTAAATACAAACGTACTTGATAAGAAGACTTCATGGGCAGAGACTTCATGACTGGCATTTTTCCAGGCTGCACATTTCCTTGCTTTCATTGTGATATCCACAGCAAGGCAGGCTATCTACATAGGCTAGAGTCTGTGCTTTGCTTTCTTTTCAAAGGCTGTGACCTGTTCTAATTGCCAGCATTTACAAGATACAACAGTGCCCTTTATGAGCAAATTCTTTTATACTTATGTTTAAAAAATGAAAAAATATTAAAAACAATATAAAAATCCTACCTACCTATGCTTATAAGATATCATGTCCCAACTCCTACATGGTATTGGTAGGAGCCAGTCCTTCACACACATAATCAGAACAACCATGAAAATGTCAGGTTTTACTTAATATAGTGTGGTCCTTTGATCTTTGACTCATAATGTAACAGACGGACAGACAAATTTCCCTTCCCCAAGGTGTGGCTTCAAAAGGTGCCCTTTTTAGTGTCCATGTTCTTTGCATAACTGAGGGATGGGGAATTTGCTTTCACATTCCCCTAAACATATTTATGAGGAAATCCACTTCACATTTGCTGTCGCAAGAGACTGTTTTTGTCTGCCACTTTATTCAATACAGTCTTTTGATCTCCCAGCCCACAATAAATACAGAAACTTTTCATTTAATACAATGGACTCCAAAGATACTTAGACTCTCTGGGGGGGGGGTTTCCCCCAAGGTTATTGAAGTACATAAGTCTATCTAAATGCCTTGAGAGATACACAACCTTTGCACCAAGCGGGAAGTCACCATACGGTTCTCCCAGTCATCACAAATCCAGCTATCTATGTTTCTAATGATTGAATCTCCCATTACTAACACCTGCTTTTTCCTAATGACTGGAGTTCCCTCCCCCAGAGATGTATCCTCAGTGCGAGAGGATACCATAACACCCTCTGGAAGGAGGATCCCAACTATGGGATCATTTCCCTCTGCTCCGGTTGAATGTTCTCCTTTCCTCAACCTTTCATCTTTCTTAACAGCACAGGGGCTGTCTGTGGGACAGGTCTACAGTGTCCCGGAAAGTCTCATCTACGTACCTCTCGCCCTCCTTTAGTTCCTGCAGTTCAGCCACCTTGGCTCCAAAGTCCGTACACGATCTTTGAGAGCCAGGAGCTCCTTGCACCAAATGCAAATGCAAATGCACACATGCACGTTACATTGAGTGCAACAAACAGGATAGCCCCCACCCTGCTGCTTGGTTTCTGCCTGCATTCTCTTCTACAGCTACTTAGGTTATTGACAGGGTTTTTATTTAAATCTGGAAGTTTTGTTTTGAATTTAGATTAAAAGTTTTAAAGAATGGCAATGTACCTGACACCCTTCCAACTCCTCTGCAAAACTACCTCTCAAAACTCTCTGTTAGAGGCCCATGTTCGCAAAACTCTCTTGTTGCTTACTCACCGGCTTTATAAAGCCCTGGCCTTCCTGATACCTCCACCCCGCTGTAATCAATGAACAGAGGGTTTTAGATTTCAAATCCTCATTAAGAAGCTCACAGCTTCCAACTGCTGGCCACAGCAAATGGTCCTTCAAACAAACAGCTCCACACTTGAATCTCCAAACAGACAGACAGACAGACAAACACAAGCTCAGCACACAGTTTCTTTCAGGCAACTAGCAAGTAACCCCAAAACACAAACACATACTACAGTCAGCCACTTACCTCAAGGGTCCCATATTCACTCCTCCTTCACCTGGAGAACTCCCTCTTGAAACTCCCTGTTAGCTGCCCCTATTCACAAAAGCTGACATCAGAGATGAATTTGAGCAAGTACCAAAATGGAAGAATTGTGGTTTATTACTGGGAAAGCACCTCTTAGCCAGGGAGTTTAGAATCCAGACTCTTTGTGGATTATATAATATTTCCTTCTGTGAGTGATTATGTAAATGAGAGAAAAAAAGGACACCATGTCTCTCACTATATTGAGAGATCAAAAACTCATTACTCCTAGCATACACGAAACATACAGAAAAAGAGGTATTATTAACAACCTGCCAGGAACTAGAAGACCACATCCAATTGGCATTTACTAGAAGTGATCACAGCTACCTGTGGCTTTTATGTGGAAATATGTTCATGAGGATTTGATCTCTAAATGCAACATTACGTGAAAACTAAATTGCTTTGATAAATAGTACCTATTAGGCCTAAATGAAGAGATTGCTAGATTAGGAGTAATACATTATTTAAAAGAACTCTGTCATTGTTAAGTCTAGGCACCTTCTCCCTTTTGTGGTTGATACTCACAGCACTCACAAAGAGTAATGATATGCATGAATTAGTCTTCTCCTAAGATCTTCAACACAATATCATATTTTAGCTCATGAAACTCACTACCAAAGGTTGTCAATATCATCCATTTCCTTAGGTATCTGTAGCTTTTTTCCTTACTTTTTGTACTCTTTCCAGTTCTTTTCCACTTTCCTCTTTTCTGTCTCTCCCCTTCCTTGCTTTTGCTAATCTTTCTTAACTTTCAAGAATCAATTTATAGAACTCACCAAACTGCAATAACAAAATGTAGGCAAATTACATTGGCATGAAAACATATAGTATTAATGAAAATAATTATTGTTTATGAAAACAACTTTTAAAAGTTTTTTTGTAGTGTGATTAATTGCACATACAATATTTATATTTGGTACTCATTTTCTAAAATAAAGTTTTTGTTTATTTTCATGTTGAGTATTACATGTTAAGGTTGCATTTATCATAAATTGTGCATTCATGTGTGTTCATGGATGCACACACACACACACAAATAACAAAAAAAGAAAATTGCTTTTGTTTTGCCCTTGTCCTGTGTAAATTCTGTATGCTTTGTGTAGTTTATCCTGGGCCTGGAACAAAAGGGTTAACTCTCTCATCTTGGGTGTGAAAAGATGCCAGTAACTCAAGAGCATGAATACCAACCTCAGGGCAAACTGCTAGCTAGCAAGTGAGAAATGCCAAATTGGTTGTGAGTTCTATACTTATATTTTACCAACCAATTATCAAGTGCAAACACCTCAGGCACTATAATAGCCTACACATGGAATCATGGACAGTCCCTTTTGGGTATTCTGATCTAATTCACCGCTCAAGTGAGCATACCATGTGATGAATGGTCTCTTACAGCAATATTCAGCTTACTCCCAGTCCCAAAGGACCAGTCACTTGACCCAGGTCAATTGCACCATACATCTTATACCAAAGCTTATAGCCAGTATTAAAATGACCAAACAAAGATATATTATGCAGGAAAACGAGTGTTACTCACTACTTTAAAGCAGGTAAATGCATATACGAAGATGAGTTACAACCTTCAGTTTTGACAAGTAATAAAAGCTTCTATAATAAACTCTGTGTATCCTTTAGGGCTAACCCATGCCAAGCCCTGAGGATCTCTTGCTTATGCCTCATAAATCTCATACCACTTCCCTCTCTCCTCCCCCCAAGTCTAAGCAGCACAGGGATATGGGTTCCTTCCTGCTAGGGGTTTTTACTCCCTTCCTCTCTCGTGTCTGAGCTGCATACTCAAATAAATTAGGTGCTGGATCTCAGTGACTCAGATTTCAGACTGCCTTCCTATCTAATTGTATTATAGTGGTTGTCACGTCACAAATAATATGGTATCGTTTGGTGTTATGAACATTTAGTTCTATGGTACTAGAAATCTTAATTTTCAGATTAGCTTTCCTGTTGGTTTGCTTTGTCAGGATGCTCCCTGGAAAGGTGAGTGGACAAGATAATTCAGAATAGAATATTTGTTATCCCCTAACACATACATAAATACAGCACACAAGTAAATAATTGCAATTCCAGGATTAGTCTACTCTTCTGGAAATAATTGCTGTTCATAAACATTTAATTAATTCAACAGAGGTATAATGGATACATACTAAGGGATGTTTTTTCCTTTCATAGGAAAAAAAATATTTGTGTCTACTAACATTTTCAAAAGCACTTGAGCCACTTAGGAGACTACATCTTATTGACTTTCAATGGGACTTAAGCTCATAGGTCACTTATTTTCATTTTAAAATTTTACCCAGCATGATTAAATTGAATCAAGAGCAAAATGTGTACTTATTGTATCTAGCCAAAGTGAATTACTGCCTCTCAACAGCAGAAGAAAAAGGCATTAGTATAAATATGGAATACTTATATAAAACTTTATTATTCTTTGCATACCTGGAACTCATCTTGAACAAGTATTTAGAGAAGAGTTATGTCCTAGACAGAGTCTGACTATAATTAGGAATTTTAATCCAGTGGAAAATTCTGACATTTCTAAATTTAATTTCATCCCAAACTGGATAAAAAGTTGTAATTTCGAAAAATTTTGTTACATGAAAATGTTTGTTACGTGAAATGTTTCTAAGACATTTTACTTTTGGAAATGTCAAAATAGTTAATGTTGACATTTATAGTTGAAACAAAGTATGTTGACATTCCTTAAATTGAAATAGTTGATTTTATTTTGTTGAATTGACCTGCAATGCTTCTTTGAGTCAAATCAGCATTAAATTGTTTATCTTGCCTAATACAAGTTGTAGTTTGGACATCCAATGTTTCCGGGGAAAATAAGACATTATCTCCCATAATTCAATATGGACTCAGATGAGTGAGTTGTGTAATGCATGGAGGAGTATAACTCTGGGTTAAATATCATAGGACATTGAATCCAGATTAAGAATTTAGCCTTTAGGTGAGAATGGGAAAGACAGGTTCCCAGACTGAACTATATTTCCAGTGATAAACACAGAGTCATATAATTCCTGCAAGTACCATACACAGTTTGGACAGCTGAATCTACATTGCATTGTGGAAGATGTAGAACACCAGGGAGTCAAGATAATAGGAAATAATGGGGACCCAAAATACAGCTCCAATAAGGCCATATTAGAAAATTGCAGATCAATGGGTTTTTAATGTATTTAAACTGTATTTTTTCAGTTCAGTAAAAATATTCTGGTTTAGATTAATGCAACATACAAAATATTTTCCTGGTGGAAAATTAAAACATTTTCCCAGAATTGAAATTTTCTAGATCCCCTCCCCCCCACCAAAAAAGATGTTTGTAGAAATGTCATTTTCCATTGGAATGGTTTTCTGACATATCCTCAGCCAACTCTAGTGCTTGCAATTTTTTATACTCTTGATCTCTCTGAGAAAGACATTAATGATTCAAAGTGAATGAAGGCTGAATGTTGTTCCTTCTGATGTCAGTAAAAACAGGAGGTTTGCTATTCTCATGGGAGGGAAAAGGTCCATTTGGCAGACATGAAACGTATTTCTTATTGGTCAAATATTCTTTTAGAAATACAGTATCCAGACTTTTAGACTAAAAATGGGCATCAAATCAGTCTTGCATAAACGTGAAATAAGATAAAAAGTAGTTTAATTTAAAAGTATGTTTTATTTTTTCATGTCTCTTCACTGGCTCCTCCTGCCCATTCCATGGCTTTGGAAGACAAATTGGAATTGCAAAGTCTGGGCCCTCCACATGAATTCTTAATAGCTAGATTAGTATTTCAAGAGTATTTGAGGGGTTATTCAACCAGCTCTGCTGCCTCCCCACCTGCAAAGGCTAATCTGTACAAACCACTCATAGTGATTCTCCTGTAGGCTTGGGAGAGACCAACCCATGGAGATGGCATTGCCCATTTTCAAGATCCCAAACTGAAATTTAATCTAGTGGCAGAGGGAGAACATTTGGCCTGGAGTTATGGGCACTGATCTTTGTAACAAGCTACTGGAGGAGATTATACTAAGGCTACATCTACACTACAGGGTTTTTGTGCAAAAACCCATGGGACGTCCACATCTCAAGTGAGTTTTTGCATAAGTAAATTTACAGTGAATCGACAGAACAGAGGGCTTTTTGAGGTATAGGTATTCCTCTTTCTATGAGGAATAGTTCCTTTTTGCACAAGAGCTCTTGCACAAAAAGGTGTGTATGGACCTTTTTGGAAACAGGGTTTTTTGTGTGCAAAAATCACCGTATCAAAAGAAGTACAGGTGCCCCGGTGGCCATTCTGTTAATGGCAATGAGAGCTTTCTTGCGAGAGAGTGTCCATGCAGTCTCGTGTAGTGTGGACGCGTTCTTGTGCAAGAGGCTTCTTGCGCAAGAAGCCTGCAGTCTAGACATAGCCTAAGTGAAAGCCATTTGGCAGTCATGCCACAAGACTAACTTACTTGCCCAAAACCTTTTATCCATAAGGTAGACCAAAAACATTCTCACGAGATGCATGCAGCTAACAAGATTTTGTGAGTACTGCTGCCAATGTTAGGCATAATAGATGGATAAAAGAAATTATTTAAGTGATGAGTAGGGCAAGAGATGACAGGGTAACAATAATACATTCTGGCTATGTCTACACTGCCCCTGTTTTGCGCAAACAATATGCAAATGAGGCAAAGCGTGGAATATCGCTGTGCCTCATTTGCATAATTAATGAGGCTCCAGTTTTGAGCAAGAGGCTTTTGTGCAAAAAGGAGCCGTCTAATACGACTCCTTTTTGTGCAAAACCCCCCTCTTGAGCAAGAGCTGTTCTGCATTTTTTTCAGGAAGAACAGCTCTTGCGCAAGAGGAGTGTTTTGCGCAAAAACAGAGCCTCATTAATTATGCAAATTGATCTAGTTTGCCAGATAGGCAAGTTAACTTGCACCATGGGATTCTTCAACTTTTACTTTTTTGAGAAATATCACATAATGCAAAAGCTAAGTCATGCAGATTCTGTGGATTCATCAAATTGCGGTGCAAAATATTGATTCATCTTCATTCTATGTACTGATCCTGGGTATTCTCTGCTAGGTCATTAATGTATTGTGAATGGAATTATTTGATAGAAGGGTTTTCATGCTTGCTTATTCCCACCCATAATTCCACTCTTGTCTATTACTTGCTGGTCTCAGAAGGGCCTGGCAATGGTCTGTTCTTCTTTTCATTTTGTAATGCACAAAGCCATAACTTAAGTTGCTTCTAAGACTTTTTGACGACCATTGCTTCTTTAGACATGGTCTCTTTTACAACTTTAAATCTTCTCATTTCCAAAGGGGAAAGAAAGTCATACTTGTTTATGAATTATAGGGATTTGGTTTTGAAATATTGGTGTAGTTTCCTGTGGCCTCATATTTTTGTATTGAAAACAAATGATACATTGTGGCTCTGGACTTTCCACGGTAGTATCAAGACATGAAAATGCAAATATCATAACTTTCCTCATATTCACTCCTTTTCTTTCTCCTTTAACTTTATTAAGAACATAATCTTTTCAGATGGAATGTTTGTATATATATACTTAACACAAAAATATGTTCTAGACACACCTGCTTTTCCCTCAGTTCACTGCCCCTATTTATTAGTGCTTCCCCTAGAAGGAAATGTCTTTATTGAAAGCTCTTTTTGAAAGTGGGCAACCCAGGAAGGATCTCATTTCCAGCAGCAGCCACAACAACATAAGACATAGACAAAGTGACAAGAGTGAGGTGATTTTTAAGATTACTTTAATAATCTTTTTCACAAAAAAGGCAAATCAATTATTTTCCCCACTCATGGCTCCTTCATCAGACCTTTGTGGCTTCCCAAGGATACATGGTGAGCAATTTGGGAAGCACAAGTGTAGGTTAAATATCGTTTTGGAAGGATTTGCTTTTATCGATAAGTATTGATAGACATAAATTTGACCATATCACACACAAATTATATTATATTCCATTAATAATAATTAAAACTTGTACACAGACAGAGCAAGAAAAAATGCATCTTAAGAATTTAGAGTTTGATTTAAGAATGTTTATGTTGTGTATTTTAAGATGTGATATTAACAATTGGTCCTTCAGTCATTGAAGGTTTACTCTTTTTAATCTCAGCATCTACTATCATTATTTCGGAGACACCCCTAATTGTCAATAGCTGTTTAAATTTTGAGAAAACATTGATATTATCTGACAAAATTATTACAAAAAAATAAAAATTGAATTCTGCCCAGCCAAGTTATCCACTAAAACTGAGCTCTGAGAGAATTCAAAAATTGTATAAGATTTAATGACCCAACTAGTCCCACAAGTCGTGTTGCTAGGTGTTAAAAATACCACAAAATGTGGTATCAATGGTTTATAAAAAGTGAAGGTACGGCAAAATCTTTTTAAATATCTGAGCCATCAGCTATAAGGTGTTCACCACATAACTGTCAATTTCATGGTAGTGTACCTTTCTCTATTACAGCATTCACCAGGCATTCAATGGGATGCACAGGTTACTGGGGACTTAATTCATCTTGCCTGTTGACATGAATAGTGCATAATTAAAATCATGTTGCAGGAGCATAAGGTGCACTAAAATAGGAAAATAGATCCCAAATGAACATATACTTTAAAGCAGTGCATCCTCTATCCTGCTTTAACTGCATTAAAACAATTTTACTCTCTTCAGGGTTAATATTCAAATTTGCCATAAGTGATACCAACTTTCACTGACTTCAGAGGTAGTCTCTCTATGCAATCTCAAAAGCTTGTCTCTATCACTAAAATAAACTTGGTCCTATAAAGGATATTACCTCACCCATTTGTGTCTCTAATATCTTGGCACCAGCATGCCTACAACATTGCATGCCAAATTAATGAGTTATCTTCTGCAACTATGTTCCTGTTTTCTGACGAGCTTTCATCCAATATTGCTTGTAGATTGCCATTTATGTTTCAATGGGACAAATAATGCCCCCTCTCACAGTAAAGCAGTTCTACTTATATATTGCCTTCCTAATACTGGAGCCAGGTCCATCCCTGAGGGCAGAACTTGAGCCTATGTGTCAGAACTCCTACAGAAAACTCAGTCAGGTTGACTTGAATAACTTGTTTTTTGATCCAGATCAAATTAATGATGCTCCAGTGTCAATCTTAAATGTGGGAAGAAGGGAGCCTAAGACTCTGTACAAAACACTGTTTAGAAATTGTAAAGTATAAATATCTTGTCAATATTGTGTGTCAAATTGTCCTTATCTGAACTTCACATTTCAAGTTAAAGGTGATTTTTTTTTTAATAAATAAGATTATTTTATGAGGATGTGAAAAGACATGGGTAAAATAATGCAAAAGTCAATATCATTCTTGGACTGCATTCGAGACAACTTTTTATTTCAGAAGGTTGAAAAAGCTATCGGGGGGAAGCTGTTCTAGATTTGATCCTAATAAATAGGGAGGAACTGGTTGAGAATTTGAAAGTGGAAGGTAGCTTGGGTGAAAGTGATCATTAAATCATAGAGTTCACAATTCTAAGGAAAGGTAGAAGGGAGGACAGCAAAATAGAGACAATGGATTTTGGGAAGGCGGATTTTGGTAAGCTCAGAGAGCTGATAGGTACGGTCCCATGGGAATCGAGAATGAGGGGAAAAACAACTGAGGAGAGTTGGCAGTTTTTCAAAGGGACATTATTAAGGGACAAAAGGAAGCTATTCCGCTGCGTCGGAAAGATAGAAAATATGGCAAAAGACCGCCTTGGCTTAACTATGAGATCTTGTATGATCTAAAAATAAAAAAGGAGTCATATAAAAATGGAAAATAGGACAAATTACAAAGGTTAGTCTATCCAACCTAAATTGAATGGAGCTAATGAAGGTAGCAATAGCAGCAAAAACAGCACCGATCAGGTTAGTGCAGTTATTATAAACCAGGAATGTATCCTAGACTCTTACATATACTAGACTCACTAGCCTGCTCTGAAGTCATGATTGCATTGTCTTAACTACTTCCATTACCTAATTTAGTTATAATCAAGCTAGGTTAGGTAGTGTGGCCCATACAGTGATTCTCCTGTATAGAAATAGAGTCATATTCTCTGCCTGCATCCCATTTAAGGATCAATCCTCCATCCCTTAAAGTAAATGACAAAGTTCTCATTGACTTCAATCATGTCAGGTCAGATCCATGGAACAGCAGAGGAATGTCAATATTGCTATCCAATATTCTACTAAAGGTTGCATCTCTGAAAACGTACTTTCTGGTTCAGAAACATCTGTGGTCCTATTGGACCACAGATGCTCCTGGACCAAATTGCCCCAAGAGCCTAATGGCAGGAGGCCAGCAGCCTGGCCAGGATCAGGGCCAGGGCCAGTGGTGCCGGAGGAGCCCCACAACAGTGCTGGGGCCAGGGAGAACCCTGGTGGCTCGCGGCAGCTCAGAGCCAGTGACTGGGGAACTTTTGGCACCTGCAGCAACATGGGGCTGGCAGCCGTAGAAGCCTGGGTGCCCGTGGCAGTGCAGCATCGGGGATCATAGAAGGCCTGCCACCTGCAACAGCCTGTGGCAGTGTGGAACCAGAGAACCCCAACAGCCAGCAGCAATGCAGGGTCATGGGCTGGAGAAGCCAGGCCACCTGCGGCAGCACAGAGCTGGGGAATTCTGGCTGCACACTGCAGCAGGGCCAGGACTGGAAAACCCTGGGGCCAGGGTCGGCAGTAGCAAAGTGGGAAAGAAGAGCAGGGACCAGAGGTAAGGGGCTGGCTGGCTCACCTCCCCTGGTCCAGCAAATTCTGTCATTCTGTACCAGACCAAGGTGACCCACCTGTTTTAATTGTGGTGATGAGTTCAAGAAAATGTGATTAGCAAAGGTATATGCAAAAATATCAGGGCTTCTGGGAATGTTCTTGTATTTGAGTGATATATTAATATTTTCATGAAATATTATGCTTATTTCTACTAAAATGTTGTGTGAGTCATTAAGACGAAAAGCTTTTTTTGTTCCTTGTAAATGGCAACACATTTTTATCTGGCTTCTCCTCTAATTTCTAAGTAATCTTATGCGAGTGCAGATCATATGTTTAATCAGGGCCTGTGGATAAGTAGAGTTCATTTTTGAGACATAGAAAATATGCTAATATATTGGGATAAGCAATTTTAATAACAAGTAATAAAAATGCACTGTACAAATAACATAACTCAGAGTGATTGTAACAAAATTAAACCACTATATAATAGAATTATTTAGTTCTTGTTCTTTTTTCTAATACTGTGAGGAAATAGATATAAATGTGCATGCTGCAAATCAAATACAGGATGGACCTCCCTGGTCCAGCACAGTTGATACCTGACCAGTCCAGAATGAGAGAATTTGCCAGCCCAGGGGAGGTGTCCCCTGCCATGGACCCCATGGTACCACGGATGTCTGGGTTTCCCCAGCCCCCTGCTCAACACTGCCACTGGCTTTTGGGTTTCTCCAGTTCCGCACTGCTGCAGGCTGCCACAGATGGCTGGACTTCTCTGATTGCCCACCATGTAGGTTATATTTAAAAAGGTCTGGCAATATGAGGTCACCTCATCTCAAAAAAGATATATTGGCATTGGAAAAAGTTCAGAAAAGTACAACAAAAATGATAGGGGGGTTGGAACATGTTCCATATGAAGAGAGATTAAAATTATTTTTTCTTACCCAGGATTTTCAAGGGCCCTTCCCATCATCACGGTACCTAAATGCTTGTGTAAAATACCCTATGCTCTTCATACTCGTCTAGGATCTTTGCAGATAGGACCATGTAAATCTAGCACAGCAGAAGAATTCAGACACTCCAAAGGAAATTCAGATGGATGGATGAGGGAAGGTGTTGGTATCATCTCTAAGCTGCATCGGATGGCAGAAAATGAGGGACAGTATGCTGAAGCCCTTTCAGAAGTGACATATCTCCTGCTCACTCATTGACTGCGGACTATTTGTTTAGTAAGTTTTTACTCAGTGTGATTGAGAATACAATTATGTGGAGGCACATGGCCTATGAGAAGCTGAGGGAACTGGTCTTATTCTGCAGAAGGGAAAATGAGGGGGTTTAGATAACAGACTTCAACTACCTGAAGGGAGGATCCAAAGAAGATGGAGCAAGGCTATTCCCAATGCTGGCAGATGACAGAACAAAGAGCCAGCAGTCTCACATTTCAGTGTGGGAAGTCTAGACTGGCTCGTAGGAAAAAAAATCCCAATAAACCAACAAACAAGCAATGCCTACTTTACTCGGAGCGTAGTGAAAGACTGGAATGGGTTACTTAAGATTCTAGTTAGCCTTGACAAAGCCCTGGCTGGAATGATTTAGTTAAGGTTGGTTCTACTTTAAGCAGGGAATTGGACTAGATGACATCCTGAAATCTCTTCCAACCCTAATCTTCTATGATTCTATTAATCTGGCTCATATGAACATACTATTGATTAAGGAATTATTATTATTTATTTATTGTCTTATCACCATGACTAGAGCCAATCTAAACAATTTTGCACAAATTATTTTATCACAAAATACTGTTTTAACAAAGTAATGCAAAAAAATTGAAACAGAAATAATTCGTTTTAAAAAGTTTGGAAAAATAACATTTCATTTGCAAACATTTTCATTTCAAAATTAATTTGTATTATTCTATCATCTTCATACTTCTTCACATGCACAACAGCTTCTGACATAAACATGTTAAAACCACAAACAGAATAAGTCTCTAAATCCATAATTCACGCTGAAATGAAATTTTTCAAACTTTCTGAATCAAATTTTAAATGAGACTTTTTCTTTTTTCTTTTCATCAATTTTTTCAAGGGAAATTTAAACAATATTTGTGTTCCAGTTGGGAAATAAATCCAAAATATCATGTTTTCCTAAAAAATGGAAAATGGAAAATCTTGGTTTCAAACATGTGGCAGAGAAAACTTGGAAATTTGTGAAGGATGAGATCTACAAAGGGTTGCTTAAGAAATTAGGTCTCAGAATTATAAACCAGACATCTTAACTTTAATACCTTGAATGATAATGGAGCAAATATTTAATAAATCAATTTGCAAACACCTAGAATATAAAGTGGTAAGTAACGCAGAGCATGGAATTGTCAAAAAAACCCATGTCAAACCAACCTAATAGCTTTCTTTGATCAGATAACAAGCCTTGTGGATGGGGAAGAAGCAATAGATGTGGTAGATCTTTATATTAGTAAGGCTTTTGATACTGCCTTACATGATCTTCTCTTAAATAAGAAAGGGAAATAAAATCCTCCTAATCATTGGAGCTATTATTATAAGGTGGATGGAAACTGGTTGGAAAACCGCTCCCAGAAAATAGTTATCAATGGTTCACAATGAAGGTGAAGGCAGGGCCGGATTAAGGCATGGGCTAGTCAGGCAGCTGCCCAGGGTGCCAACCTATGGGGGGCACCTGATGGCAGCTGCAAGGGGCACGCAGTGCCCCTAATAGCTGCCATCAGGCACGCCGCGTGCCCGGCTCCTGGATCGCGGGCTGCAGCAGCTCCCAGTGGCCACCCTGCAGCAGCCTCCCAGGGTGAGGGCCGCGTTAACCCCCCACAGCGCTGGCCAGCAGCGCCCTTCCCCCCGTGGCCACAGGGTCCTGCACGGCCAGGCTTGGCCTGCCCTGGAGGGCCCTGGGCTGCACGCCAGTGGTGGTAGCCGGGCTGGGCTGGGCCAGGCATGTGCGTCCTGCTGCCTCCAGCTCCACGTGCCCTCCCCACACGCTCCGGGCAGAGGCGGGGCCGCACATGTGCCCTCCCCCACACGCCAGAGTGGGGACAGGACAGTGCATGCACCCTTCCCAACCCGGGGCACAATTAAACTGTCTTCCCGGGGCCCTGGAATGGCTCGATCCGGCCCTGGGTGAAGGACAGAGCATATAGGGTCCTGTAGGGATCAGTTCTGGCTCACATTCTGTTCAATATCTTCATCAATGATTTAGATAATCGCTTGAGGACTACACTTAAAAAATTGAGGAAGATACCCGAAAGAAGTTTCAAGAACTTTGGAGGATGGGATTAAAATTGTCTGAAGAAAACAGGATGAAAATAAACACAAAGTAACCCATTTAGAAATAACACACATAAAAATGGGAAATGACTGTCTGTGAAGGAATAACAAAGAAAAGTTTCTGTGGGCTATAGTGGATCACAAACTAAATATGAGTCACCAGTGTAACATTGTTGAAAAAAAGTGATTGTCATTCTTAGATGCATTATCTGTAGTGTTTTGACCAAAACACAAGAAGTAATTTTTCTATACTCAGAATATAACAACGGCCATCCTGGGTCAGACCAAAGATCCATCTAGCCCAGTATCCTGTATTCTGACAGTGACCAACGCCAGATGCCCCAGATGGAGTGAACAAGACAAGGAATCTTCAATCAATCCTTCTCCCATCACCCATTCCCAGTCTCTGAGGGTATGACTACACTAGCCACCCCAGTTCGAATTAGGGTGGCTAATGTAGTTATTCAAACTTGCAAATGAAGCCCGGGATTAAAATATCCCGGGCTTTAGTTGCATGTTCCCGGGCGCCGCCATTTTTAAATGCCCGGTAGTTCGAACTCCCTG
>CM057845.1:250708990-250721844 GCA_030068395.1 Apalone spinifera | reverse complement strand
TCATTTGCAAGTTCGAATGACTACATTAGCCAGCCTAGTTCGAACTAGGGTGGCTAGTGTAGACATACCCCTACAGAGACTAGTGACACCATTCCTACGCATCCAGGATACTAGCCATTGATGGACCTAACCTCTGTGAATTTATCGAGTTCTTTTTTAAACACTGTTAAAGTCCTGGTATTACCAACATCCTCTGGAAAGGAGTTCCACAGGTTGACTCTGTTCTGAATGAAGAAAAACTTCCTTTTGTTTGTTTTAAACATGCTACCTATTAATTTCATTTGGTGACCCCTAGCTCTTACGTTGTGGGAACAGGTAAATAACTTTTTCTTGTTCAATTTTTCCACACCAGTCATGATTTTATAGACCACTATCATTTTGCTCCCTTAGTCTCCTCTTTTCTAAGCTGAAAAGTTCCAGTCTTTTTAATGTCTCTTCATATGGAACACGTTGCAACCCCCTAATAATTTTTGTTGCCCTTTTCTGAACCTTTTCCAATGCCAATATATCTTTTTTGAGATGAGGTGACCGCATATGTATGCAGTATTCAAGATGTGGGCATACCAGGGATTTATGTAGATGCAATAAAATATTCTTTGTCTTATTCTCTATCGCTTTTTTAATGATTCCTAACACTCTTTTGACTGCTGCTGTACATTAAGTGGATGTTTTCAGAGAACTATCCACAGTGACTCCACGATCTCTCTTTTGAGTAGTTATAGCTAAAATAGTTCCCATCATATTGTATGTATAGTTGGGATTTTTTTCCAGTGTGCATTACTTTACATTTATCAACATTACATTTCATTTGTTATTTTTTGCCAAATCTCTTAGTTTTGTGAGATCTTTTTGAAGCTCTTCACAACCTGCTTTGGTCTTAAATATCTTGAGCAGTTTAGTTTCATCTTCAAATTTTGCCACCTCACTATTTAGCTCTTTCTCCAGATCATTTATAAATAGGTTGAATAGGATTTGTCCCAGTATGGACCCTTGGGGAGCCCCACTAGTTACCTCTAGTTTAGTTTCATCTTCAAATTCAGTTAGCAATAGCTAATTTTCCCTAGATCACGTTAAAACAGTGGTGGCTTTGAAGAACACACACTCCTCAACAGGTCAATATATATTTAATTGCCTGTCACTTGAATGGGATGTAGATAGCAAAAAATGCAGTATCTATTTTTCGCTCTCTCATTTGTGACTTTGCACTTTCTGAACAGACACTGTTAATTAATTAAAGATGTTTACAAAGCCTGCTGAGCAATTAGTTTAAAATATGTATTTAACATAGGAAAATGTACATGCTTCAAAGGGAACGCTTTCAATTCAGTGTTAACATAGCTGTCATAAATGTTCTGAATGGAAATTACTCTGGTACAAGGGTCAGATAATGAGCTAGTTAAGAGGTTTAAATATTTTTGCCAGATACTAAAATTCAGTAACCCAATCAGTAACATCGCCCATCTGGTGTTTCAGTTTAGTAGTCTTTGGTCAAACAAATAGTTTCACTGTATTCAATGGCAAAGCATACGTGATCATTGGCTAAAGGCAATGGGGATGTTTCTAAGGAATCTTTGGGGGGGACTCATATTTTAAGAAATTGTCTCTCTTAAAAATAAATTATGCTTAAGAAGGGACTAATTGTGCCTTTGTTCAAGTCAACAAAAAAATCCCATTAATTGCAATAGAAGTAAAACTGGACCTTGGATTTTTTTTTCTTTTCCCACTGAGGCTATGTCTAAACTGCAGGTTTTATCAGAAAAAGATATGCAAATTGCAAACCACAGAGCTAAATTTCAGAAAAACCTCTTCTTTCAGAACATCTCTTATTCCTCTCACTGAGAGGAATACAGTGGTGCCGAAAGAATGCTCCCGCTTTTTCAGGAAGTGTTCCGAAAAAGTGGATGCATTCCCTGGATGTGGCAGAGCTTTTCCGGGCCACCAGAGGCATCCTGCAAAAACTTTGCAGTCTAGACATAGCCTGAGTTGTTGATTCTCCTTTTTATGAATGCTGATTTACACAGCCAAGTTTTGGTTTTGGTCAACCATCCCCAATGGCCTACCTTCCATTTGCCTATTCTGTATTCCTTAAGCAGACAAAATAACCATTGATTTTCACACAAGAAAGATTTCAAAGCTTAGATACTGTGCTGATACTGAGAGGTGCTTTGCTTGTATCCATACATTCATTGCTGCAGGCAGTGTAGTTTTAGCCATGTTGGTCCAGGATATCTCCTTGCTGTTACACTAATGCCAGTAGCATACAACTGGTGTGAAATTGTGGAGAAAAAGGCCATCTAGAGCTTCCTACCACTTCTTAAAACATTTTTTCCATCTAAAGATTAATGCAAAACTATACCTCAAGATAACATTTCCTAGGACTATGATGACAGAAAATGCTAGCCCTGTCTATTCTTTATGATTTGCCAGCAATGACTTTGAAGTCTTCTGCAGCTGTCATTTGTGCCAATGTCACTTAACATTCTCTCAATAAGTAGGTCTACCACTATGATGCCACTATAAAATGTAAACTCAGAAACATTTTTTAAAATCCTTTTACAATTTATGACTGCACTAGCTTCGTGCAAATAAGGCAGATCTATGTTTAAGACAAAGTCCTCCTTTGAAATGTACTCTTTTGTAAGTAAAAAAAAAATTAGATTTCTTATAAAGAAATATGTCTTTAAATTACTTCTGTTCTTTCTCTTGCACTATAATTACCAAAGGATTGCCATGAAAAGAGCTAAAGGCTATAATTAATATTGTTCTCTTTTTCTTGGATGAAACATTTAAATACACTGTATTATTTCATTGATCTCTCTGTAGACAGAAAGACTTTTTTAAACAGAAACAAGTGTTCTACCCCATTTCCATTTCTTATAACTTTGAACACCATGTTCTTTTACAATACCCAAATGTTCAGAAATGCTTGCAACATTGTAATGAAATAGACAGGAATTGGGTAGTCATATTAGCATTTAGTTCCAGCTAAGAGTTGACTCCTAGTCCTGGTCTACATTAGGGAGTTATTTTGAAATAACCACCCTTATTTTGAAATAACAAGCAGAGTGTCAACCTTATCAAGCTTGTTATTTTGAAATAAGAAGCTGATTATTTTGCAATAATAACTCCTGCTTTCTGCAAGGAATAATGCTTATTTAGAAATAGTTATTTTGAAGCTATAGTAATGTGGATGCTCCACTGATGCTATTTGAAAATAATGACTCCCTGGAGTCATTCAAAGTAATTATTCCTCAATGTTTCCTGGGGCTCTAAGTCAATATAGCATGTCCACAATGAGGGTATGTCTACACTACAGCGCTATTTCGGGATACTTCTGGTATGCCAAAATAGTTATTCTGTGTCTTGACAACGCGCCTGTTATTTCAAAATATCTTTCGAAATAATGGGAGTGCTATTCCAACGTCCCTTTAAATCTCATTCCACGTGGAGTAAAGGACATTTCAGAAAGGTGATTTATTTTAAAATTTGGTGCTGTGTAGACTCATGTCTAACCCAGTATTCTGTTTATCAATACTGGAAAATGCCAGGTGCTTCAGAGGGAATGAAGAGAATAGGTAATCATCAAGTGATCTATCCCCTGACACCATTCCTAGGCAAAGAATATGACAAGTTCTCTGCCCTGCATCTGGCCTCATTGAAACAAATGAGAGTGAGAACCATGTAGGACTGAGGTCTCCAAATCCATTTGGATCATTCTCGATGATGCTGGACTATAGCCTATGGATTAATTCTGAAATAACTCTATGCAACCATAGAGCCCTCCATATCTGCTAGGAAACTGACTTAAAATTATATTCAAGTCTGCACAGTAACTCCTTAGTTAACATTGGCCTCGTTAACGTTGTTTTGTTATTATGTTGCTTATTGAGCACATGCTCATTTAAAGTTATGCAATGCTCCCTTATAACATCATTTAGCCTCCTGCTTTGTCTACTACTTCTCAGATTTTCTGGGAAAGCAGCCTGTCCTTGTGTGCATTTAGAACCAGGGTAAGCCGACAGGTTGCCATCAACTCTGCAAAGTTCCCTGTAAGGTATGCAGTGTGCAGTCTACTGCTCTGCTGGTCCTGCCTTCTACCATGGAGTGGCTCCTGGGACGCTCTTGCTTGCTCTGAGAGAGTAAAAGGGGATGGACAGAGGTGTGATGATGTCAGGATTTCTCCTCCTCCCCTGAATCAGCCCCCTGCTTTCTACCCCATGGCCACGAAGCAGGATATCACAGCTACAGATTTTTGAGGCTGAACTTCCTACCTATATTACCGTTCTTTAATGGCAGTGTACTTGAAGTGGGTTCAGTGTATTTAAAGGGCAATGAGCATCTCTGCCTCTCTCTCTCAAACACACACACAGACATACTGTTGTGTGTCTGTTTCTCACACACAGTGTGTTTGTTTCTGTCACTGACACAAAGACATACACCTCTTGACACTGTGCAGTTGTGTATGCACTGTCTGGAGGAGAGAGTGGTGTGCCCCATGCAGCAGGCTACTGTGGGTTCATCATCTTATGCAGTTTCTGCAGGGTAGTGTTTGAAGACACTGCCCTATGTCTATTTTATTTCCTTTCTCCTACCTCAGTCCATGCTGCCTCTAGAGTGTGAGGCTACATTAACAATAACTTGTAAACACTTAGGAGCTCAGCCAGGTGCTAGTTTATCATTTAGTAGCAACACATTCTCTAGGAAATATTTCACCCTCTGACTCGGCCATGTCAACCAAGCTTTACAGTTATCGTTGCTGTGTACAGTATTAAATTGTATGTTTAAAATTGTTCATGCCTTATGGCTTATATGTTACATGTATATTGTGATGGTTCCCCCCATGCTTTATGACATTGTCTTATGAATACAAATGTGCATAACTTGAAGATGATTTGGACAAAATACCTCATGTAACCTATCAATCTTAAAGCCACAGACTGCTCAATCTGTATATCTCATTTTTGGTGTATGTATCGTCCTTGTACGTAAAGTTAGAAATATGTGATAGGGAATGGTTTCATAGAATCATAGAATACTAGGACTGGAAGGGACCTCGAGAGGTCATCAAGTCCGGTCCCCTGCATGGCAGGACCAAATACTGTCTAGACCATTCCTGATAGACATTTATCTAACCTACTCTTAAATACCTCCAGAGATGGGGATTCCACAACCTCCCTGGGCAACTTATTCCAGTGTTTACCCTGACAGTTAGAAACTTTTTCCTAATGTCCAACCTAAACCTCCCTTGCTGCAGTTTAAGCCCATTGCTTCTTGTTCTATCCTCAGAGGCCAAGATGAACAAGTTTTCTCCCTCCTCATTATGACACCCTTTTAGATACCTGAAAACAGCTATCATGTCCCCCCTCAGTCTTCTCTTTTCTAAAAAGAGGTTTTTAAATGTGCACATGAAAGCCTTCAAGAGTGTTTCCAATGCGTGGACACCTTAATGACTGAGTGATCAATTTAACAACGTGAGAACAACTTTCTTTATCCTTTAAGACTAAGCAGTGGTTAGTCTTAGGAAGACATGTGACCACTCTAACTGGTAGAGTCTGACCAGGTAATTTTCCATGGAAAGTGGGAGAGAGAACAAGAAGTTCCCACTCAAAGGAAATCGTTAAAGCAATTGGAAGCTATTTGTCCCTTTGTCTTTTGCTGACATGACACATCTAAGAGCAGAGCTGGGGATCAGAGGGAGGAAAAAAAGATCCTCCCTGGCTTGATTATTTGCCTGACATAAGACCAGTGTTAGGGTAAGTTTGCAATAAGCTTTAGTGTGTTAGAAATAGCTATGCATTTACTTTTATTTTAAAATTGTAATTTACTCTGTCTATTTGCAACTACTTAAATCCTACTATTTGTACTTAATAAAATTACATTTATTTACTATCAAGCCCAGTGTAAATAATTTTTACCTGAGGGAGCAATCAGTGTGTCTATTCTCCTTTCATTGTTATAGGGGGCTTACCTGAATGTGCTTTCAAAATGTGAAACTCTCACATAGAGAAATACAGATTGATTTGGGGGTTTGATCCCATTTGAGGTTTGGTTTCCTTGGTGTTGGGTCTGCATTGCTCTTTGGGAAGGGTGGTGATCTCAGCTCTATGCCTGGGCTGGGAGAATACAGGAGATCTGGCTTGGCAGGACAGAGTGGTAAGAAGCCCCAGAGAGCAAAGAGGTGAGTGTCAGTGGCTTTATCAGCTCACCTGGAAGCAGACCCAAGGGGTCTTCTGTGACCACACACAGTCACATATACACTGTATTTTGTCTGCTGAAAAAAATGTCCTTGGAATTCTACTCTCCCATTTACATTAATTCTCATGGGAAACCTGGGTTTGCTTATGTCAAGGCTGTTCCCCACTCTGGCACGATGAATGCAGAAGTGGGGGCCCGCAAAAGCAACCCAAAACCTGATCTCTACAGGCTTTGGTTCAAAAACTCCCCCCAGAATGCTAATACCTGGATTTCAGGGAATCCGCTGCCACCATCAAGTGCTTTTGAATCCACAAACAGGGGTGGATACTTGAAACCAACACTAGGGCACCCCAAGCTCTTTTCTCCAAAGAGCTTGAAAAGAAAAGAGAAAATACAAACTCAAGTCTGTGATTGCTGTCCCCTCGTCAGAGGAAGACATATTTTCCAGGACATGGAAATGAACCCATACCAGCTTAATAAAAAAAAAGGACTTTTATTATTAAAACAATACTCTAGTTAGAAGCATAGTTGGAATGGCTAGATGATAAGAGCCACCAATTAATATACTCATGGAGAATTTCCCCACGGGCCAAAACTTAGTTGGAAAAGAGAGGAAAAACCATTTCTAAAGCACAGACATCAGATCCAAATTCCCAAATCAGAAAACAATAAAACCTGATGGATTTATCTAGACTTTACCCTACTTACACATTATGAAGAGTCTTTTGTTGGAGGGAGACATGTCTTCTGTCTCCCTCAGTATCTAGAGAGCAAACTCTGGCTCAGAGACAAAGGAGGGAAAAACCAAAAATTCCTTTGTCTCAGTTTGAAATCCATATCTGCATTTCTTTTGGCTGACTGGTACTTGGCTAGGTACAGGGCACATAGTTAACCTCTCAGTCCCCAGGCTGCTGGCCATCCCTTATGACCATGACAGCTTAACATCATTTTAATTAAAGTAGCATTTTTCAGGAACATAACTACAACTTTAAATGGTAATTTCTATATGTATAATGACCATTTAAACAACATTTTCTCTTTTCTTTTTAAATAAATTTGTTTTAGTTAATAAGAATTGGAATGTAAGTATGTATTTGAGTAAGATCTAAAATATTCATTAACCTGGGAATTAACCTTTGGAATTGGTACAAATTGTTTTATGATGAATAAGATTTTCTGCAATCCTCATTGTATTTGATTTGGCTGTCTGCGAGGAAGGCCATAAGGCTCTGTTGTTTTATGGGAACAGTGTTTTTGCTTCTGTGCAACTAGTAAGGCATTATAGAAGCTGAATGTGACTAGCTTGGTGCTTCTAAGTACTGCAATAAGAACCAGCTTTGTGGATTGCCTGCCCCAATCTTTTCCATGACTTTGCCATAAATAAGCAACATTAGATGGGCCCCGAGATCCTGGCCATAGTGTCACAGTACACTATTCCTGAAAAAGTGCTTACTTTCCCATTTTTATCTTATAATTGTGAAATAAAATCAATAGGGATATAAATATGATACTTATATTTTGGTATATAGGATAGAAAGCGGTATAAACCAGTCATTGTCTGTATGAAATATTAGTTTGTACTTACTTCACTAGTGCATTTATGTATCTTATAAAAGTATGCCAATATCTAGATGAGTTGATGTACCCCCGGATGATGTTCCCCCTTGGAAACTTCTGTGTATCACAATGGGATATATGTATCCCTGGTTAAGAACCACTAATCAAGATAATTCCTGACAGATATATGTCTAACCTGTTCTTACAAGAGATTTCCCCAAGCTTCCCAGGTAATTTGTTCCAATGCTGAACTTTCCTTACATTTGAGAAGTTTTACCTACTCTCTAACTTACGCTCCCTTGTTAAAATTTAGCCCCATTATTACTTGTCATATACTCTGTTGAAGGAAAACTCATTATAACCTTCTTTTTCTAACAGCCTCTTAGGACCTGAAGAGTTTTATCATAACCCTTCTCAGTCTTCTTTTCTACAGACTAACTAAACCCATTTTTTAAAATCCTTTCCTCATAGGTTATGTTTTCGAGATCTTTAATAATTTTAGTTCCTCTCCCAGTGTATGCTGTCCAGTGCTGAACACAAAATTTTAGATAAGGCCTTAGCACTGCTGAGGAGAGTGAAGGAATTACTTCTTGTGTCTTGCTTAAAACACTGCTGCTAACACATCCCAGAATGACAATCACCTTTCTTGCCACAGTATTATACTGGTGACTCATATTTAGTTTCCAATTCATTATATCCTCCAGATACCTTTCTGCAATATTCCTTCCTAAGAAGTCCTTCCCATTTTGTATCTGTGTAATTGATCATTCCTTCCTACTTGCAAAAACTTTGCATTTGTCCTTAATGAATTACATCCTATTTATTTCAGATCATTTCTTCAGTTTGTCAAAATTATTTTGAATTCTAACCCTCTCCTCTAAAATGCTTGCAATACCCCTTATCTAGGTACCATCCACAAACTTTGTAAGTGTACTTTCTATGCTATTATCTCAATAATCTATATTGTATTGAATAGAACTGGGCACAGACCTGTGGTACTTCGCTTAATATTTCCTTTCAGCTTGATTGTGAGATACTGATATCTACTCTCTGAGTTTAGTTTCTCAACCAGTTCTGTAACCCAGTTTATTTATGCACTGGCCACATGTAGTTCATCTAGATTAGCCGCTGATAGGCTGCAAGATGATTTGTTTACCTGCGCATCCACAGGCCCGACCACTAGCACCTCTTAATGGATGCGAGTTACTGCTCCTGGCCAATGGAAACTGTGGGAAGTGGCAAAGGCTGGGCAAACAGCAGCCACTGGGAGCTGTAAGTGGCCATGCCTGCTGTCTCTCACATAGACAAACCTTCTCACAGCCCATCCTCCGCTAGCCCTGATGAACTGCCAGTCCTCACCCCTAATCTAGGCTGTAGTTCTCCGGTTAGTTTATGGGAAGGTCATAAGAGACTATATCAAAAGTGTTAAAAGTGAATTAATGTCCTGGAAAATAGAAATCCAGAGTTACAAATGACCATTATACTCAGAAATCATAGCACTTAGACTTTTTGGTTGTATGATTGAAAGAGACATGTTTTTCTTTACATTATTTTAAAACTTAGAAGCAAGTATTTTTGTTTATTTGATTATTTATTATTTTTACACAATAATGTTACACAATAATAATAATAATAATAATAATAATTTTACATTATTTTTATTTTTTTCTTTATTTAATTTTACACAAGAATCAGGCCCCAAATCTAATAGTCCAGCACATTTTGAGTACGGGTATAAAGTGTTTAAATGATCCCATACAATCCAGTTTACAAAATCAATTTTGCTTGAGTGAATTACTCATAGCTTCAGATATTTTTTTCTCTGCCGCAGCTTAGAGGCAAACAAATTGAAAACTGAAACAAACTGAAGGAACACAGTTTTGAAAAAGACAAAAGAAAAATGTGCCCTATGGCTTTAACCCTGAACTTGTTAAATCATCTGCTACACTAGCATACAAGTGGAAAATATAAGATCAGGACCGAGCTCTAAATGTATTATCTCAGTTGTCTGTAATTTGGGTGAAAATGATATTTACAGAATCTCAGATGCAAAAATAAAACACTACCTAATGTAGATACATGAAACAATCAAGATGTTGTCGTGTGTCTTTGCCAGTTTATGTGTTTCAATCTCTGATTCTTTCATCCTTACCTTTTCAAAATGGATATATCACACATTCACCCTGCACAAACTTAACAAGTTTTTGTGTGCCCATAAATTCATTTGAGGATTAGTTGGGCATGAGTTGCATTTAATTTCTCCCCTCCCCATCCTTAAGGAATTAAGAATATGCTTCTGTGTTTTTCTAATGTTTTATCAATGTCTTTGCAAAGTTACTTAAAGTAAAAGAAATAATAGCTATACAGTGTCAGATACTTTAAAGGAGCAAACCTTGTGCATGAACAAACTCAAATCTCTTTGTAATTTACTATAAATGTTTTCTTAGGCAATCATAACAGACTTCATTAAAATTCAATTTATTTCTCCACTTAGCTGTTGCACCTTTTTAGATTAATATTCTCAGAGTGTTGCCTGAATACTCCTCATTGATATGCTTGGGCACTCTGACCTTGGGATGTTAATCTGAACACAAACATTTATCTCTGTCTTGTCACCATTTTAGCTTGTGTCTTATGATCAAATCCCTTAGATAGTTGGATATCCATCACTTTGCTGCCATTGGCCTGACTTGATTTATTGATGACAGCTAGAAGTTATAGTTACTATGAACGGTTTAGGGCTTTATAATACAGCAAGAAACTTCATAGTACTCTGATGCTCTGGTAACCATAATTATTCATATTTTTTCAGTGCAATTTATTATACTCTGGAATAATATTCATACTCACATTGTTTAATGCAAAGTCTCAAACAAAATTCAATATGATGGCTATAAATTGTACTAATTATGAAAAACCAACCAAAGAAACCCCCAAATTTATAGCTATATGTTTGCCAGTACCACAATAAGAATGTGTGTGTAATGGTGTTTTGGGAAACACACAGTATTTGAGTACCAATCGATTAAATTTGGAAGAGTGGGATTCCCTAAACTCTTGTAATAAAGCAGAATACTTAATTTTGAACAGTAAGTATGGTTTAAATGTTCTGGGTCATTTCAATATTAAACGGTATCATCCTCATTCAGTGCTGTGCCTCAGGGGAGCTGCTGTTGGTCCTTCATGTCCCCAGTGTCCCTGGCCAGGCTAAATCCTCCCTGTTACGTCATCGCAACAGATGCAGACTGGTGTCAAACTTACCCAAATAAGACATTTTGATTCAATTTGATTAAATGTTTGAGTTTGGTTCAACCTTAATAGAAGCTGAACTTTTCATTTTGATTTGACTGCTATAAGATAGGAAGGTATGGCAAACAACTGGTTGAAAATCATATTTAATGCAGTGGCTGATGCCTGGCCATGGTAAAAGTATTGTTGATTCAAGAGTTTATCACTGTGGGAACAAGAAGTATTTTCTTCTGTTATGTAATAATTTGACTAATTAACCTGTCAAAGCTTTCTGAGAATCGTTCCAGTCTTAAAATCTTTAATTTTGACTATCTTGACAATTGAATGAGCAACTGCCCTATACATATAAGTATGTGACCATCTAGTTAGACTATACAGTGTAATAGATATATACACAAAGGCTGTGAGGAAAACAATAATTTTGATAATTTCTCCCTTTTGGGCCTTCTTGTTAACTTTTTGCAGCATGAAAATTTGATCAAGTAATTCTGGAAGTTTCTACGTGGAGCAGCTCAGTTTAATCAGGAGAGAAGAGAGAAAGAAAGAATATTTTTCCTTATCTGCATATATGGCTGAGTGTACATTCTCCCAACAGTATTAGTTATTAAGCAAGCACAATAATTAGGCACGTCCATTTAGACTTGATTGGGAAATGAGAAAACATTTCTTTATGGTGATATTTCTGCTATGGTTTATAGATGATTTGTTTTGATCTTCTTATTACCAATGTAATACTTTCTATAATGAAAAGCAGATTTCTAATACCAGTTAAAGATCAATTTAAAAGGAGTAAGGGTATGTCTACACATCAAAGTTATTTTGGAATAACAGCTATTATTTTGAAATAACTTTCCTAGTGTCTATACAAGCCAACCTCTATTTTGAAATTAAATGGAAATAGTGGATGGCTTATTTCAAAATTGGTAAACCTCATTCAATGAGGAATAACGCCAATTTAGAAATTGCTATTTTGAAATAAGTGCTGTGTAGACACTTATGTCGAAAGAGGGGGCTTCCAGCCCTTCCCAGGGTACCCTGGTGGCCACTCTGGCCTCAACCAAGAACTCTCCGTTCCCTTCGCCCCTCCACGGAGCCCTTAAAGGGGTAGACTCTGGCCACAGTGCCTGTGGCAGCTCCAAGACTGCCAGCCCCTGGCAAAGCCAGCAGTCACTGCCCCTGGCCCAGTGGCCCCAAAATATGAGCCAGCAAGCCACTGTCAGCCAGCCCTCCACTGCTCCCCAGGATCAGTCTGCCAGCTCTCAGGAACCTGCCAGGGCCCAGAGAAGGTAGGCGCCTTCCTGGTCCAGGGCAGAGATTACGAAACTTATTCAGGTTTGGGGGGATGCCCCAATGTTCATGATCTCTGCACTAGACGGGGCAACGTGGCCATCTATGGCAGAATAGCTGCCAGCCTGGCCACCAAAGGTCACATGCGAACCCAGGAGCAAGTTCACATGAAAATCAAGTTGGTCCGGCGAGACCCCCAACCCTGAGCCCTGAGCTTAACATAAGAACATAAGAACATAAGAAAGGCCGTACCGGGTCAGAACAAAAGTCCATCTAGCCCAGTAGCCTGTTTGCCGACAGTGGCCAGCACCAGGTGCCCCAGAGGGGGTGGACCGAAGACAATGATCAAGCGATCTGTCTCCTGCCATCCCTCTCCAGCCTCTGACAAACAGAGGCCAAGCACACCATTTCATTCCCTGGCTAATAGTCTTTTATGGACCTAACCTCCATGAAATTATCTAGGTTCTCTTTAAACTCTATTATAGTCCTTGCCTTCATAGCCTCCTCTGGCTAGGAGTTCCACAGGCTGACTAAACGCTGTGTGAAGAAGAACTTTCTTTTATTAG
>CM057845.1:250662731-250677489 GCA_030068395.1 Apalone spinifera | reverse complement strand
GCTGAAGAGACTGGGGGCCAAGACGCAACCCTGTTTCACACCGTTTGTAACTGCAAATGGGTCTGAATAATTGCCACGATCTTGGACTCTGGCAAGCATGCCGTCACCATTTCAATTAAAGTACCTGGGCATCCAAATTTGGCCATAATCTTCCAGAGGCCCTCACGACTGTCAGAGTCAATGCCTTAGTAAGATCCACAAAGACAGTATAGAGCTGGACATTCTGTTCTTGACACTTTTCTTGTAGTTGTCTGGAGACAAATATCATGTCAGTAGTACCTCGTTCCTTCCTGAAGCCACACTGACTTTCTGGCAAGAGACCTTGGTGAGTCTGTGTGAGTCTGCTTAAGAGTATTCTGACGAGGACCTTTCCTGCGACACAGAGCAGAGTGATTCCTCTGTAGTTGTCACAAGAGTGGCGATTTCCCTTGCACTTGTAGAGATGAATAATAGACGCATCTTTGAAGTTTTGCGGAACGTGTTTCTGTTTCCACATCTCACAGAACATCTCAGTGAGCCTCTTAATTAAGAGGCTCACTGAGATGTTCTCTGGTTGTATGTTGTGAACATAACACTGAGTTCATCAGAAGTTCAGGAATACTGCACTGACAGTGGAAACTGTGACTGCTGAGTATCTCTCAAAAACAGGTCCTGAGTTCCACAGAGTATGATCTTTTTGCAAATCTGTGTCTTGCTTTTAGAGCCAAAAATCCAGTGTCCTGTCTAAAGATATCCTAAATGTGTTAATAACAGCGCATGATGAAATGCCTGTTCTCTTGCTTTCTGCTATTACTCTAGTGAAAGTTCATTACACTATTTGCCACCACAAACCTTTACTTCAGTTTCCTTATTCATACAATGTTAATTCTTATTGTATGTTGTTACATAATGTATCATCCTAATAATTTTAAACATTTCTCAACCACCCAATTTCTATTGGAAGAAACACTTGTTTGCCCTCTCAGTATCAAAATTATAGATACATAAAACAGTTTATAGAGTTTTTAAAGGTTTTCAGAAGTCTGTAAAGCCTCATTGAGCCCAGTTTACTGTTCATTCAGTAGCACCTTGGAGGTACAATTATGACAAATAAGAGAGAATAATAGTTAATGAGCTAGAGCAACAAGATTAAAATAAACTAATACAATTTTCTATGACTTTTAACAAAAGTTAGTAAGGAAGTGCATTTCAAACCTGTGTCACTCAAAAATGAAATGCATCTTTCAGATCAAGATGCTATTTTCAGTGCTTCAACATCAATGAAACAACGGGTCACAAATGGTTGTCAAGAAATATTTGATCATGCAGAGATCCATAAAAATGTGGAATGGCTTATGAAACAGGCTTGGTGAGGCAAAAACACTTGAGCCCATTCTTGCAGCAATTAGATGTCATTTTAGGAGACATGAAGTGCTAAAGGAGAATGAGTGTGATGATTTGAGTGGTCTTTAGTCATTCCACCAATATTCTGATCTTTTATGTTTTTTTTCTACTCTTGGATTTATAGGGCAATGCTTTTCCTTCCAACTGTTCTTTATTTGTTTTGCTGTTGCACAATGAATTAGGAGCTTCAAAGTTCATTTAGAAAGGTTTGTTATAGCTCAAAATTCATAAAAGAAAACCTAGGATTGTTCACTGGCAGGTTTACCTTATTTTCATTTTAGTTAATTTGTAAATAGTTATGTTTGAGTTTCTTCATGGAAAAAAAACATAGCATTTGAAAAACATAAATTCTTCCTTCCCCTTCTCTCCCCCCCCCCCCCCCCCCCCCCCCCCCCCCGCGCCCTTCTCTATTCCCTTCTGTAATTTTAGGGATCTATCAATGGAAACTGATTCAGGACCAGCCCTACTCAGGCAAGTTGGTATCACTGAAGGTAAACAGAATTTAGCATTACAGTGAGAAATACAAAATCTAAATAGCATTTAGAATGTTTCATATGTATTCAATTGTAATTAAAGTGTCAAAAACCCTGTCTCATGTATTGGCTTATGTCCTTAGTGCCTTGCTGACGATACCAGTATGATGCATTTGCTGAATGTATAAACTTCAATAAAAAAGAAGGAAACAAATTTAAGGGAGGTTCTGATTTTTTAAAAATATAATAATAGAAACATGTATTACTTTTAAATTAGATTTTTATGACAAAATATGGCATCAATAATTCTAATCAATTTCATGAACAATAATAAAATCAGAGTAATAGAAATGCAGTTCAGGAAGCGAACTCAGAGCTGTCCGTCTCCCTATACTGAGGCAAGATTAAGTCCATCCCAGACAGGAATGTTTATTTTATGTGATTTTCTATTCTGTTTTATATTCTGGAGATATACTTTTGCTCACTTACAAATGTACATCTCATTAGTGATTTCCAAATTATGAATTCTTAATCATTTAATTTTGTTTTCCATTATTCCTGCTGCTTCTAATAGCCTGTGCTGCTTCACTATTGAGCAGTAGAAGGTGTCCTGAGCCTTGCAGTTCAGTTTCCCAGCGGAAAAGGAATCAGGCATCCAGAGTGCACCCTTATTTCAAAATAACTAGCATTATTTTGAAATAATGCGAGCATCTACACAGCCATTTCGTTATTTTGAAATGACTTCGAAAAAAATGGCAGATTATTCTATGAGGAATAATGCCTATTCCAAAATAGCTATTTCGAAATAAGGTGTGTGTAGACACTCCACTGCTGCTATTTCAAAATAGCCCCTCACCAGGGCCATTCTAAGTTATTCCTCCCCAGTGCCTCATAGGGGTCTAAATCAAGATAGCATGTCTACAATAATTATTCTGGAATAGCTTATTTCAAAATAAGCATGCAGTGTATATGTACCCCCAGAGTTTGGGAATACGGTAAAGGCAACTTGCCTGATTTACACATACTGTAGTATGGAAATGAGATGGTCCAAAAGCATGAAGGACAATCCCTCCTTCCTGGAATCTCAGCCCAACACCAATGCCTTACTCCCAAGAACTCTAAGCAGAAGGGAAGGGGGAGAACTGAAGGCAGAACCCGGGATTTCCGAAGCTTAGTGTGGGAGACTCTACAGCTTGATCTATAAAGCCAGCTGGCTCTCAGCTTAGGCTGTAGAGCTATCTCATTCCACATGGGACAGTGAACCACACCTACTAGATATGTGGGTTACACTTCGAGGCTTTGTCTACACTGCAGGGTTTTTGCGCAAGAAGCGTTTTCTCAAAGCGCATCGCAAAAGCGATGTTCTCTTGCGCAAGAGAGAGGCCTCACTGCATGGACACTCTAGCGCAAGAAAGTTCTGATTGCCATTCACAGAATGTCCATCAGAGCACCTGTGCTTTTTCGGAACGTCCACACTTGCCTTTTTGCTCAAGAACTCTTGCGCAAAAAGGAGTTATTGCTCGTGGAGAGAGGAATAATTGTACCGCCAGAAAGCCTTCTCTTCTGCCAATTTACTTGTGCAAAAACGCACTTGAGGTGTGGATGCTCTACTGGTTTTTGTGCAAAAATGGTTATTTTTTCACAAAAACCTTGTAGTTTAGACATAGCCCGACAGTTTATAGAAGAAGAAAAAGACTTCACAGAAAAAAAGAAGGGTATTGATACTGTTGCTTGAAGACCTCCAGACTTCCACTGAAGTAACACATGCTCACCTCGTCACTGAATATGAAAAAACATTAGAAGCTGCAAACAGAGGCTGTCAGTCACAAAACTACCTTAGCAGATGAACAGGCCAATGTAGAAAGAAATGTTTTGTGAATGTTTCTGACCATAGTGTGTTCAGAAAGCCATTCAAATTCAGAGAGTAATTACTGGTAAATGTATAGACAGAGCGTGAGCATTCCTTTCATCTCGGGAGATTTTCAAGTTATCTCCTCCAGCTTCACCACAACCTGCTTTTTGTGTTATGTTAGCATTAACTTTTGGACTTCCACCTGAGCTGTGGAAAAATGATGTCACAACTTATTAGCAGCACTCTTGTGCATCAAACTTTTATTTCACACAACTGCAGTATAGATAACTCTACAGTAGTCTTTGGTATAGACAGCCCACAATGACTAGTAAGACAGCTCCCAGAGATGTCAAGACCAGAGGCAGGAGTTAAAAGAGGAAGAGCCTAGCTCAGTAGAGGCTGACCAGGAGTTAGACTGAATCTGCTAACCCCTACAGGAAGGATGGGGCTAACCTGAATTGTTAGATCCCAGGGCCTTTGTAAGACAGCTGTATCTATCATGGCACCTTCACTTTTGCACTGTTTAGATAATTAATTTATTTTTGTTTTGGACCTGTGGAGAAGTGAACCTGGAGGAGGCTCTGAGAAAGGCCTAGAGACAGGTAAGGAAAGAAGTAGACCAGCAAAGCAGTGGGTGTCAATAGGCAGATCTGAGGCATTTATAGGACTCCTGGGCCAAACTTCAGAGTTCCCCGACTAGTTTCAAATAGCTATTCTATCTGTCCATCTTTGTAGTAAAATTTCTGATTAAACATCTTTTCCAGTTTATGATTTTGGTGTATATAACACATGGAAGCATGTAATTAATATACCTAGAGACAGTGAACAATATTATTTAAATTTCTGTTTATCTTTTCAATTATTATAAAACAGGGGTGGGGAACCTAAGGCTGAGGGGCCAGATGCAGTCCCTGGCTTGCCTGGATCTGGCCCCGATGGCTCCGGGCTTCTCCAGTATTAGGGATCCTATATTTGCACTCCAGCCCCAGCTGCTCCCTGCCTGACTGATTTTTCTGTGGGTCAGCGGCCTGCAACCCCAAAAATGTTCCCCACTCCTGCTATAAAATGTGAATGTTCTTCATACTCTGCCATTTAAAGCATGGGAGGCTACACAATTGTGCAGAGCAGACTGTCTCTTTACATGACTTAAAAATGATAGAAGTTGTTATAATATGAAAACATAAATGAAACTACCAATCACAGAATCTCTGATAGGCAGGGTTCGACAAACTATGTAATCTACTCGCCCATGGCGAGTAGATTACAACCGGAAGAGCCGGGTTCAGGCAATCTGCACATGCACAGATTGCCAGACACTGTGGCTGGCGAGCGAGGCTCGCCGCAGCTCGGCGAGCCCTGCTGATAGGAAATTTGCAAACAATTGGGTTTTACCCATTACAAAGATAGCTTCCCCAATTATCACCTCTAATATCATTATCTCATAGACATTAACTTCCCCCCCTCATCCCTCCTCTGTTCTAAAATCTGATCTGTCTATTTTATATGTGTTCACTTTTTTAGATTGTATCCCTTTGGTATATATGGTCATGCCAATTTTCTTCCACAATTTGATCTGAGGAAGTGGGTCTAGCCCACGAAAGCTCATCACCTAATAAACCATCTTTTTAGTCTTTAAAATGCTGCATAGTCCTGTCTTTTATTCCTAAAAAAGAATTTGTTAATACTGTAATTCTTGCTACGTTTCTCAGGGGCAATGAAATGAAGGTGTTAAGGAACAGAAAGACTGATTGGAAATTATTCCAAATTGACACTACAGTTTAAATTATTAAAATTGAAATTATGCCAATTGAAAGACTAATTGAAAATTATTATGGCAAATTCAACCTGTTGAATGTTATCTCCAGTAAAATTGAGTGAGCTCAGGAAAGAGATTAGTCTATTTATGTAACTTAGTTAGAAGATCATAGATTAAAAAAACAATTTAAGAACTGGTTGAGACTATCTAAACTATGTTCTCTCTATCTTTTGAATGAGCTTTTTGAAGTGGCGACCCAGTATCTTCTTTTCAACACTGCACTACACCCTCTTCAAACAATTTCTTTCCTCTGTTGATAGACATTTTTAAGAGCCACAAATAGCGAGGTTGGGGAGCAGTATGGTCCAGTGTTGAGAACACTACATTAGGACTCAGTAACATAGATTCAAATCATGGCCTAGTCACAGATGGCCTCTGTGACCTTAGAGTAGTCACTCAACCTCACCTTTGTCTTACTTCAGCATCTGTAAAGAGATGTTACTTCCTCACCTCATGGGAGTTTTCTGATGATAAATTAAGATTGTGAGACAGATACAACAGGAAAGCCATAGAAGAGCATGGATAGTAAGAGTATTACCATTTGCTCTTTTTTTCTTTTATTCTTCTACTAGCAGACTTACCTGGGTCCTTCACAGCAGGGAGCTGGCAGTGTGAGGACTGCAGGAGTCAGGGCAGGGCCTTAGGTATCTGGGGGAGGCAATATAGGATACTGGGGATGGGGGAGTGCATGATTGAGTATTAGGGGTGAGAAGGGGCTCAGGAAAGGGGGTCCCATCCAGAATATGCCTTTTCTCTCCCCCTAGACTCTCCCCAGAAACTTGGGGTGTTTTCTTTCTCCACAACTCCCCTCCCCCCAGCTGCAAGGGGCCTTTTCATTCCTCCCAGCCAACCCCCATGGCTGTCAGGGGCATTTTCTCTCCCCCCAACCCTCTAGCTGCCAGGGGCATTTCCCTCCAGCCCCTCTTCCAGCATTTTTCTCCTCCCCCTTCTGACACTGCAGCCAAAGGCTGGGGGGGAGGAAGGGTTTGGGGCTGAGAGGCTTCTTACCTGGTACACTGGCAGAGCCCCAGCCATGCTGGCCACTCCCTTGGTGGTATGACTGCCAGCTGCCCCAAGTGCACACTCTAGAGCAGTGTTTCTTAAGTGGAACATCAAACAATATTTTTTTCATGCAGAACGCCTGGGAAAAGTTGTTTTTGAGAAAAAAAAAGTGGTTGCGACCCCTTTAATTGCCACATGTGTCTCAACTGAGCTTCCGTCTCTGCCAGGAAAAAAAAGTTAAAAGAGGCTGCGGTACAACTCGACTGTGTCACATAGTTTAAGAAACACTGGTCTAGAGCATAGCTCTCCTTGTGGGCTCGCTGCCCCCAGTGACCACTGTCATATTGTGTCCCTCTGAACAGCAGCCTTGGTCTTTGCATGTTAGAAAAACAGTCCCTTTCCCAGGGCTTCTGGTTTTTCAGGCAAAACCAATCCCTGACCTTGCTTTAAGTTTGGAGAAGAGGGAGCTGCATACCCAATATGGTAGTCCTAGCTCTTGCTGTTTAGAAGAAGTTCTTGAAGAAATGGACTCACAGACAGACACACAAACATCTACAAACCCCTAATATATCAAGAAAATCTCACCTGAAGAAGTGGGTTTTGCCCACAAAGGCTCATGATAATATATATATTATCATATATATACATATAGTCAACAGAACCTGGATCTTCAGTGTTTTATATATCTTCCATATCTAACAATGGTGTAACTCTTCAGTGTAACACAGAGTAGTTACAATACAACATTGTAGGGGCCATATCTTCAATTGACACAACGTGGTTCAAATTTCATTGATTAGATTGCATATATTTAAATCTGCATAAACAGATCATTACGTTTCATTTGATCACATTTAGTCAGAATTTTGAATATTGACATTTTAATTTCATTTTATTTAACCTTTGTTCTTTCAAATAAATGTTCCTAATGCCAGTGCTTCTCCATGTTATAGTATATTGCATCCATACAGTGTCAATGTATCTCTTCTCTATGACTAGCAACCTGGATTAGAAAAGGGAAATTTCCTTTTATCGTCACTATTTATTTTGTTTTTGTGACAGCAATGTTAAAATAATTTGTTATGATTATGGTTAAATCAGTACCCAGGCCCACAGTGAGTTTAAAAATAAGCATTTCCACTTTGAAAACACAACTATATAACTTCCAGTGTGCTTTTCCATGGCAGCCCTCTCTTTAAAGAATTCAATCAAGTTATTATGCAAGACTTCCCTGCCATTTCTGTATAGTTCTTGTCTCCAATCAAATTATAGTGTTCCCTTCACTGAGTACCAAAAGTTGATTGTAATCTTTAACTACTATTGAATGAAAAGCTCTGGACTGTAATTGCTTATTGCTTTTAAGTAATGATATGGTGGGTTTGCCCTATTATGGTTCTGAGTACATTTTATCAAAGTATAGCTATAAATTACACTTATTACTGCATATATTTCCATGCTTATTTCCCATTTAAGCTCAAACATGGGTATGTTCTGGATCTGAGTTCTTTAAGCCTTATGGAAGTTGAACTTTTCCATAATCATTGTAATTGCTAGCTGCTATTGTTATCCAGTCACTTCCTATCCAACAGGACATGTTGTTGCTGTCATAGGTAGTTATCAATCTTCTTCCTACTTTTGCAATCTGTATTTAGCAGATTGTTATTTTCTTGTCTCCCACTTTAATTCATCAGTATTACCATTGTTAGTTAGTTGGACTCCCTTCCTTTCTGTCATCTGTGGATATACTTGGCTAGACCCTTTTAATTTTGTATTGAAAAATTCTCTACTGTTTGAAATTTAAAATGCTAATTATTCTTACTGTGGCTTCTGGCTTGTGTCTGCTTTTTTATAACTGTTTCAATCTTCATCCTCACTGAACATCTTATTTTTTAAAAATCTTTTTCTGGTTGCTGCTTTTAAAACCATTCTTGCATATTGTCTTCATTGTCTTATTCATTCTTTGGGTTTAATGCAAATGATTTTCAGTTGCCAACAAAGCTAGACTCTTTCTACTAACTACAACAGCTTTTTCTATGTCTTAAATATCTACATAATTTTACCCATAATAATAAAAAAGAACATGAAAACTCATGATCCTATATATTTGTTAGTCTCTAAGGGTACGTCTAGACTACACGCCTTTTTCGAAAGATACGTTTGAAAAAGCCTCTTTCATAAAAGAGCATCTAGATTGTACTAAGCAGATTGAAAAGCAATCTGCTTTTTCAAAAAAGAGCATCCAGACTGCCTGGAGGCTCTTTTGAAAAAACAGCACCCGGATCCACTTCTGGCAGGGCATGGGGGCAGCCTTTACTTCCGGGTGCTGCTGCCTGCCCTTTGCAGAGACACATGCTAAAAGGGATCCCCCTTGACAGCAATTTCTGTGCTGCTGCTTCTGGCTTGCCTACCTCTTAGAGGGACAGCAAAGCTGCTGCAATGCTTGTTCTGGTTGCCCTGCTTTCTGGAACACCATAGCAGTTTGCTTTTTGGTTGCTTTTTGTGCTTTTCATCCACAAAAAGGGGGGGCAGGCTCAGCAGGAGGAGCAGGAACAGGGACAGGACCTGGGAAGGCCATCGCCTCCCAGATAGCAGCGCAAATAACAGTGCGCTGCTGGACGAACTCGTCCAGCAAGCAAGTGCGCCACTCTGCCTCTGCCTGCATCCTCTGGGAAAATGTGTCCTGCATCCATGGCCAAGCAGTACAGACAAGTGTCAGGATACAGTTGGGATTCCCACCAGTTGCTGAGAGGCCTGGAGCTTCGTGGCCATCGCAGGGTCCCCAACCCATGCCTGCACCTGGCATCACTGTCTATAGGAGCAGGTGGTGCCTTGCACCCATGTGGGGGTAGGACGGCTCTCCCTGCAGTTGGCCATGTGTGGGGCCCCCCAGTGTGTGATCAGCATGACACACGCAGTACTGCACCATCCTCTTTGCGCCTGCCTCCCCTGCCCTGTGTGTGTTGGACACTCACACTACTCACCTGATCTTCCCTCCCTGGTGCCCAAAGATGCCTGGGACGCCTCCTGCATCTGGGGAACCGGCTCCTGGGTAAGGGTAACCATACTCCTGGAATCCTCTTCCTTGTCTTGGAGCTGCTGGTCCTCAGGGATGTCATCCTGGAGCTGTGGCCGCTGCTGCACAGGTATCTCCATCCCAGACTCCGCTACCTTCTCTGGAGACAGAGGTTCCTCTCACCCCAGGATCTTGTCCAAGACCTCATGATACGTATAGTAGTTTGGTGCTTCCTCAGAGGGGGAGCTTTGCTCACGGGCTCTGACATACCCCTGCTGCAGCTCCTTGACCTTTGCTTTCACTTGATTTAGTGGGGGGGGGGGGGCTTTCTTAGCAAGGCCATCGGCCATTCAGGCATAAATGTCTGCATTTCTCCTCCTGGACTGCAGAGGCTGCAGAAACTCTTCCTCGGATGAGAGCTTCAAGAGGGTTTTGATCTCAGGGCCGGACCATGATGGTGCCCAGAGTTTGGTGCCCCTGGTTGGTGCAGGGATGTGTCCCTGGAATGGCCAGGGGAATCTCGGGGGGCTTGTGCCTGTGACATGGTTGTAAGTGGGCCTACCTGGAAGAGCCGAGCAGTCAGGGTCCTACTTGGAGCTGGCTTGCTGCCACAATGCTTCTCCTGGGTGCCTGTGCCTTTAAAAGATGGCTACAGCCAGGAACAATAGAAGTGAAAGGTCTGACAAGGAGTGTCCACCTGGGCTTTTTCCTGGAGGCCTTTATTTAAAAAAAAAAAACTTTCCCCGTGTCCACACATACCTTTTTTTTGACAAAACCACCATATTCTTTCAAATTATTGTCTATAGAATGCAGCAGCAGTCTAGATGCAGGTAAAAATATTTCAAAAAAAGGCCACTTTTTCCAAAAAATCCTTGTAGTCTAGACACACCCCCAGGTACCACAAGACGCCTTGGCTATGGCTATACTACAGACTTTTTCTGGAAGAGGAAATGCAAATGGAGTGCTCATTTACATATCTCACACTCTCATTTGCATATTATCTTCTGATCCTTTTTGTGGAAGAGGTTTTTGCAAAAAAAACCTTGTGTAGATGGCGCCTTTTTGCACACACAAAAAAAACCTTTTGCGTAAGATCCCTTCTTCCTGAGGAGCTCCATTTGCATTTCCTCCTCTGGAAAAATTTTATAGTTTAGCCATAACCTTAGTTATTAATAAAAAGAACAGATATTTTCATATTCAGAATCAGTAGTTTAGCTTCCATGTAGTAGTATAGCAATGCATTCATCTCTTCTACGCTATTGTACTTTGCCTTCAAAGATGCCTCTGTTCTTTAAATTATGTTTTCTGATTGGTGATGAGAAAAACTCAAAAGATTTGAAAGCTATTTTAGTTTGGAAAGCAGAAATGCTTCATAGTTTAGCCCTTTAGGGTGTGTCTAGACTACGGGGGGTGGGGGTTCGAAAAAAGTAGCCTTTTTTCAAAAAAAAACTTCCCTTGCCTCTAGACTGCCACCACGTTCTTTCAAAATTAATTCGAAAGAATGCGGCGGTTTTTTCTACCATGGTAAACCTCATTTTACGAAGAAGAACGCCTTTTTTGAATGTAAACAGGATTTTTTCGAAAGAGAGCATACAGTCTGCCTGGGTGCTCTCTTTTAAAAAAGCAGCTCACTCTTTCGAAATAAGTGGTTGCAGTCTATATGCTCTCTTTCGAAAGAGGCTTTTTCGAAAGATTCTTTCCAAAAAGCCTCTTTCGAAAGAGGCTTGTAATCTAGAGGTACCCTTAGTGATTTTTATTTTATTTTTCTGTGTCCATCCATTTTATTGTCTCCTCTCCATGTTCTCACTTCTCATTCAGTCCTTTTCTAGCATCCCTTCTTTGTTTGTGTCCACTTGAAAACACCGCTTCTTGCACTTAACTTTCCCTTCTCTGAGCTGAACATAATGATTGCTTTTCTAGAGGAGCATATGAAGTTTTTATTGTTTCTGGTACAGTGGTGACTTTCTCCTTTCAAATATAACAGGAGCTTCTAATTCAAAGATGTTATATTGTGAATTTTGTGGAGCTGGTTGGGAAATTTTCAAATATTTTTTTCTTGAAATATGCTTTATTATCATACATGAAACATTTTATAGAGATCGGTTGCTTTCAATGGGAAGATTTCTGCATTCCCACCTGCATTGTCTGGTCAATTTGGATAAGAGAAAGAGAGAAATCAAAAATCTTTTTTTTTTCTGATCTGAAACCCAAAATTTCATCTGATATTGACATTATTCAGTTTCAGAAAGACATTAATAAGGTTTTGGTTTTGTTCCAATGTGAAACCAAAATAAATGTCAATACCTTGAAAGTTGTCACAAAATGGAATTCTGAATAGCTGGACTGCTTGAGGACTGCATGCTTCCAATGTATAAATCCCAGGACTTGTGAAATTTGAAGAGAGCATTAAAACTAGGCCTTGGCTTTGCATATCTAGATTTGTTACTGTGAAGAGGTGGTGGAGATGAAAAACAGAATGGGGAATCCTCACTGGAACGTGGGAACCAGTTAGAAATTAATGGAGTGGAAAGTAGGAAATATACCTGGACATTTATGGAAAAGTCAGGGTATTGGGCCAGATTTTGTTGTTGTTGTTTTGGGTGAATTGTTTGTTTTGTTTCTGTGTTTGTGCTTTTTTTTTAAATGTTGGTGCTATTTTTCATAATTAATCTAACTTCTATTTCTAAGCAAGCTTCAGTGGAGGAACCAGTCATTCATCCTTCAACATTTCAATTATCAACATATTTGACTTACACAATGTTATACATTGTGGATGAAGCAGTTAATTTATTCTTTACATGTCTCATGCATTGCAAATTATATAAATAGCTAATTAAAATAAACCATAACAAACTGTCTAAAGTAAGAATTATTTAAAAACACAAAAACATTTTCTGGTAGTTAAATGTTACATTTTGATAATGACCTAGCCACACCTAAAGTCAGGGGGATGTTGTCCAGTCTTGCTGGAAGAAGGCAGTGGTGCTTTTTGACAAGAGAGGTGAGAGTAAGTTCAGAAACTGCTTCAAAAACGTGGGTGGTGGTCAGCTTTTCAGCACTGACTCACCCTCTGGTATTGTAAGGGTGGTAGGATTTAAAGGTGCAAATCCTGGGTTTGGAAATCTCTTTTTCCATGCAAAAAGCAAGGCGGCAGCAGACAGCAGAGGACTAGGCAGGCTCAACATGGCTCCATGTGGTTGCAGGAGTATGTGAAGAGGAAAAAGCAGAGGAAGTGGGACAGCCATAAGCAGGGTGGAAGCTGCTCATAGGGAGGGTGAGTCATAGGGAGGGAGGCAATTGCACAGTGTCAGATCAGATCTCTAAGCACTGGGAAGGAAAGAGGAGGTAACTCCCTCTCGTTCCCACCCTGCTTTTACCAGAGGCATGGAAAATCCGATCTCCCTCCCTCCTGCTGTAGCCAGATTAGATGTGAGAAAGCTCAGGGGGAGGGAGGGTAACCATTACCACACAGGGCTGTTCTAGTAGGTGTGAAGGGATAAATGGTGGCCCAAGGGTGGACTCTTCACACTGGGGCAAGGGTTGTTACCAGGATGGTGGTTGGGGAAGCCTACAGTGTTGTATTAGATCACCCAGGCCAGCCTCATAGACTGGGGGAATGGGATGCTCCAGCAGAACCTACCACACCGGAAGGCAAGCAGGCTCTGTTTGCTGGTGGGACTTTCAGCAGCCATATGCAGCAATTTGTTGGTGAGGTTGCTGCTGAGGTTGTTTCCCCAGCACTGCGGGGGGGTTTATGTGTATTGGGCCACTACAATGAGGATGTTCTACACTGAACCAAGGGGATGAGGTAAGACTGGCTCCAGGAGTGAGGGTGCAGATTGAGGTGGGGGCAGGTGAGACAGGAGGGGACATTAATAATGTTGCATAGCTGCTTCAAACTAATCTACAGTTGTGACAGTTTTGGGCACCTGTGGGAGATGGGTCTGGTCTGTTTCTGGGGAGTCCCATCATGGTCATATGTCTGGGAGCTGAGAGAGAGGCAGACTGGGGCAGACACCCCACACAAAAAGACTGGAGCACAAGTTTGCTGGAAACTCCTCCTCACATTTCAAATCACCAATCATCGAGACACATAACAACCTGCAATAGAGTTGAGCTTCCTGGGGGAATTGTGGGGGAACAGGGAACCAAGGATATCATAAAATCATATGGTTGGAATGGACCTCAGGAGATCATTGAGTCTAGCCCCCTGCTCAAAGCAGGACCAACCCTAACTAATCATCATCGCCAAGGCTTTGTCAAGCTAGGACTTAAAAAAAACCTCTAGGGATGGAGATTCCACTACCTTCCTAGATAACCCATTCCAGTGCTTCACCACCTTCCTAGTGAAATCGTTTTTCCTAATATCCAACCTAGACCTCCCCCACTGCAACTTGAGACTTTTGCTCCTCGTTCTGTCATCTCTCCCCTCAGTCTGTCCTGAGTATGGTTTTCTACATAAATAACATACAATCGTCTCAGAAAAATTAGAATGCATATTAGGAAAGCGATAAATTTGAAAAGTCCTTTTATGTGAGACCACTGTGAGGTGATCAAATATAAATCAGATAATTCTTCAAAAGGAAATTACAGATTTATCATGTCCAATATAGAAGTGATTGGTGAAAGATACTAGAAGAAGTATATTAAAACTTTATTTTAATAGTACAAAATGACAACTTATTACATACTTTCTTTTCATTATTCAGTATGCATTCAGTGAAAGGGATTGTACATGCAGAATACCCATTTGAAATTGATAATAGAAAATTAGACCTAAGTTTTTTCCTCTTTCCTTGTTAATCTCCTATTTGCATTTTAGAACTCTTATTTATTTCTCATTTATTCTTCATGGAAAACTTCCATTCATCTGGATGGAAGAATCATTACTACTAACATATGGATGAATTACAACATAGATAAGGAATTGGAGATAAGAATATTGCCCTAAAAGTTACATAGTTCAGCTAAGCAACATATCTTAATTTTGATATTAAGTAATTTAATTAACATAATTCATAACTAAGTTCTGATTGCAAGGCCAAATTGAAGACCAAGGACTGTGGACTGTGGGAGACAATCAAAATCAATGGGAGTTTTGCCATTGACTTCACTGGGGGCAGGATATCACCCAGAATTTGTAAACAAGGAGGTCACAAATACCTCCTGGGAGGGGTTGCGACTAATCTGGAGGATAGGGTCATAATTCAAAATGACCT
>CM057845.1:250643594-250656927 GCA_030068395.1 Apalone spinifera | reverse complement strand
CTCTCATTTGCATCCCTTTTCCGGAAAAGGGGGCCTGTGTAGACGTAGCCAGAAGGCCTTAGCTGAAGTATTATGTCTTGTTCTGGGTGCCACATTGTTAATAAGATGTGGACTAACTGGTAAAAGTCCAGAGACAAGCAACAAAAATTATTTAAGGCATAGAAAACATGACTATGAGAGAAGATTGAAAGAATTAGGTTTGTTTACTCTGAAAAAGAGAAGATTGACAGGGAACATGATAACAGTTTTCAAGTGCATAAAAAGTTGTTACATGAAGGAGGGAGAAGAAATATTCTCCCTAACCTGTCATGATAGGACAAGAATATACTTAAATTTCAGCAAGGGGGGTTTAGCTTGGACATTAGGAAAACCTCCTAACTGTCAAGGCAGTTAAGCACTGGAATAAATTGCCTAAGGAGGCTGTGAAATCATCATTATTGGAGATTTTTTTTTAAAGAGCAGATTAAACAAACACCTGTCTGATATGGTCAAGATAATGCTTGGCCATGTCATGAGTGCAAGGCTTAGACTTGATCACCTCTTAAGGTTCCTTCCATGCCGATGATTGTAGGAAAAGCTTAACTGGAAACTAGTTCTACTTGTAGATTGTGTAGTTAAAACAGATGTTAGTGTTATAAGCATGTTTTTAGTTTTTAGATTTTATGGAATTGTTTGTAGGAAGTTGTATATATTAATCCTATTTATAATGCTTCATATCCTTTGGTATAAAGCAAGGGTAGGGAATAATTTTCAATGGGAGAGTCCAAGAATTTGTTAAGTGGTTAAGGGCTGCACTCTTCCATGATATTAATGGAGGAGGTGTGTGGTCTGGGATGGAGGTTTGTGCAAAAGGAAGTTTCAGGTAGGAGGCTGGGATATAGGAGGGGATCTGGAGTACGGAAGGGGTGGGAGTTTGGGTAAAGGAGTGGGTTGAGATCAGGGGCAGAGGAGTAGGAGGTGGTGCAGAGGGTTCAGATTGTGACCTGGGATAGTTGTGAGCTGGGGCTGGGAATTGGAGTGCAGGAGGGTGTTCAGAATCTCAGAAAGGGTATAGGTGCAGGGGTTTGGGTTGTGACCTGGGACAGACTGCAATTTCTGGTCAACAAGAGCAGTGAGGATAGTGCTGAGGGCAGGCACAATGTGTGGATCACCTCACCCGCACCTCCCCCCAAACCAATGGGGCACACAGTGCAGAGATGTGCTCAAGTTGACTTCAGTAGACAGCCACTTTGAGCAACTCGTGGGGGGCAGCAGGCCAGGAGCCTGGGGAAGGATCCCATTGAGCCTACAGGACCCTGGCAGCACATAGCATTGTGGAAGGCCAGATCTGAAGGTAAGATGGGCCAGGTCTGGCCCATGAGCCACATTTTTCCCACCCCTGGTATAAAGTAATATTTAAGTGTTTTGCTTTAGAACTGTAAAATGTCTGATGTGAAACTACGTAACTCACCCAACAGAGAAATACTTTTATTTTTTCTTAGTTAATAATCCTTAGTTAATTTATTACAGGATTGTCATTGTCTTAGGTGTGAGATCTGATGCGCAAATTGTTCTGGTCTTCTGAGTCTGGGCATAACCTGAAAATTTTGTGGTCTTTATTGTAAAGTGACTGTCTTTCACAGAGTCAAGATTGTCTAGGTTACAAAATAAATTGAAATGCCTAAAGTTAAATGCCTTTGACTCGGTGTTATGTCTGTACAGGGCCTAAGATGTTTATGCATGTTACTTGCTAGATGAAGTCTAACTATAGAACTGAAACACTGGGGTTTCAGGCAGACAGTTTGGGGTTTATGCCCTGCTTCCTAACACTGTGCCTGAGTTAGTCATTCTGGATCATGAGTTACCCCAGACAGAGTGGCAAGGCAACTCCACCATTTTAGCAAGGAGCTGGGGATGGGAAATGAGAAGGATGACTTCCCTCATAACTTATAGCCCAGTGTTTCAGGTACTCACCTTGGATGTAGGAGACCCTTATTGCAGGTCCTCCCTAACCACTGATCAAAGGGATATTCTGAATTGGGCCTCTCTCGATCTCTCCTATTGAAGAGTCATTCTCATTCTTGCTTTTTTTCTCTCTGTCTCAATGATTCTTTTATTATTTAATTCCTCCCCTTCTGCCTCAACCATTTTAAGTAAATGTGTTCATATGAATCCGATCCAGAAGAGATCTGAACACACCTATTTGACTTAGGTGGAAAAATTCCTGTCTTCTACCAGTTTGTGAATCATTCTGGGGCTTACATGTCTGCACACCTTACATAGGGATGCAGTATGAAAGCTCAGAGGCAGAAACATAGATGATTAGGCAACATTTACTGTCAAATTTAGGTGCCAAGTAAGTGTAGGTGTCTACGGGGTTTGAGGGAAGCTGAGCAGCAGAATCCCACTGGGACTGATTATAGGATTTAGGTGCCTAGAAAGTCAACTAAGTTCTAAGTGCTTTTCTTTGTGAATTTAGTCCTAAGCATTAACTGAATGTAGGAATCATTTAGTATATGAAAAGTGGCTGCCTCCATTCTTAGTAGTACTCGCCTTGAAAGATCAGAATATTCTACAATTTTAGATAGAGGCCATGTGTTCATTTAAGGGTAATTTATCAGGTTTATGCATAGAGAGATATGTGATAGGTCCAGAAAAAGAAGAGCCTAGTCCTTTGGCTCCAATATTCGTAAATGCCTCAGGGGAGGGGACTGCTGTCCAAAGAAGCTAAAACTAATGGTTTGAATAAATTGGATAATTGGACTTTTGAAATGAATATTGCCTTCTTTTCATGAGTTAATATTTTATTAAATATTTATTATTTTTGATGTATTGCTGCTCTTTATTTTAATTTTCCATTGGTTGCATGTAGCATATGCCATGTATTTCTGTCTTTATATTTTCACATTTTATTTTTAGACTTTGACTATGTTTGTATTTCGTTTTGACATTATGGACTGACATTCAGGAAGACCATTAAGATTAGTATTCAAATAATTTGGAGACATACTGTGGATATAATGCAGATATTTTTATAGTCAATTTGATTTATATTGGAGACCAGTGTATAATCTACAGTCTATCTTTATCTCCCTGGGAACTTAAAATTGCAAAACAAAATTCTGTTTTTGTGTTACACAGGAAGACACATGGATTTTTCGTCACTGAAGTTTGTCATTAAGACATCTTAAAAGGGGCGTTTTATTGAATGTGCTGTCTAAATCAGCTTTCCCATCAATTCTGCAGTCATTTGTAGTCAAAAGTAATGAGTGTCTCAGCTGCTGCTTCATAGATTTCAAAGTAATATATTAGAAAATCAAAGTAAGAGTGCAATGAATGGAAACTGCATTGAACTCCAGATCGCAATATTGATACTTTTTTTTTCCTGCTGAGGCAATTACGGCAAACAGCAAATACCATGTTTGATGTTATTAGCTGTTGACAATGTAATTATTTGAAGGGTTGTCACAAAATGTTCACAGAAGGCAGTAATACATAGCACAACACAGAACTTTTAACAAAGAATTTTAAATTGCTATTAGCTTTGAATTTTTTTAAAAATGAAAGTATTTTAAAAATAGAAATGAAATGTGTTTTTCTCCAAAAGTTACTGAAATATTAATGCAATCACAGCCAGTCCAAAGAACTCACTCCCATTTCAGAAAATGGGAAAAATTCTACCTTTATGCATACATGTTTACTCATGCTTTATGTGGGGTTCAATTAGTGTTATTAAAGGCCACAATTTGTTTTTTCTATGATGTGGGAAGCTGCCAACTGGCAGACTGAAGTACCAATGATGAACAGGAAGATAAAAAAAAGAAGGCAGGTGACATGGAGATAAAAGAGAGGGAAGAAGGAAGGACTACACAGCAAAAGATGTGTAGAATCATAAAGACAATGTAGGATGGCTGAAAAGAAGATCAGGGATTGTAAAACTGTTATCCAAACCCTTGTCTTTGCTGTGCACCATAATCACACCGTTATTTTCATTGTGAAAAATTGATGCAGTCATATGATGGATACAACTTTCCTTTGTAAGTAATTGTTTTTCCTTTCCCCAAACCATAAGCTGAGTACACAAATGTTTGGTTTTCTGTTAGGATAACACTGTTATTGACTAGTGACTTCTCTTTGTGGACATAGAAGAAGGCCTTTTACACTATAGATCATTACTGGAAAATGGAAACTAAGTGAACAACTGCACAGGATGTAAACACATCATTTAAAATTGTTGATTGAGACAGGCACATGGATGAGTGGATGGACACTGACAAGGCTAACCCTCTCTTAAATGCATTTCCCTCTTTCTAACTAGAACTGCTTTGATCTTTTATAGATCAACTCTGAGTGAGCTGATTTTCATCCAGGTGAGCCTCTATTAGTGGTAGTATCTGCATATGCAAAAAATGAGACATACAGCTGGTTGCTATCCAACTATTGTTGACATCAGAGCCTGTAATGTTTCTTCACTTCTCCATGTAGTCCCATCTAGATATTGAATAAAAAGAGACAAGATATGAAGGGACTGTGAAAATGAAGCCTTGTGGAGAAGAGGAGCAGTTGTCCATTACTACTTCCTTGATACTGTGAAGAAAGAATGACAGAAGTCATTGTGGGGTGCAGTCATCTGCTTCAGCTACATCATGCAAGCACACTAGAGAGACTTTATTGGACTTGTGCTTTGGGAGTTGTAGCCTATCAAGTTACTTTCCTATCATGCTAATAATATGTTTGTGTTAATTTAGATTAATTTGGTAATAGTTAAAATCTCTAATGCAAGAAATCTTCTAAAAGTTGCTCTCAGCATTCCCGTAGGCCCTTTGTGTTAGCTTGACTGATGTCTGGGTTCCGATGTAATACACTAGGTCTTATGTCTACCCAAGTTTGTGAAGGCCGCTAATACTAAAACAGCAGCAGTCAACGCCTTCAGGGAGGGCTTTGCCATTAATTCAGCTGGGTACAGTACAGCCCAGTCCTAGGCTGCCTGGTGAGTCGGGTTCCCCTGCAGTGCAGTGGTTCCTGCTCTAGAGTATAACAAGATGGTACAGCCTCAGAATGCTCTTTCCAATGAATGCCATGTCTGCATTACAGTCAATTAAAGGACAGGGTTATACTTGAATGAAAGAACATACATAAGTTCACATTCCAGGTCAAGTAATATGGGGTTATATTTTATCTTTTGTCCATGCTGCAACAGGCCGTTTGCAAGATTAGCAGGAGCTGAGGTTTGCAGACTTCAGTGGTTGGGACACAGTTTCACCCAGACACTGGTCATAACTTATTTATGGTTTCCCGGCCTGAAAAAGGGGAACTTAGGTCTGGACCTCTCACCCACACAGGATGGTGGGAACAATACCCTCAGACTCAGCAGATTTATTATTAAATATAAGTCCGAAATAGTTGGTTCAGGCTGAGTTGGGCAATTAGGACACAGGTTGCGATAGATAACCACAAAAGGCCCATGGCAACAAATTGACGTATATGATAATAAGTTAAGAGCAATGATATATTGACCAATAGGAAAAGAATACTTCAGCATTAGAAACACTCCCTACTGAATATGCATAAAACATGTTATCGTCGGCATCACTTGGTATAAACGTGAGACCCCACCCCAGGGTCGATAGGGAGGAGAAGATGTAGTCCTTGGAAGGGCCAGAATGATGGCCCCTGGTGATGATGGGGAAGGTGAAGGTAATGAGTAAGATGATTGGCTAACACCTAAGATTGTTCTACAAGGAATGATGTAAGTAGATGGTAAGGAAATATGAATGTACCTTCCCTGTTTTCTGAAATTGAGGTGTTTGTGACTGTGCCAACCTTATTAATAAACTGTAAATATTGTAAATATACAAGAGTTCTATATTGTGAGTGTTGCAACCGTGCACATCAGGGTTCCCAATCATAGTATAATTGAATACTGGGCCTGATCCTGGGACAGAGAACCTGTTAACCCTAAAGGTGGGTAATTAGAATTTAAACATAATCTTAGATCAGGCTACAGAACCCAAGAAAAGTATCCTGCAATTCTACTGGTTGACTGCAATCCAGATATCCAGCAGGGTTCAAAAAGGAGCTAGATAAAATCATGGAGAATAGGTCCACAAATGGTTATTTGTCAGGATGAGCAGGAATGGTGTCAAAAGTTGGGAATGGGCAACGGGATGGATCACTTGATGATTATCTGCTCTGTTCATTCACTCTGGGACAATTGGTATTGTTCACTGTCAGAAGACAGGATGCTGGGCTAGATGGTCCTTTGGTCTGACCCAGTATGGCCATTCTTATGTTCTTTGTCTTCTGGATACTTATGATTGCTGCACTGTAAAGGTTTTTTTTTTCCATGCTGCACTAGGAACAAAGGACCAGATTTGTGACATTTTGGGAGGGCACTGAGATATGTGGGGTTGGACTCAAGCCCAGATAATTTAGTGAAGATGCTGCAGCCCCAGGGTGGGACCTAAGGTTCAACAATTTCTAATTTGTGGTTAGAAATGAATATAGATGCTCAAGCCTGAGGTTAATATACCTAGGTTCTACTACTTTAAATTCTTTTAATCACATTCTTATATTTCAGTGTAGGCATATCCTCAAGCCATTTGTTCACAGATTGGTGCCCTGCATCTTGGACTTCCAGTCAGAATACATGGTTTCGATCAAAGTAATCAGTGGGGAAGTCTTGACTCTTTTGTGCAGCCATGTAAAGGATGAGTCAGTTCAACCTATTGTGAAGAGAGCAATGGCTTTGGTTGATGGTAAAGTAAATGCAGCATGGCTGATTCTGTGAAGGTAGACAAGAAATATGGTCACTACATTCAAAACTAAAAATCTGTATTCAAAGCTTGGCCTGGTGAAAGAGATTTATTAAGCATAAAAGAGGCTAATGGAACATAAAGATCATGGCAGTAAATGGTATTCTGCTAGTTTCTCTTCCAAAGTTAAAATCTGTTACCCTGGTGAACTGACCAACTGTTAGGAAAGAGATGTGTGGGATTTTGAGAGTCAACTGTTGTCTGCATTCCTCTGCCAAGAACCTTTCCTTTCCTACGTATCTGTAATTTGTCCCTGGGCAACAAATACCTATAGAGAAATAGATTTCCTAAGTTCCCTGAACTCAAGAGAAAGAGTTATGGTTCCCAGGAGCTGACATTAATACAGGTAAGTACTCTCTTGATAATTTTTTGTGGACCAACAAAACAGATTTTTTTTAAAAGTCTAATTTCATCTGTCTAAAGTATTCTCCTAGGTATGCATCTCACATTTTGAGACAGATAATTTTTTACAGCACTTGCTTTAAGGTGGTATACATAAATTCCTAGAAGTTTCAGGAAAAAAAATAGATAACTATTATTGTCCACATTCATCTGCACATTTTACTGAATTTAATCTTAAAACTCTTTTAGCAAGTAGGAGTACTAATCTTGTTTCATTTTACAGACAATGAAATAATTAATATCACCATAACTATTTGTAGAGAGCTATATGGGGCCAAAAACTAATACAGAAATTAACCTTCTCTTAAAGTAAACTGTGAATTTAATAAGGTTCCATTGTGTAATGTAGATGTGCCAGGGAGATAAAGTAGTAAAAGTTTGAATTCTACAATACAACTGTTAACATCAGTTTGAGATAGTGTCTGTAACTTAGGATGTAGTAGAAAAGAAACTTGATGTATGCTGATCGCTTGTTTCTTCTTAGCATTTAAAACAAATGTTAGCATTTTAACAAAGAACATTTATTGTATTTTAATATAATATTAAGTTTATTTAGCATGAATGATTGTCCTGTATGTTCACCCCTCATCTCAATTAGTGTTTGTTGTTCTGTGCCGCTAGCTTAGAAAGGGAAGTCATCCAGTATTGAAATGCCTGACCTGCATTAATCTTGATAAAAAGGTCAGGGTACTACACTGGCACATGCAAGAGTGCATATTAGAAGATAGCTGTGTATATCTTGCAGGTTTTGGAGAAAACTGTAATTTGTAATTTGGTTGAAACTTAAACAGGAATTCACATCTGAAAACTGGCTGATTGTTTATTTGAAGTGTAACCTCCAAAATAAGCTACCTACACTTGACCCCTTTCTACTCACTTACTTCCACTTCTCAAATCAAATCTCAGGACCTTTCCAAGCATGATCTCAAATACTTTCAGGGCCAACGTGCTCGCTGTTGTGTTAGGAGGATGAATTACTACTAGGGCAGGAGGGACAAAGACGGCAATTTGGGCATGTCTATACTGCAATTTAACACCTGTGACTGTCCTCTGCCAGCTGACACATCCTCATGGGGATTGGGCTAAACAATTTGGGTTTACAAGGCTGGGCTGGGGCTCAGGTTCTGATCCCCCAGAAGGAGGGAGAATCCCAGACTCCAGCACAAACCCATTATGTCTATATTGCAACTAAACAGCCCCATAGCCTGAGCTAGCTGACACAGGCCAACCAACTGGGTTTGACTGCAGTATAGACATACTCTTGGAGGATGTTCACTAAGGGTACAGCTACACTACATGCTTATTTCGAAATAAGCTATTCCAGAAGAAATACTCCAAAATAACTTATTTCAAAATAGCACATCTACACTGAAGGGAAGCCTCAAAATTAGTCCGACGCAGGCTTCCCTAATGTGGGTGTGCTACCTTGATTTAGAGCCCCAGGAGGCACTGGGGAGTAATTACTTTGAATAGCCCTGTGGAGGAGCTATGTCGAAATAGCTTTTTCGGAACAGGCATTATTCTTTGTGAAATGAGGTTTACAGAAGTTGGAATAAGCCATCTGTTATTTCGAATTTATTTTGAAATAACAGAATTGCTGCATAGATGCTCCCATTGTTATTTCGGAATAATATCAAAATAGTATGGCCATTATTTTGAAAAAGCTATTTCAAAAAAATGGGTGTGCTGTCAAAATGCAGAAAACGCTATTTCGGAATACCAGAAATATTCCAAAATAGTGCCACTGGCTAGATGCACCCGAAAACTGTTTCAGAATTTTTTTTCTTAACTGGTATTCAAGCTAAGCAAATTATTTAATGGCAAGTGTTTTTTACACAGAACTATCCACCTTTTCACGGAGAGAATGATCACCTAACAACAAAAACTATATATTTTTGCCCCAAATCAAAACATTTCAGTTCAGAAATGGGTGTGTCCTGGGAGTTGTGGTACAGCTGCCTTATGTTCCTGTACCTGTTTATGGAACAGCCACCTCATCCAGACAACATTGTCCATGATGCTTAGTGACCAATGTACACTATGATGCACCCTAATGGTCCAGGTTCAGTTGAGGTGTAATCTGAACAAATGGCCTTCTTGACTAAAACTTGTTTTGAAAAGTCTGTTTTTGCCAATGGGGGAGCCCTGCTCCACCATATTGCTTTCAGGTCATGAGCAGTAGTTTGAAAGAAAGTGTATTGTGGGCCAAAGGCAAACTCTACAAAGTTGTACCCTTCAGTAAGGCACAAATAGTTGAGAAAAACTAAACAGAAGTTAAAATCATCTTAAACATAAAAGGTAAGAGTTAAAATTGTTTCATGAAACTGAATAAAATAAATGTTAACCATGAATAAAAAGAAAAAAGAGAAGAATCTAGAGAGATTTATAATAGATTCAGGTAGTATTATGAATAAAATAAATATTTAAAGGGAAGGCTAAGTTTCTAGGCCAGGTTAACTATCACGCATTGTAATCAGGCCATGGTATCTAAATATGGAGTCAAGAGTAACAAAAAAGTGATAAGCCATGGATGAAATACATCTTGATCTTTGCTTCTGTAAATTGATTTGTTAGACAGTAAGCTTCTTGGCCCAATAATTGTGTCTTTTTTATATGACTATCTAGCCAACTTTTGGTTGTTCAGTAAATTAATAGCAAATAGTAATTAATAAAAATGACTGGCACAAGAATAGAAGGGCCACAGATGCATGAAGCACCTTTACTGTCTTCAGACTAAATAGAGTATTTTGATGTTGTGTCTTTGTGTTTAAGATGCAGGTGCAGTATCAGTGCAGTATCCATTACCTGTAGCAACTTGAGCATTTTTTATAGCAGCTGCAAGATTAATGTGGTTGCTTAACAGCCTAATTAGGTTTAATTTTGGTTTCTCAGGTGTCTGGAAAGTCCTTGAGGATCCAAGAGAAGAAAACTTCTGGGAAGCACTATTACTCTGGGACAGAGAGCTGGAAAATGTTTCTTATTAAAAAAAGACTCACAGAAAAAAATCTCTTTGTTATGTACATTTTCAAAGCATTGCAATGAGCAGATATATGGCCCAGTATACTTTTTTCGTCTCTAGTTAAAAATGTAAACAATGAAATATAACAGTACTATTCTTAATATATAATATCAATCAACAGATGTTTTTCTGCAACCCGATATAATCACCTAGTATTCTATACTATGATTTATTACCCAGAAAGCTAATGTAAAAATCATGACTGTATGCAAGACAGGTAACAAACCCTATAAAGAACAGAGAGAGAATCATTATGTGAAGATTCCCCCTGTTCCCTGGAGAAAAAGGAAATTGTTACCATGAAGCATCATCTGCCCTAATTATACATTAATACAACAAGAGTCCTTTTTTTCTTCAAGCCGCTTACCAAATGGAATTTATTACATATGTGTCACACACATTATGTCTTATATGAACATATTTTTGCTACCAGTGACATGCTTTATTTTTACCAGGGCATGTATCTGATTTTTTTCAAAACCAAACAAAATAAAAGCATTGATTTTTGTTTCTTTCAATTCTTTTGTAATTTCAGGCATGCCAATCCTTTATTTCTGAGTTATCCCCTGTAGAGTAGCTATAGAAGCAGTTTTCAGAGTTGTCCATCAAAGCCAGTAATCACATCTGCTGTCCAATGTTTTCCATAGCCTTTCACTGCTATGTTCCCATCTCTTCAAGAAGGTGTTCCTCACTTAAGTCTTCAGACTGTGTTGCACTTTGCAGTAGAAACAACTGTAGCATTATTTTAAACCTCTTGTCCACAACTCTTCCTTCAGTACTCCACTTCTACATGTACCATCTCATTTTGCTGTCCTGGTTTTGTTCTTCTTTGGTTTTGTGCTTTTTTTTAGTATCTTGTACCTGTACAGAGCATAAAATCACAGAATCATAGATTTGTAGAGCTGGAAGAGATCTTAAGAGGCCATTAAATTTATCCCCCTATGCTGACAAAGGATCATGTATGTATAAAGTCCTGTGTAGATGCAAAATTTGTATCTGTATCTGCATCCATATCTGGAAAAATTAGCTGCAGATATCCACATCTATATCTACAGATGTGTAGGGCTCTAATGATGACCTCCTGTGTCTTATGTCAAACAATTTTCTTAATGTATCCCAGAATGATATTAACTCTTTTTTTAACTGTATCATATTGTTGGTTAAAACAAAAGACAGAACTATGTAGCACTTTAAAGACTAACAAGATGGTTTATTAGGTGATGAGCTTTCATGGGCCAGACCCACTTTTTAGTGGGTCTGGCCCATGAAAGCTCATCACCTAATAAACCATCTTGTTAGTCTTTAAAGTGCTACATAGTTCTGTCTTTTGTTTCAGCTAGACCAGACTAACACGGATGCATCTCTATCAATATTGTTGGTTAATATTCAATTTCTGATCCATTCTTTTTCTCAGTTCCTTTCCTTCATTGTACTGCCTAACAAGTTATCCCCATCATAGCAGAAAATTAGCAAAGGAAAAAAAAATCCAGACCCCAGAAGTATTTTCATTAAGGAGAAAAAGGTTGTCATAGACACCAAACTGAGTGACTGTGCAACAAAATGTCAAAAGAAATTTAATGTTGAGAAATGTAATGTAATGCATACTGGAAAAAAATAATCCCAACTATACAATATAATGGGGACTAATTTAGCTACAGCTACTCAAAAGATAGATCTTGGTCTGTGTCTAGACTACATCCCTTTTTTGGTAAAAGGATGTAAATTAGGCACGTCAATATTGCAAATTAAGCCGGGATTTAAATATCCCATGCTTCATTTACATATGGCGGCTGCAGCTTTTTTTCGAAACAGAGCTTGTTCGAAATAAAACCATCAGTTTAGACGGGAATCTTTCCTTTTTCGAAAGATCCTGTAAACCTCATTTTTTGAGGAGTACAGGATCTTTCAAAAAAGGGTTTTATTTTCAAAAGATTCCCATCTAAACTGCCATTTTTTTTGAAAAAGCCCCTTTTCAAAAAAAAAAGTGGCAGCCACCATTATGCAAATGAAGCACAGGATATTTAAATCCCGGCTTCATTTGCAGTGTTGATGTGCCTAATTTACATCCCTTTACCAAAAAAGGGATGTAGTCTAGATGTACGCTTGGAATCATTGTGCATAGTTCTCTGAAAACATCCACTCAGTATGTAGCAGCAGTCAAACCAGCAAATAGTATGTTAGGAATCATTAAAAAAGAGATAGAGAATAAGACAGCGAATATCTTATTGCCTCTATATAAAACCATGGTACGCCCATATCTTGAATACTGTGTACAGATGTGATTGCCTCATCTAAAAAATCATATATTGGCATTGGGAAAGGCTCAGAAAAGGGCAACTAAAATGATTCAGGGTTTGGAACGGGTCCCATATGAAGAGAGATTAAAAAGACTTAGACTTTTCAGCTTAGAAAAGAGGAGATTAAGGAGATATGCTAGAGGTCTATACAATCATGACTGGTTTAGAAAAAGTGAATAAAGAAAAGTTATTTACGTATTCCTATGATATAAGAACTAGGGGTCACCGAATGAAATTATTTGGCAGCAGGTTTAGAACAAACAAAATGAAGTTTTTCTTCACTCAGCACACAGTCAACCTATGGAACTCCTTGCCAGAGGATGTTGTGAAGGCTAGAACTTTAATAGGGTTTTTAAAAGAGCTAGATAATTCATTGAGGTTAGGTCCATCAATGGCTATTAGCCATGATGGTTATTAATGTCCTTAGCCTGTTTGTCTAGAAATGGATGAGAGGGATCATTACCTGTTGTATTCCCTCCCTTTAGAGCAGTGGTCTCCAACCTTTTTACACCCAAGATCACTTTTTAAATCTCAGAACAGGCAAAGATCTACCGCCCTGCCCCTTCCTTGAAGCCCCGCCCCTTCCTTGAAGCCCCACCCTCCCTATTCCCCTCCTGTCCATCACTTGCTATCCCCAGCCCTTACTTACACACTCTGATAAACAGTTTATTTTTAAATTATGCAATATATAATATTAAAATCACATGTTTATAGTTATGAAATAAATGGTTTGTTTTTATTTATGCTATTTAAATCTAAAATGAAATATTTATAATTATACATTTTGTGGGGATAGAGTTCTGCGGCTGGGGGCAGGGGAG
>CM057845.1:250622495-250643494 GCA_030068395.1 Apalone spinifera | reverse complement strand
CCCAGCGCAGGGAAACCCCGCACGTGCCTGCCCCGGGGCCGACCCCCTCTCCCCCCACGCACACCTCCCCCGGGGCTGACTCACCCCTCCTGTGCAGTCAGGGAGCTGATGCTCCCTCCCTCAGTACACCTGGCAGACTAGCTAGCGCACTTCCAGAATCACCGGAAGTGGCGCTAAGCTGTGGGACTTTTGTCCATCACCGGGAAGCCGACACTACCTCCATTTTCACTTAAGGTAGGTAGTGGGGCATCTCAGGGGTGGGAGGGAAATGGGGGTGGGGCGGACAGGACGCCTCGTGATCGACTGCTCAAGGCCTCGCGATCGACCAGTCTGGTGACCACGGCTTTAGAGCATCTGGTATTGGCCACTGTCGGCAGACAGGATACTGGGCTAGATGGACCTTTGGTCTGATCCAGTATGGCCATTCTTATGTTCTTATGACATAAACAAGCTCTGCCTCTGCATGCATTTCAAGTGATGTGATCACTGCTGAGATCAGACTTCCACTAGGTCCAATCCAGAAAATTGTGCACATTCAGCAGTTAGAATGTTAGTACATTGAGATACTTTATTCAATTAAACAAGATATTTTTCTGATGCCCTGGAAGTTCTTATGCAGATGATATATGGTCACAGGAAAGGATAAGGTGATCATAAATTGCCATAGAATTGTAGGACTGGGGGGACCTTGAGACGCCATCTAGTCCAGTCCCTTGCACTCCTGTTAGGATTAAGTATTACCTAGATCATCCCTATGTGCACTATAAACTTAATTGGAACAGAACATGGTATCAGGCATCAAGCACATATCCAAGCCACATTGAATCTTCCAAGTCACCAGTGAACATCAAGCTAACCTGCTAGATCCCCCCCCCTACCAACACCAAAAGAAAAAAAATTCCATGTGGACTCCCTGCGATGGTCGTAGTTACAGTCTGGATTTCTATATTCAATGCTTTTGCAACTGAGCACAGACTGACATTATGCGCAAACAACAAGTGACATCATCTCAGCCACGCTAAACACTATGCTATCCAAAGTCTCCAAAACAACTCTGACATTATAATAAAGCTGGCTGACAAAGGGGGTGCTGTGGTCATTATGTTTAAGTTGGCCTATGAGCAGGAGGCAGCTAGACGAGTCTCCAACATCACATTTTATAGACCTCTCTCCTCTGATCCCGCTTTAGAATACCAAAAGAAACTACACCATATTCTTAAGGAACTCCCTGCCTCTACTCGGGACCAAATCTACACAGACACACCTTCTGAACCCCGGCCAGGATAATTCTATCTGTTTCCCCAAATCCATAAACCTAGAAACCCCGGATGCCCCATCATTTCAAGTATTGGCACACTCACTACCAGATTATCCAGCTACGTAGACTCCCTCCTCAAAGCCTATGTTACCAACACTCCTAGCTATCTCCGAGATACCACTGACTTCCTGAGAAAATTACAAAACATTGATAACCTTCCTGATAACACCATCCTTGCCACCATGGATGTAGAAGCTCTTTACACCAATATTCCACATGATGATGAACTATAAGTGATTAGAAACACTATTCCAGAGGTTACCAAGGCAAATCTGGTGGCAGATCTATGTAACTTTGTTCTTACCCACAATTATTTCCAATTTGGGGACAACTTATACCTCCAGATGAGTGGCACAGCCATGGGTACCCACATGGCCCCACAATATGCTAACAACTTTATGGCTGCCTTACAACAATGTTTTTTCATCTCCTGTCCCCTATTAACCCTCCTTTACTTCCACTACATCAATAACATCTTTATCATTTGGACCCATGGTCAAGAAACACTGGACGAATTCCACAGAGATTTCAACAACCTGCACCCCATGATCAATCTCAGCCTGGACCATTCAACATGAGATATCCATTTCTTGGACACAGTACAAATCACTGATGGCAAAATCAATACCACTCTCTATAGGAAGCTCACTGACTCCTACACTTACTTACATGCCTCCAGCTTCCATCTAGGACACACCATACAATCCATCATGTATAGTCAAGTCCATAGATACAACCGCATCTGCTCCAATCCCAGTGACAGAGACCAAAAACTTCAAGGTCTCTACCAAGCATTTGTAAAACTCAATTACCCACCGGGAGAAGTAAAAAAACAGATTGAAAGGGCTAGTTGAATATCCAGAAACCAGCTATGTCTAGATAGGCCCAAGAAAATCAACAATAGAACTCCACTTGTTATTACCGACAGCCCCCAACTCAAACCAGTCCAACACATTATCAATAACCAACAACCTATACTGGAACATGATGCTACACTCCAAGAGGCTCTGGGTGACAGACCTGTACTTTCCTATAAACAACCACCTAACCTCAGGAAGATTCTCGCTAATAACCACAGGGCATACCACATTAAAACTAACCCTGGAACTTTCCCTAGCAACAAACCCTGTTACCAGCTTTGTCCACATATTTACACTGGAGACACAATCACTGCACCTAACCGTGTCAGTTATATGATCCAGGGCTCATATTCCTGTATGTCCAGCAATGTGATATATGCCATCATGTGCCAGCAATGCCCCTCTGCGATGTATATTCGACAAACTGGTCAGTCACTTCACCGAAGAATCAATGCTCACAGATCAGACATCAGAAATCTCCACACACACAAACCTGTCATCCAGCATTTCAATCAAATTGGCCAATCTCTTAAAGACCTGACAACATGTGTCTTACAATAAAGATACTTTAACACCAGATTACAGAGGGAGGAGACCTCAGAACTTTTATTTATGCTAAAATTCGACACATTGCGAATGGGCCTTAATAGAGATGATAATTATCTCACACATTACAAAGACAGCCTCCCCACCTTTTGATATTCTTAGTGACCCCAGATTAGCCACTTAATTGACTTTTACAGTAAGCAATTTCCTCCTTCCTTGTCACTACTCCTCGCCCCCCCCTCCCCCGCTCCCACCTTCTGTTCTATGTAGCTGATTTGTCAGTTTGTAATATTTTTTAATTTTTTCATTGTATCCCTCTGTTATATAATGGTCATGCCAATTCACTTGCAGAATATGATCTGAAGAAGTGGGCCTGCCCCACAAAAGTTCATCACCTAATAAACTATCTTGTTAGTCTTTAAAGTGCTACATGACTGCTTTTTTTTGTTTTACCTGGATCAGACTAACACGGCTACCTCTCTGTTACCATTTTATCAGTACACCTACATGGTGTAAAACATGCTATCTGTGTACACCCATAAAAAATGGGACTGCGAAACACGATGTCAGCAGAGCAAGGAAAACTGAACAAAGAAAACCAGTTTAAAGCTTCCAATGAAAGTTCTTATGTAATCTCCAGGATACAAGAAAAAAACAGGCAGCTAAGGCTATTTAATGCTTGATTTATAAGAATGTGCATTTAAGAGGTCCATAATATATAAAAAATAGCACCTACTGCTCTATTTAGTGTTCATTCTGGAAGTACTATGGCAATATCATGGGATACAAGATTCAAAACTTCAGAAAAGAAAACTTTCTGGAGTTCTGCCCCGTCAAATATTCACATGTTCAAAAATGTATTAAAAGTTGCAGCTTCTGTTATCCAGGAATTCTGCCACTAAAAGAAATGTGTGGCACAAGACATTAGAAGAAAAAAATAATTACCATATATAAAACACATACAACAATCGCTATAATGGGCTATGTAATGAAATATATACTTTATTTTATCTTTTGTAGATGTTTTATTTTCTGCTTGTTAGCTCTGACTACATATTTTCCCACAGCTGGAAAATTGTCAATATGCATTTTGTAAGATCTAATTTTTATTTGGGTTGGAGTGTTTTTGGAACATTTTCTATTCAGTTCTCTAAAATATATAATGAAAACAATGAACACACTTAAAACTGTGTAACATTTCCAGAGACTGGCTTTAACTGTTTTTGTTCTGCTAGTGCCTTGGGATATTAGGTGAAAAGGAGCAGTGAATTCTTCTGCAGCTTCAGTAGGAGGCATGATGGCATGTAATCATAATTTTTCAGCTTTAATACCTTTTAATTTTATGATCTGCTCTTAGAAATGTGTACAGTGAGCTTCATTGTCATAAATTAAATGTCTAAAAATTGTTCCCACAGCCCCAAACACTGCAATCTGCTGCCTTCTTTCATTCCCTATATTATTGATAGTTGCTTCCACTTAAATGAATTATTTGCTTCTCTAGCTACATTGCCTCCATAAAGCTACTATCACTTTCTTGTCACAAGTAACCACCTCATTCAGCATCCATATCATTGCAATGTCATTATTCAGAAGGTTTTTAACATTGATGTAGAATCATAAGTTGTATCTTTATCACCAAGCCTGATAAATGTGTATACTGACAAGCCCTCCTGACACAGTTTCTCTTCATTCTCTACACTGCTGAGATGGACTTTTAGTCAGAAAATAAGTCCACCTAAAGAGCCTAATTGCTGACTTAACAGTAAACAAGGCTCTGTAGAAGAATAGTAAGAGTGTGGACTAATCATTATATTAATTTGAAACTATTACCAGGACTCTTTACACATAAAATGTGTGTCAAGCGAAATGCCATTTGCAATCATATGTCATCTTCAGTGGAATATAAAGCACTGAAGAATGTGGCCATTGCTTTCAGTACATTACATATACATTGTTTATTCTGAAGGGTAAGAAACAGAAATAAACAAACAAACAAAAACATCACATTGGTCACCTCCACACCTGCCTGACACAAACATATACACACTAGTCAATATTGGATAATGAAAGCAAAATAAAACTTCTCCCTGCAATTTTATGGGAGTTGTACTTTAATGTGTTACTGTATACAGCAACACACTCATCATAATTCATTTAAGCATCATAACAAAATGAATCCAACCAAACAAAATTTGGTGCTTTGTTCTTAAAAATTACATGCCCGGTCAGACCATAAGGTTTTCAAAAATTGCTTTATGCAGTGGTGGAGGAGATTGACACTCCATGCAGTTTTCAGACAAGAAGTAAACTTCAAAGATTTATGAAGATGTGTATGCTAGCTTGTGGCTAGAATTACAGAAAATGAAAAAGGGCCTGCCTGAAGAAGCATGGAAGGACTATTGTTTGACAGATTATTTTGACAGTCAAAAATCATTACAGGTCTAGAAAACATGAGCCATGAGGGAAGACTGAAAGAATTGGGTTTGTTAATTTAGAAAAGGGAAAACTGAGGGGACATGATAGCTGTTTTTAAGTTTCTAAAAAGGTGTTACAAGGATGAGAGAGAAAAATTGTTCTCCTTGGCCTCTGATGATAGGATAAGAAGCAATGGGCCTAAATTGTAGCAAGGGAGGTTTAGGTTGGACATTAGGAAAAACTTCCTAATTGTCAGGGTGGTTAAACACTGGAATAAATTGCCTAGGGGGGTTGTGGAATCTCCATCACTGGAGATACTTAAGAGCAGGTTGGATAGACATCTATCAGGGATGATCTAGCGGGTGCTTGGTCCTGCTGTGAGGGCAGGGCACTGGACTCAATGACCTCTCAAGGTCCCTTCCAGTTCTATGATTCTATGATTACAGAGGAGCCCTTAGGTTTGGGTTTTGTTGTGTTGGTTATCAAATCCAAGTTTTGTAAAACAGTCATTGGTCAGGGCATGTCTAATGTCATTCTGTAATCTTTCCAAGTCAAGATGTTCACTCATGCACTATTAAATGGAGACATATGTTTTGAACAGTCAAAAACCCATCCAGTTGCATCAACCATTCTGAGTCCATAACGGCATAAAAGCTTGTACAGAACAGATCCTTCTAAATAGGGTTGATTTGCATGATGCTATTGAGTGAGATGTCTGTATATTTTCAAGCACAGAGTAAAGGGGTTTCCTAAACAAAACGTATCTTAAAAATCTGCCAAGGACAAACAGTGGGAAGATGATCAGGAAAACACTGTCTGGTATAATAATTTATAGGTTCTTTTCAGTTTGAAGAATATGATACCTAGGATTTAATACATTGATATTGGAGGGAAGTGATGTAAATTGATTACACAGGAGAAATTCTGTGTAGAGAAGTAAAGTATATCAAGAATGGCTTCAAGTAGTGTCAAAAATAGGATATCATAAGAGACTGATGAAAAGGATTCATAGGAGAAATCTTCTGTAGTAACTGAATTAGGGCACTTCAATTTGGGACAAGAGAAGAAATTCTACCCTCTCCAACCACAATGTGAAATCAATTGTATTCACCAAGTATATTTTAGTGTAGCTTGTGGCTAAAGCTCTAAAAGATAGAAGAACCATATCAACAGACTATCTAGTTCTTGTATGACTCCAGCTTCCTGAGCTTAGCTGAAGGAACATCTCTCTGTATGGCCTTTAAATCCTGCCCCCTCCTTTGCAGAGTGGAGCCACACTGAGCATGAGTCTACACTGCACCCAAAGCTCGAAATAAGCTATGCAATTTGGGCTACGCAAATTGTGTAGCTTATTTTGAGTCAATTTCAAAATAGCTTATTTTGAAATTTAGTGCTATCTATGCAGCACTTATTTTGAAATAAATCGCTATTCTGAAATGTCCCTTACTCCTCGTGGAATGAGGTTTACAGCGATGTCAGAATAGTGAGCCAGTTATATTTTGAAATAATGGGTGGATTCAAAAGATGCAAAATAGATGTAGCTTTGCAGTGTAGATGTAGCTTGAGTCTATTGTAACAGAGATGAAGGGGCAGAAATCAGTCCTTTTTGAGAAGCAGCAGATTTTTAAAAACATCTCCTAGAATTAAGATTAACTAAAATTTGTAACTACAAAACAAAATAATTATTTTTTGGCTAGCATTTACATAGCAAATAACTCAACTATTCTTTATCAGATTACATAGAAACTGTCTTCACTTGTATGCACTTACATTCTTCAACATATTAGAGATCTTCAGTGTATTAGAGATACATAAGATTTCCATCTACAAAAGGCATGAATCTCTTCTTTCTGGAACTTTTTATTATATTTTACTTTATTTTTTGCACAGACATGCAAAAAAAATGCTTTCAATTGATTTTTTGTGTGTACACCAAAGCAGTGATACAAAGTTATGTTCAAAATATTCTGTATGTCCTCAGCATGCTACTTCGGTACATTTGTGCCATAGAGAAATGGGTAGCATTCTACAAACTTCTACAACAGTAAATTTAGTCTTGAGGTTGGGAATGTCATTTTTCATCTTTGTCCTGATCTGTTAAGAAATAAAAGGTTTTATTCTTCTTTAATTCCTGGATTTAATAACTTTTTCCCCTTATATCGGTGATAAGCTTCTACAGAACAGAATGGGCTATTGCATATGAGTGAAGAGTGAGTCCCAGAATGTGCTGCTTATCTTTTTATTTATGGCTATGAAGCAGGACCAATAGCAAAATAAAAGGCTAGTTTATGTGGGTAAAAGTATAACACACATTTACTGTGTGATTTTGAGCATTTTCCTAACCTCTGAGATTAATAACAGTTAGGAATAGTTGAATTAGGGATAGTTGAATTTCTGTTCTCTGAGCAATTCTGGCATTTTGAACTTTTTTTTTTTAATATCAAACTGGAATGAACATTTGAAATGTGGACACTTCCTGTGAAATACAATCACAAAATCATTTTATTTTGATGTATAATTTGTATTTATTTATCCTTTTTTCAATTCGATTTTAATCATGTCATGTTATAATATACAATACAATATAATTGGTATTCTAAATTGTAGTTGGTATTCTAATTTGGTAAATTGTACTTTCTTTACCTATTGGTATTCTCAGTGGTCATTTTGTAATTGATATTCTAATTAGTAATTTATTTTAATTGCTATTTCAATTGTATAGTATTAACACAAAACATAATAAAATGAACATTTCTTCCTGAAATGTACTTTCAAAATGGAAAAAATGTAAATGTTTTGTTCTGATAAGATTGAAATGGAATGTTTCTACTTTATTAAATACTTCATTTTTATTTTTTAAACAACATTTCATCAAAATGGACATATTCCCATGAAACATTTCAATTTAATGTGTCATCATTTTCTGACAGAAAAAAATATTCCATGGGAAAATTACTCAACAGGTCTATTAACTACCATGTAGGCATGACTGCATTAAGGCAATATGAACCCCCTACAGTCAACATCTCCAGAGACCAGTGGGCAGTGGCAGGAACAGTATCAAGAAGTCCTTTTATAGGAAGTCTGGTATCCTTTTTGAGACAAAATGGGTTCAGGTGGCTTTCTGGTCTCTGGTGGGCAAAAAGAAAAGCTGTAGTTTTAAATACCCCTGGATTTTGTGATATAAGATTCTAGATCTGGATTTTGCAATGAAAACAATGGAACTGACCTCCTCCAAATATTTGGTTGATTTGAAATGTATTTCTAAATGTGATGACTGAGACTATATGTTTACTAGAATGCAGAGGTTAAAACATCAGCAGATAGCAATGAGGAAACTCTACACAAGAACACAAAATTCAACTAGTTTTGTTTGCTAGAAATTACCCTAAATACCAGTTTAAAGATAGATTATACAAATTTATAAACTACATATTATAACTGAGTTATTTCTTTATTTATTCAATAGGAAATCTTCCCATCTATACTTAAAACTATCCACACTATTTTACAGCTGCTAGAAGGCTGTCAATTATTTTGATTGCTTGCCAATAAAGTCTGTGCAAATATAACATGACAGACTTGGCATGAAGAATAAATCTATCTTTAAATAGATTGTTCCCCATATATGTAGATACACTTAGTTTTTTAAAAGGAATGTTGTGCTATCCTGGTTCATTTCAACATTATTTTAATATTATTTTCATATGATCTGGTTTGTATGTGATTTTGTGATGTTTATGCAAAAATAATTCCTAGAGTGAAAATTACCTGTACCCAAACCATTCATAGAATCATAGACTCATAGGGCTGGATGAGACCTCAGGAGGTCATCAAGTACAACCCCCCGCTAGAAGCAGGACAAATACCAACTAAATCATCCCAGCAAGGACTTTGTCAAGCCAGGATTTAGAACGCTCTAGGGATGCGGATTCCACCATCTCCCTAGATAATCCATTCCAGTGCTTCACCACCCTATTCACATGACATTATTCATATAACTTTTCTTTTAGTAATCTTACAAAATGAGAGTAAACAAAATATAACTTCTTAACATCCATTCTTCCTTAATTTATTTAATGCAAAAATGTTTCAAGCTTTAGAAAAGGTTATACATCAATAGAATGCAAAGTAAAATATTTATCCATAGATTAGACCCTATCTTCATGAAAACTACAGTCACACGAAACTTCATGCATTTTTTAAAATAAGATGAAATATAACTTATATTGTGTCCATTGGCTCATATCAGATGACCTTTTTGATATTGACAATGAAGAAAACTTTACTTCTCTGAACCTCCTTCCTTAATTCTGTTTTTCTCAGAGATACAGCCTTTGTTTTGAAATGTATTTCCTCTTACTGTCCTGATTATCAACAATCAGTAAGAGAAAGGACATTTTCCTCTCTTGAATTCACCAGAAAAGTATTATGTGTTTCCAATACATGTTTCAAAAGTTCAGGTTATTTATTATTGTTTAACACCATTAGTGCAATTTAAATATTTGAAATTTACAGGAAAAAAATGATCAAATGAGCCCTTAGGTTTTTCAACAAATATGCGAGGAGAAAAATGTGATTTTCTGATTGATTTGGGTAATATGAATGAATTATTAGTCCTTATAGTCGCTGAGAAAATTAATCTTTTGAGCACAATAAAATTAAAAGGTTTTGGCTTGCCTGATCTGAACAAAGTAAGATGAATTTTTAATACAGCAAATTAATTAGGCACATAATGAGGAATAGGATGCATAATAGCTCTAATTCTGATAAATAGCAAAATAGTCCAGATCCTAAAGGAAATAAATATCATCCATCACAAACATACCTTAAATTTTGTTCACAGGGAAATATTAATGGTAATAGAACCTACATAAAGAACTTAGATAAATTCTATTTGCTGATGATATTCAGTGCAATTACGTTATGTGTTGACCCTCATCTGTAATTTTTTGTGGAGTTGATCTTAGGACATTATTCATTTCTGAAAGTGTTAATGTACCATAAAGGATTTGTATTATCATTAGACATACTGTCTATGCCAGGTGTTACATGTTATTTGCAACTGCCCTGAAAATCATTTAACAGCTTATAAATCTTTATGGCCCCATAATGCATTGCTACAATAATTTGCATTCTTAAATAGGTTTGGAATCATGAGTTACAAATAAGCGAGAAGCAACTTTTTCTAGTTAAAGCACATATTTCTTCATTATGTAAGTGTGTCAAGATTTAAACTTTACTTTGTTGAGTATACTTTATTAGGTAAAATATGTAAAACTATAAAACCCACTGAGAAATGTGAAGAGCTAACTCAGTGTTATAGTGGTACTGTAGATTTCATGTAGGTAAATTTTCTGCATATAGCTGTGGTCTGTGCAGATGTGATGAAAAATGTGATGGTAAAACTACAAGGCTACATCTAGACTGGCATGATTTTCCGCAAATGCTTTTAACGGAAATTTTTTTCTGTTAAAAGCATTTGCAGAAAAGAGCGTCTAGATTGGCACGGATGCTTTTGTGCAAAAGTGCAATCCAATCTAGATGAGGTTTTGCACAAAAAAGCCACGATCGCCATTTTCGCCACCAGGGCTTTTTTGCACAAAACGGTTCTCAGTTGTCTACACTGGCCCTCTTGTGCATTTGCACCGGGGCTCATTTGCACAAGAGGGCTTTTTCCCGAGTGGGAGAGTCATTGTATTTGCGCAAGAACACTGACGATCATACATTAGATTGTCAGTGTTCTTGCGGAAATTCAAGTGGCCAGTGTAGACAGCTGGCAAGTTTTTGTGCAAAAACTTGCCAGTCTAGACACAGCCCAAAGGTATCAGTCCTTCCTTTCCAGATGGTGGCGATGTTTGTATGTGGCTGAAGGTCCTGAATGAGCCATGCTATCAGGTTGTATGGATGGTAGGATTACAGAATGAAATGACTAACTCCCCGTGTGAATGTCCTAAAATAGATCTCAAAACATCCATTCTGCTAGATGCCCCTGTCAATCTGAAAAGGATGATGCCTTAGAAACTTTACAGGGTTTCTTATATGCCTCATCCAGCTTCATCTAGAACAGGAGTCAGCAACCTTTTCAAACCAAAGAGCCAGACTACATCAAAAATCAGAACAAAGAGTTTTATATAAGAATACCCATTTGCATGACTGAAAATATACAACATAGTATTATTGATAATTGGCATAACGATTAATGATAGGACAAGTGAAATATTGTACTCACAGACTTTATTTAATGGAACTTCTACTGCTGCATCTTTTCGCACAATACTTTGAACTTTACATCATAACTGGTCAAACCAAGCTTCATGCAGGCATTCAGGCTATCTTCAGTCAACCTTATGGCAGAGGGCTGGTGATGTGGGGGTACAGGAGTCTGGGTTGTGGTGTATGAGGGTCTCAGGGCAGGAGATTTGGGTATCTGATGGACTCAGGGAACAAGGCTGGGGTGAATGAGGTGCAGGAGTGTTATGGTAGGAGACTAGGGATGTGTAGGTGCAGGGGGCTGATGATGTGGGAGTTCAGGAGTCTGGGTTGTGGTGTATGAAGGGCTCAGGTAAGGGGGTTCCAATGTATGATGAGATCAGGATTGATGTGTATGGGGGGGTGCAGGAGTGTTATGATGCTGCAACCAGATGGATGCTAGGCCCCAATTGAGGGCTTGTTGGCCAGGCTTCATTTTTAAATAAAGTAAAATATTATGTCCAACAGAAAAGGTTTCAACATTGTCTTGATTTATGCCAGGGGTGGGGAACCTTTTTTGGGTCGGGGATCACTGACCCACAGAAAAATCAGTTGGGGACCACACAAGTTTGAAACAAAAACACCCTCAAAATACCCCCAACCCTCACTAATGTGGCCCAAACTGAAACATATCACTCCCCTGGTGTTCTAGCCCTGTAGTGGGGGGAGAAGTAGGTAGGACTGAGGTTCAATGCCTCAAGCCAGATTTATTTTTCTAGGGTTCCAGGGTTAGTGGATTTTGTGTCCCCCCCCCCCCCCCCCCCCCCCCCCCCCCCCCCCCCCCCCGCCCCCTCAGGCTCTGTGTTGGGGCCAAAATGAGGCATTAAGTATGCGGGACAGGGCTGTCATGAATGTGATAGGGATCGGAGTACAGGATCTGGGCAGGGGGTGGAGTGTGAGGTCTGGCCGGAGGGCAGGCTGCCTGGCCAGGGGCAGATGGTGCCTAGCCAGGGAGCAGAGGGCAGGGGGGGATTTTGCCCGGGGGTTGGGGGCAAAGAGGATTTTGGGAACGGGAAAGGCTGACTGGCCAAGAAGCTGGGGTAAGGGGTATCTGATTAGGGGCAGAGGGCAGGGGAATATTGGCCAGGGGGCAGGGGGGGATTTTGTCCAGGGGGGCAAAGGGCAGGGGGTGTCTGGCCAGGAGGCAGGGGTATTTTGAAAAGGGTGCAGGCTGACTGGACAGAGTGCAGAGGGGATTTTGTCCAGGGGGTAGTCTGACTGGCCAGGGAATTAGGGGCAGAGGGGATTTTGGCCAGGGACAGAAGACAGGAAGCTTTGGGTTGGGGGCTGGGGAGATTTTGGCCAGAAGGCTGGGAGAAGGCTGTCTAACTGGGGGACAAGTGTGGGGGTGTCTGGGCATGATGGGTTATGGGGCAATTGTTTTCACAGTATAATATGCCTGCTGCTGCTCCTATTTGATGGCAGGAAGCCTCCGTGAATGCTTGGCAGGGGAGGCCTGCAGAAAGTGTGTCCAGAGGGAACAAATTAGCAGTACTCAGGGAGCCATCTTTGGTTCCTTGTTTCTCCCATGCTTAAGGGAAGGAAAACGCTGTCATGCTGAGTGATTTTTAGCTCTGCTTGTTCCCCTGCCTCAGGTCTTTCTTCCCGCCCCCGCTGGCATTCCATAAGGCTATAACACCAGTGCTGGCTTCCTGCTGCAGGTGTGTAGGGATTAATTGTGGAAGAACTCTGTATGTGTGAAGTATAGGGGTGGTGAGGCACGCATTCCCCCCCCCCCCCACACACACACACACTTTTCCCTATATCTGATGAAGCAAGCAGCTAGGAACACACGCCATTTAAGATAAGCGATGGTGCCATTGTAACAAGAGCAAGTTATAGATAAGAACAGGAACATATAACAATCTTGTTTACCCCGATGTACTGATCATGTAAACAAGGTCAAAGGACCAGTAGTAGCAGATCGATAGTTAACAGCTGAGCCATATATTAGCAAGTAATATGTAACCGTCGGAAATTCCCAAACTGAAAAACAAGGTAGAGACACTGTATTTAAAGCTGCACCACAGTATAGCAATTTGGACCTCACTGATGGACTCTGGTACCAGTGCTTCAGAAGCCTAGACAACCTCCCGCTCGTCCGCATATGAAACGGGGTTCCCGGCTTGCAGAAGAGGTGTAAGACAATGCTTTTCCTATCATGCTGTTCTTTAATTAATGGGTAGAGCTGAAAACTGTCAGGAAATAAACTGCTTGTGTTTGACAATACTTGTGCAGCGTGTTTTGTACTTAGAGAACCCAGTGTCGGACCTGAGAATTATTTTTGCCGGCAACAGGGAGGGAGAAGGCGGGTATAGGTTGGGGCTCCAGAAGAGCTGTATCTGTCTCCTTAGATAGCCATATTTGGCTCGTGAGCCATCGGTTGTAGACCTCTGATCTAGAACCAATTGATGGGGTCTTTAATGATTACATTAGGAGCTGCCACAGGTCCCATGTGGAATTTCCATTATAAATTTCTCCCACCTGTAAGATTTTAAATGAGCGAGAATGACAGAGAATATAATGTTTCAGACTGAAATAGAAATATCTGCTTTACTATCATTTTGGTTATGCCTATCCCACAGTGTCAGTATTTATATGATAGACTGTACTATAGTTGCATGTAAAATGGAGGGAGGGAGGCAGATATAAGTCAGCTGTCTGAGGTAACCATTGTAACTTTATCTGAAATGCCACATTACTTCTCTACATTAACATTCCAAATGTTTGCCACTACAAAGTAGTAATTGGTAGTAATTTTGGAATTTTAATGGTGACCATTCTTTCAGAGAATATTTTAGATCCTCATGCTTTAAATATTTATTCAATATGCTGTAATTTGAATGTTGGGCCTGCTTACTAATAGCATTTGTAGTATCACTCCAGCAAATGTGCACTTTCCTTTTCATACAATGAATGATTTCCGCTATACCCTTCTTAGAACCTCTTTGATATAAGATATTACAAACTGGATCTTGGACACTATTAAGTGGATCAGTCATGCATGGATGTCTTGGAATGAAATTAAATGTTCAAAGTCAATAGGAATTTTGCCTCAGTAAGGACTAGAAGAGGTTGAAATTTTCCAGGTGTATAATTTATTCACCAAAAATTGCAATTTAGGATTCACTGAAACTATTTGCAAATCCAGCAGATAGTTTTGGTTGCAAAAAAGTTATCAAACATTGAGAATTTTGACTTTTTATTTCAAAATAACATTTCATTTCAAAATTTAGCCTGCTTTATATTAAACAATCAAACAAAAAGGCAAAACACACCCAGAAAAGAAACTATATGCAAATAAAGAAAATATTTTGAAACAAATGAAAGGTTTTCAGCCTGAAATTGAAGTGTTTGTGTGTATATTAGGGTTAATCTAAACTGCAGGGCATAATTTAAAATAAGCTACTGAAATTGAGCTATGTCAATTCTGTATCTTATTTTGAAATAGGGAGCATCGACACAGCATTTATTTTGAAACAGAGCACTCTTCCTCCGACTTCCCTTATTCCTCATGTAAGCAGTGTGATCTGAACAACTGCTTGTAATGCAGCCAGCTTCATGCCTGCCAGGTGTGACCTGTAGGACTAGTTCATCTCTGCCAAATAATTAACTGTTGATATGTAAATATACTCATGCCGGGATGGAGAAGGAATCCAGGGTGTGGTTATGTAAATCCAATTCAGCCAGGGCTGATGGAGGATCGGTTATTAGAATGGAATGTGGTGTATTGTAACTAATTTTGGCTGTTGTGGGGTCACAAATCATGCTACCCCTAAATGTAGGAACTGTAAAATATGACACCAGTGCATACAGGAAAGACACCATTATTTAAGGGGTCTCAGATAAACAAGCCTCCTCCTTCCAGAGTTGAGTGAACTGAGTTCAGGGGAAAAGAGCTTAAGCCAGCCTGCTTCATGCCTGCCAGGTGTGAGCTGTAAGACTTGTTCAACCTATCTCCTTCTCTCCTCCTCCCCCCACCGTTCTAAGGAAAGACCTAAAGCAGATTTCATAAAGAGTCTCTCTGTTATTCCAGTGGAAGCTGGAATCTTTTGGCCAGCCTAGGTGGTGGATAAGAGTTGAAATCAATAAGAATGGCCACCAGAGCATCTGTGTTTTTTTCAATTGCCTCTTTTTGTGCCAAAAAAACCTGTTTCCTGTCCACACATGCCTTTTGCGCAAGAGCTCTTGCACAGAAAAGAGTTATTCCTCGTAGAAATAGGAACACCTACACTAGAAAAAAACCTCTGCTCTTTCGATTTTTTTTTTGTCACAAAAACATGCTTGAGGTTTGGATGCTATGCGAATTTTTGCACAAAAACTCTTCAGAAAGTTTGTCTACACACAGAGAAGATCGAAGCTGCTGCTCTAAATCTTCCAGGGTTCAAATTAGCAGGTCTTGTGAAGACATGCTTATTTGAGCTGAGAGGGGCTCAAATAAGTGTATTTAATACCCGTATTCCTGTTTCCACAAGGAGTAAGGGAAGACGAAGGGAGAGTGTGGACAGAGCCAAAAGTCCTGCAGCGTGGACAGCACCAAAAGTCGAGTTAAGGTATGTCGACTTCAGCTACACAATTAATGTAGTGGAAGTTGCAGATCTTAATTCAACCTTATCCCATAGTATTGATATACCCAGAGTAGGAATTGATTCAGATTGGGTTATATAATTTTCCAAAGTAGACAAACCAGACCATATAGAGAATTTGTATTACAGCTCAGAATTAGAACTGAATAGAATTTTTCATTCAGAAAACTTTTTTCAATGGTTTTTTTTTCTGTGTGTACATAACTATTTCCATAGGAAATGTCCACTTTTTATTTTTCTTCTGAGAGGATGTGATAAAATATAAAAAAATAGGCAATTTATATAAATCTTTTTTTAAATAAAAAACAGTATTCAGGGACAACCTCCAAATTTTTGAAGAAATACTTTGACAAAAACAAAACCTGTTCTTCATTTTCATGAAATTATTTTTGTTGGAATAAAAAACATTTCCCAACCAGTTTTTCTCTGAAATTGTGGTCCCCTGCTCATTCCAGTGAACACTCTGTCTCTAAAAATAAAGAATAATTAGATGCAAATCATATATGTAACAAGGATCAATGCAAAGTTTTATAATCATAAATAATGTGACAGGGTATGAGACATTAAATTATTTTTTTCAAAGAACATGTACTTTGACAATTTAAGAGATGACCTGCTAGCTCTTTAATTTGCTCTTCTAAATTCAGATGGTCACACTATCCATCCATCTCAAAATTTTCATAATTGATGGGCCAAATTATGAACTCTTTACTCCATTTTCTTAGCCTTTACTTATATGAAACTACTGTCCACTTGAAATTGTATTAATAATGTAGTACAGTAAAACTCCAATAGTCTGGCATCCAATTGTACGGCACTCCCGATAGTCCGGCATCAAAATGGCAAGAGCCTAGTCATTTTTTTAGTGTTTAAGTGAGCAATTTACAGATTGTATTAGTGTTGAAGTGTATAATTTTTTTGTTTAAGGGAATAAAGAGCTGTATTAAGTGTTTTAAGTTACTGTATTAATAGTTTAAGTGATTAGCCAGTGCTGGACACTACTGTACATAGTATCCTCTGCTTTTTATATTCAAAGGCTTCACAATAATAATGGTGAGTACTGTACTGTACATTTATTCTTTCATTCTGACTAAATTTATGCATTATAGTATGTACAATAAAAAGGGTTAAAACACTTTATATTCAGTAGATACATATCTATCTATCTATAACCAGCTTATAGTACCTCCTGATAGTCTGGCATATCTGATAATCCGGCACCACCTAGGTCCCAAAGGTTCTGGATTATCGGAAGTCTACTTGAGAAAAGGATTTCAGAGTTTATCCATATGGTAAGGGTTTGAAACCTTCTTGTAAGAATTGGTGCAGTACAGAGGCAAGGTGGATGAAGTAATATCTTTTACTGAACTAACTCCTGTTTGTGAAAGCCACAAGCTTTCAAAAGTATACAGAACTCCACATGATCTGGAAATGTAGTTGGAGTATTACAGCTAACCAAAAGGTGGAAGAGATTGTTTAGCAAAGTTAACCAAGTAACCAGTATTTACGGTAAGGATGCGGGCAATGGGAAAGTCCCCTGGTATGTGTTAGTGGGTTATACATTATTGTAATAAACCACAAATTCCATTTCATACTCTCTAGAGTGGCTCACAACAGTGGACTGCCAAGAAGGAATACAGAGATCCCAAATTGGTCGTATAATTAGATTTCACCAATCTAGTGACAAGTGTTAACTCCTGAAGCACTATAAAAATCATAGGTTTGGGCATTCCAGACTATCTTGCAAGATGGACTTAGTGACAGATGGTTATTTTACACCAAGGGTCACAAATTATTCAGGTTGCTCCCAATTCCAACGGACCAGTCACGTACCACAGATCAGTTTGTACTTTTAGAGCTTACACCAAAAGCCGCACTTGTAGCCAATCCTATAGTAAACTAAGTAAAGATTTATTAATTAAGAAAATAAGTGAGATAATTATTACAAGGATCCCGTGTGACATCCTAAGTGTTGGTGCAGCCCACATAGCAGAGAGAGAGCTGTATATAAAGACCACAAAGATAAATAGATTGAGAACTACTTCCATAGACTTAACTCATTTGTGTATACATGTTTTCTTACTTCAATGTGGGCTGCACCAACACTTAGGATGTCACACGGGACACAGCTGTGTGCTGATTGGGCCTCGAGTGACCCACAGCCTGCAAGTTGAAAACTTATGGTCTCTGGTTTTACATGGTAACAAAGTTGTAGTCTTTTAAGGTTGACCCTGGGAATCTCTGCTTGTGTTTCATAGCCCCAGCCTTATGAAAGTCTAAAGAGAAAAAAAAATCTTTACAGTCTTATTTTTATTTCCTTCTTTCAGAATTGAAACTGATGGGAGAAGCCCTTTTGCACGTAGCCTCTTTTTGGGTGTACAGGAGTAATGATAATGATGTATGATGATGCTCTATAGGATCCATTTAGTCTTCTTGAGGAGCAGCACATGATCCTTTCTGACAGTTCATAGTTTCAGAGCAAACATTTAGTTTACAGTCATGAAGCAGACACTTAAATATTACCATATAGCATGTGATAAAGATATTATAAGTGAGATTGATGCATGCAGCAACTAAAAATCTTTCCATAGTCTAAACACATTGTTGTAAGTTCAATACCCATCTTAACCAAACTAACACATAGGTGATATGGACTGATGTCCAGCAATGAATTGGTCGGTACTTGACTGACATCTCAAGCTTTGGCCAGAGCTGGACTGCTAGAAACACATCCTCAAGAAAAACTGGAGTATCATTGACACTCCTGATTACATTCCACAGTCTCCCTATTCTTGCAGAGGCATCCATCACTACATATTCTTTCCCCTTAATAATGGTCATTTTCCACATCACATTCTTTTAGAGCTAAGCTTCAGTGTAATAACCTAGAATTGGTCCTCTTAGCTCAGTGGAACCCTATTTGAGGAGAGTGATCTTTCAAAACCTAGAGACACAGGATTTATGCTTTTTACAGCATCTATATCTCACTAACAACTCTCCTAACTGCTATCTTCTTATTTTCTCCCTTATCACTAGAGGAGAGTTAATGGGACACTTCACCTGGAATGGTCCCTTGAAATATGTGTTAACAATTCATGACAATCTGACCTGTGAAACTGTGAAACTCTGAATAAATTTCCAACCCCTGAACAAGTTAAAAAACAAGCTGAAAAGCTTATTTCTTTCACTAACAGAAGTTGCTCCAACAAACAGTATCACCTCAACCACCTTGTCTGTCTAATATACTTGGATCAACACCACTATAAAACTGCTTAGTGAATCAACATATTGCAGTCATTTTTAATTTTAATAAATTCATATTGTTCAAATTGTTTTATTTAAGTGAGATAATTTGGTTCTATAGTACATACGTTCATTTTGACAGCTGGTGATTGGGTGCCTGCTCCACACTGATCTCTCAGGACATTAGGAAATTATTTCAAAATAACTTATTTCTAAACAATAACTCCTGAAATAACTCTTTTGAAATAGTGTGTCAACACTAGAGGGAAGATTCAAAATTAGTCCAAGGCAGGCTCCCTTAATGTGTATGTGATATCTCGACTTAGTGCCCTGGGGATCACTGGGGAGTAATTATTTTGAATCACTCTGGGGAGTAGTTATTTCGAAATAGCAGCAGTAAAGCCTTTCAAAATAATCGGCTTTGTAGTGCAGATGCTCTGCTTGTTATTTTGAAATAAGGGGAGCTATTTTGAAAGAATTTCCTAATGTAGACCAGGGTTCAAGCATTAATAGAACCCTAAGGAGGCTTCAGAGTAGGAAGTCAGTCACAGAAGGGCTTATAGAAGCAGCCAGCCCAGCTCTGTACCAAGCAGAGCTGCAGTACAGAACAACTGGAGTCACCCCTGGAGGAGAACATGCAGGCTGAACTTAAGGCAGTAAACCCCCAGACTGAACAGTGCCTCAGGCAGAGACACAGGGCAGCGCTCAAGGCAGCTCCTGGAGAGCTACAGGGATGATTAGCCTGAGGTCCAGAGGGAACGGCAATGAGGATACTGGAGCCATAGGGAAGTGGCTCAGGGAGATCTACAGAGGAGTTAGAGAGGGCACAGCAGATCGCAACTTTCTACAGTGTCCATAGGCTGATACCTGCAGTACTAGGTGGGTCTGAGTCTCTGCCACCCCCACTAATCACTGAGGAAGTAGCTGGACTAAGGAACTGTGATACAGTCCCCCACAAAGGGTGAACATGGAGAGTGGCACTGGTGAAGGGCTGTGTCATGATGTGGATGCCTCTGTCCGGGGGTGACATGGGTCCTAGAGAAGAAATGATGGTGGTGACATCATCAGAAAAGGGCTCACAGGCCCCTAATCTCCAAGGCAGCCAACAAGGAGCACCACACTGATAAGTCCCATCCCACCTCACAGCAACTTTCCAAAATTAAGGTTCCTGTCAGCTGATTTCTATTTAAGATATTATTTGAAGGCAGTGATTCAGTGCAATTAACAGTTCTACCAGTTTTAGAGAGTGGATCAGCTATACAAGGAATAAAAGGTTTGATTCTACAAGACTGAAGTCAATGAAGGTTTTGACACTGACTTCAATGAACACAGGAGCAGGCAGTAAAAGCAAAACCATTGCTTTTTTAAGAAAAGGGGCTATTTCTCAAAGCTGTATAATCTAGCAAAACAGATGGAACTTTTAAAATGTAGCCACTATTGTAATTGATATCTTGCGCTCCAAAGATGTCTGATTTCTAACACACAGTTTGAAAGTAAGTATTTGATCCTCATGTTGTCTTTACAAAGATATTTCAATGAAGTCTTTTCCTACAAAGATTTTTTTTCTTTTAAAATGAAATTTATCTTGTGATGTACATGAAACCAGACCAATACCATGCCCATTAATTTAAAAAGGAAAGTTCACAATGTTGTACCAATAAAAGCAAGCAGGATCTTATGACGGGGATAAGGCAAAAAGCCACATTTATTATAAAGATAAAAATAAAAAAAACTAAAGAAAAGATAGAAGCAAACAACGTTATTTAACCACTTATTCCT
>CM057845.1:250602430-250614066 GCA_030068395.1 Apalone spinifera | reverse complement strand
AAGAAAGCTCTGATGGCCATTCACAGAACAGCCATCAGAGCACCTGTGCTTTTTCCCATAGTGGTTTCTTGCGTAAGAAACCCCTCTGGAGCGTCCACACATACCTTCTTGCACAATAGATGTAGCGCTAAAAGCAGTTATGCCTCAGAAAAGGAGGTTTACCTACAGTGGAAAAAGCTCTCTGTTCTGCCATTTAACTGCCCAATTAATTGTGCAAGAGCTCATTTGAGGTGTGGACGCTCCACAGGTTTTTGTGCAAAAACCTTGTAGTGTAAACGTAGCCTCTGATACAGAGGCAGGAGGAGCCCCTGTCCACCGGGTGGAGGAGAGTGCTCCTTGCAGACAGAGGATGAACCAGCATCCACAGATCAGCCTGTTGGTTCTGTCCATTGTAAATTATATTACTGATGTGGCTCAGAAGGCCTTGTGACAACTTTCTCTCAATGTTTAGTCTGGAAGCCAAGATGACAAATACTCTCTCCTGATAGACAGGAAGTGGAAGAAATATATTTACTAAAGAACTGGCAAAATTATCATACTTAGAATTAGAAATATAAATTCCTGGCACTAAAAGAAAGATATCTATGTATATATTATATACAAACAATTATACATAAAAAGTATTAAAGTTGCAAAGTGAAACATTGAAGATTTAGCAAATTCTAATAAATAGGTTTGACAGATAACCTTAAATCAGAAGGAGAGAAGAACCTGAGTGAGAAAAGACTTGTCTTGATTGTTAGTCTATTGCCTTAAACACAAGAACTCCCTTTCATTTCCTGCATTCCCTTTCCACATTCTCTACACACTTTTCAGCTTCTACTCTGAATGAGGCCAGGAGCATACAGCTCTGATCCATTCACTGAGGACCTTCCTTCTCTAACCAACTGAAACAGACAGAGGGAAGATTTCATCACTTTGTGGTTTGTTCAAATTCATCATTTCAATTTGGTTCCTTAGAGAGAGGACATAAAATGGATCCCAGTCCACATTTTGCTACTTTTAACCCACATAGGTGGGCTGATTGGACCCAGAGTTTTGGTTTGGATCTGTTTCTGAAATCAGTAGGTACAGTTTTATCCATGTCTACAATATCTTTAATCCACTTCAAGCATTCTCTCCATCTGACTATTTTTTTCTTAAATCTGTCTCCCCGATGTATTTTTTCACCAGCTCTTGCAGGGAAGATGTACTACTATGGCACATCCGTAGAGTGTATGTGTTATAATGATGTATCCCACTGATGCATTATCAGTGACAGCTCTGATCATCTCTGTTCTGGGGATGCATTGCAGTAGTACAGCATAAGGATGATAACTAGAAGGAACAGAAGGCCCAAGATGGACCTTTTTCAATACTCTTGTGAACAGTACACTTTTGATACTATTACTGTAGCAGCCTCATGCCTGGGCATCTACAAACACATGAGAAAACACAGCCCCAAAGTGTTTAGAAACATCTTCAAAGGAGCAGCATGTTATTTTCATATACTGCACAAAGAATTTGAGAGGAAATTCTTGACTATAAGCTAGAAAAAGGTGCAGAAAGAGATAGTTAAATGGATACATAGGCACAGGAAGGAGTGTGGGGGCCTTCTACAGCACCCCAGGTTTTCTACCTGGACTCCACACACGTAGGAGCCAGCACGACTGTAGATCATCTGCCGACTTCACCAACCCTGAGTCCCAGCCACCACGTAGCCCTCCACTCATTTTTGCCAGACCTCCAGAATCCTGCCAGCACACTGGCTTTGCCACCTCCCAGGGTCCTGTTACCTGCTGGCCTCATGGGCTCTGTTTTCCCTTAGGGTCATGTTGTTCACTAACCCTGCCCTTTGCAGGCTCTGGAGCCCATCAGCTCTACAGAAGCTAGAAGGCTCAACAACTCCCCCCACTCCTTTGGGAACAAGAGTTTTCCAGGTTTGTTTATTCTGAATAGTAGCATATTTCAACACACAGTCCAACTGGTATCTGTAGATGTACTTCCTACATCTCTTTCCACACTTCTTCCTAAGTGAGGTATTACACAAAAGGAGTAAAGGTGAGAGAATATGACCCTCAGGTGTTGAAATCAGCATTCTTAATTCAGTTTCCACAATGAGCCTCTATAACTTCCAGGCAAAACTAATCATAGTTACATACAAAAATCTCACACAATGTGAACATACAATAGCCTTTAATTCATGAAAGTTACATACAGATATCATTGGAGTTTTTTATTGCTGATTGTAAGTAATCCATTTTATTGGGAAATAATTTACAAAATATACTGCATATTATAAAAACATAAAGATTTTTTGACATGCTTTGGAAGGCATCAACTTATCAGCAAAGCAGCTTTTCTCCAGAAACACTGGTGAGATATTATACTAATCTATACCAACAACATAGATTTGAAAGACTGTCTCTTTTTTTCCTCTCAAGTAGACCCCTTTGGTGATAGGTCTGGATTTCTTCACCTTTCCCAAGGCCATGCTGGGACTGGATATAGCAGTCAACATCCAGTTTTCCTAATATATTAACAGGACAGGCCCAAACCTTTCACTCTGAGAGATTGTGATAGTAGCTGATTAAAGTGATTATCAAGGAGTTTCTTCAAAACAAAGCATTATTTGTTCTTACCCAAAGTTACAAAGTACACAGAGAACATGGGTTCTCTGTTCCCAAGCTTGTTCTTGAGCATCCACACTGCACTGGAAATCTATGTTTATAGTTGTCCACCCTGGGTCTCACAGGTAAGCTAACACATCCATACTGCACTACACAGATCTTCTGACTCGCATCTGCAGGGCTTGGACATGAGAGACAGTGGGACTTGGGCTCAGACATCTCCCTTCCACTAGAACTGAGGTCCTGAGTGCTTACTGACTAAATCAAGCTGGTTTGTGTGTGGATAGGAAAGGGATTTGGGCTTAAACTCAATTCAGAATTTAGGTTTGTAATGCAGAGTAGATATACCTTTATGATTTTAATATTCTCTTTTACCTTAGACAAAGAACTTGAAAAATAGGATTTGCTGTTCTGAATAAACAGCTCCCCTCATTATTTCCTCAGCAAATCTAGATATCCTTATATCAGACATTGTTTAATTTCCTGCTTTTTCTCCAACAGCCTTCTTTGATTTAATTATATGCAGTTAGTCAGGATAATCTCAGCCAGTTAACCTGAGATGCACATGCTATTTAGAAAATAGCAGACATATTTCTCTCATTCTCCACAGTGGCACACACACAACTTCATTGAAGCACAGTGAATAGTGTTAGGTGTAAAGTGCCAAGTAGTTATAGGTATTGCTCTCAACAACTTTTTTGGATTTTTTTTCAGTTTTGGAGAGATACTACTAGAGAGCTAAAGCTTCCCTAGTTCTTTTTCCTGTGCATTCCAGACATTCATGGCATTTGTGTCCAGCTACCCAAGATCTGTATGTTCTTGTTCCTAGATTTTTTTATTAAAAAGGATAGATTCTATGAGCTCCATTTCCCCTTCTATCCTTACCAGTGATTTTAGCAGATATCTATGCTAGCCCCATTCTCTTTTATGCTGCCTACCCTCGGAACTATATTTTTAATTAAATTGACTGGAATGGTAGCTCACAATTGCACTCTGGGAGTTTACAACTGAGATTTGTAAAAATGTAATAATAATACAATAAAACTCCAATAGTCCGGCATCCAATAGTCCGGCACTCGTGATAGTCCGGCATCAAAATGGCAAGAGCCTAGTGAGTGAGCTTCGGCAAAAAATGAGTCACGAAGTAACAGCAGCAGCAGCTGAACTGAGCAAAAAGGGTAAAAAAGGCTTAAAAAAACTAAAACATTACAGTATATTGTATACAGTATGTACAATAAAAAGGGTTAAGAACACTTTATATACAATATATAATGTATACAGTATATATATAACCTGCTTATAGTACCTCCTGATAGTCCGGCATATTTGATAATCCGGCACCATCTAAGTCCCATAGGTTCCGTATTATCGGAAGTCTACTATAATAATAATAATAATAATAATAATAATAATAATAATAATAAAACAACTAACTTTTGGGGAATGCATAAGTGTGTATGATGGGACACAGTTTATAGAGTTACATTTCTGAACCACACTTCACAAGAATATTTTCTTTAAAATTAGCAATATGTATTATATATATTTCTTCAAAATAAATATTTTATTCCTTTGTGGCTCATTGTTAGCAAAATTTGGTTTTAAACATCAAACATTATTCTAAAGTTTAAAGTACAAAAAGGTTTTGAGGAAAAAACTCCTACTTTAGTATTATCTATCTATCTATCTATCTATCTAACTTCTGACTGGAGGGATAATATTATTTTGAAATAAAAAAATGGGTATTAAAAAATGGGCATCCTGATTCTGATTTTACATTGCTATACAAGCACAAAGGAGAGCAAAATGCCCTTAAGGTCTCACCTCATATGATTACATTTCATTGTCAATTTCAGCCTGTAGTGAATTATTACAGGTAAATTACGAACACCTAAAAGTAGATTTTGGTTCAAATTGAAATAATTTCACAAATTATGGAGGAACAACCGCCATATCCACTGTAGAATACGTTTATTCAAAAGGCTGGAGCAAGATGAAAAAGAGATGTTTCAAGGTACAATTATACTGCTGTGTAATACTCTGAGAATTCTGCCTCCCTGCTCTTCCGCATATAAGGAAGTCTCTATATAAAGAGAATGCAATTTATCATCAGTGGCACATATATAGTCAGCTTGATGAGCCATGTGGAAGGATTAGATAGAGTCATGGCACATCCAAACCCAAGTTTTCACATTCTTAGATACTTCTCCACTTGGGAAACATGCAATTCATTCCCTTTGCCATTTGATTGTGAAGTGTGCTAATCATACAGAATACTCCACCTCTCCCAAGTAAGTGATAAGATCTGCCTACGGATATCTTGATTTTTTTAGCCTTTGATCCATGGCAAAGTTTAGAATCGTACCCATGCATCTTACTATTTTAACCTATTTTCTTTTCCCTTTAATTTTCATATAACAAGAACAGTTTGACCTAGGAAGCAATTGACACATAGTCCTGTACACACCTGCAATGAAGGAAACTTTTTACAGATTCCATCATCCTTTAAGGCAGTCTTAAAACAGCGAATAATAAGTAAATGAAAATGTTACTGTCTTATCCAACAAAAAAGAAAACTGAGTTAATGTTAAAACTTCATGTTTAGCTTTTAGCTTGTGCTCTCTTGCTACAATATCATATAACAAATCATATAAAAATCACCTACTATCATAACTTGCCTGCTATCTTGACTTTTGGTGATAAAAGGACTATGTCATATGTATAAAGCATATTGCTAAATACATTAGCAAAATATCAATATAAAGATTTCACAGATTTTTTTTTCTGTTTAAAAGTATTGTAGTGGTTGAAAAGATTTTGTTTAAAACTCTGTTTACTAGTGATTAGAATGTACAAAATATTGTTAGAACAGACACTAATTTATAGAATTTAACATAGATCAGACATACTCATGGTGGGGGAAAAACACAGCGCACATAAGCAAATAGGAAAGGGTAATGTCAGTAATATTGCAGTGTTGGGATGCCTTGCAATGCTGTGACGTTTCAGGTAAATAATTTAAGATCTACATTGTTAAACAGGATTGAACTTGAAATACTTCTACAATTTTTACATCTAGTTATTGTAATACTAAAGACAGCTCTTCAGATATCACTAACTTACTAGATGAAAAGTAATAATAAACAAATATGCTTGTACTTCCTAATCTACAAAAGTCCAATTGCTAATAAATCAGAAAGATGACTAACACAAGCCCTAGTGCTTAATATGAAGATATTTGGAAAGAACACAGAAGATTTTATAACATAATCTGTTTTAGCTTTTTAACATTATTATAATTAGGAGATGATCACATTTGCAAATTCACAGTTTGACTTGCTTCCCTGTGAGAAGCCATCAAACAAATAAACACATAAGTCAACACTATCTGAACACTCATCTCTTGAAGTAATGGTAAAATTAAACCAACCAATCATGAGATAATATTTTATTTTTAATCATTCAAAACACACAAAACCAGAAAAAAACACACTAGAAAGAAAAGACCTTTCTGTATGAAAAGTTGAAAAAGGCAGGGTGCGACTAAAGAGCAGCGTTCTTTATGAAAAACAGCCGTTATTCTGAAATAACAATCCGAGTGTCTACACAGCCATTCTGTTATTTCAAAATAAATTCAAAATAACAAATGGATTATTCCAACTTCTGTAAACCTCATTCCGCAAGGAATAATGTCTATTCCGAAATAACTATTTCAGAATATCCGTAATGTGGATGCTCCACTGCTGCTATTTTGAAATAGCTGCTCCCCAAGCCCATTCAAAGTAATTACTCCTCACTGCCTCCTGGGGCTCTAAATCAAGGTAGCACGTCCCCAGCAGGGAAGCCTTCCTTGAATGTAGATGTGCTATTTTGAAATAAGCTATTTTGGAGTATTTCTTCCGGAATAGCTTATTTTGAAATAAGTATGCAGTGTAGACATACCCTAAGAAAGCAGACAAATGTCACTGACATTTAATCACATAGGTTCAACTAAAACTAAAACTATGAAAAATCGCATACCCTTCTTACCTTGAACAGTATGCCGAGCAAGAAATTGGAGGAACTTTTAATCAAAGGAACTTAGTGACAAAGATCTGGAGGGAAAGAGAGAAGGAATATCACTCCAAAGAGGGTGAGAAGATGATGAAAGGGGACAAATGCAAAGGAGGGATGTGGTAATAACAAAGGTAATTAGTTAATACTATAATGCAAAAAGGGAAATCCAGTGAAAAAGAAATGAAAACTATTAGTTACCAGGAGACACAAAAATAAGATGTTCTACTAAGTTTTGACTCATGGTGCTTTAATTTATCTGCTACACTTGAAATGTTTGTTAACTTTCAAGGATTTGAATCATTGCAATGCTATATATAAGCTCATATGTACTTTTATTCTTATATTAGCTTTGATAGAGACAGCTTTTAGGCTATTTAGGGGGTTTTTTTTTACAATTCATAGTTCATTTTTTTCCTATTAAGATTAGAGAAAGCAGCATGGATGACAAATTGGATAATGCTCCACTTCTGGGCTGCTGAGATGATGATGATTATTTCTTGTTTATATTACAGTCATCACCTATGATGAGTGTCTCAGGTGCCATAAAGGGAAAAAAATTCAGAGAAGACAAGCCCTTCCCTAGAGTGCTCTGAGTCTACATATCAGGAGAGAACAAGAGAGGAAAATGAACAAATGGATTTGAAATGGGTTTGAAGAATGAGTTAATAATAAAACAAAGCTCACAGAAAAGTGATAGTTACGCTCATTACTTGTCTGTCCAATAGACTTACAAGGAAAAAGAATTTCTAAACAAAGAAAAAGCAGTCTGACACTGTCTTCCTTTCTAGACTAATCAATTAGTAAAGCTTTTCTGCATGTCTTGCTTTGGAATGAAAAATTATTATTAATATGTATTATAAACTTTCCATACAGTTGTTTATGGAAACAACTGTTCACGCATTGAAACAGTAATGTAATACATTAAACAATCACACAACTAATTTTTCCTTCTGTTTTTTTGTATTTTAGACGAAGCTGATGGCATTACAAATAATTAAGGCTGCCTGCCCCTTCCTGTGTTGAGACCATATTTTCAGGTACTTATACATTTGCAAGATTTCAATCATTTGGGCTGAAAATCTTCCATGTTCCACTGCAGGTTTGGTTAGTTTGAAAAACTTCAGATAAAACCATTCTGGTTTTTCCAAGAATAAGAATAGGCAAAATGTGTTTTCACCACATTAAAAAATCGTGGCAACCTTTTATTTCAGAAATTTAAGCAGGTCATGCTTTGGAGCAGTGTTATAATATTTGGTAGAGATTTAGACATTGTTTCAGGGATGTGCATAGGATCCTTAACAGGAAGGGGCAAAGCAGGCAGCTGCCCCAAGGCCCTTTGATCCAAAAGGGTCCAGGGCTTTTGGATGCCAAAACTAGGCCCTATCAGGGAGGAGGAGGAAGCAGGAGTGTGATTTGGCCTGGGCTTCAGGAAACAAAAGGGCCTCAAATTTGGACATTTTTCTACCATATCCTCTATTGATTATACACCTTGCATAACAGCGATAACAAAAGAAGTTATATATACTTTCAAAGAATTGATTTAAATCATTGAGGGACCTTGGACCTTCAGCAATTTTTCTGTCACATCCAAGTTTTCATCTGCATAACTGCAGATTAGAGTAGTGTCTGTAATTAGTGGTTCTACATTATGAAACGCTGTTTACAGTCTTTGCATATTTTAAAGGTTTTGAAAGTTGTAATTCATTCTGTTACTGTAAAGTGATTTTGCTTGGTCTGAGGGTGAGTTTAACCTTGAAATTAGATGCTTATCTCTGCAGGGGAGATTTTCATAAATCCTGTTTTTTCTTGTGTGTCTTTGTATACAATAACCTTATCAGGCTCAGCTCTAAGCTACCTTTCCAACCAGTTTTAGATTCAACTTTAAAGGCTTTTTTTGGTGATAATAAAATTTTAATTCTAGTTGTTTAGTAAACTTTATATCTAATCTGGTAATCTCCTTGTGTTCATATTCGTAATAATGCACTAGTTATGAAGAATTTAATAATAGGAACATGTTAGTAGATGAAATTTCAAGACTTTGAAATAAGGCTATTAGGGCTATAATAAATAACACCCCCAAACCACATTTATTTAATATTTATTGCAAAGTATATACAATTATAGTTTTGTATAACCAATAGCCTTTAGTGAATTAATGTATTGTTTGTTACTGTGTTTTAAAAGAACCCCTTTATGAAAATGAAGCAAAGATCTGAAAGTTAGATTTGCAAGTAAGAAAGCAGTGAAAGCAACAAAGTAAAGTAGCAGTTAAGATTTTAAAGACAATACAGTCGCTCTCTGAGTTACAAACAAGTTACGGACCAACACTTGGTCCATAACTCGAACTGTTCGTAACTCAGACCCCATTGAGTTACACACGACCGTGCTGTTCGTAAGTACGGGTCGCGTTCGTAACTCGGGAACCACCTTTATGACCGCTCCATGGGAGCTTTGGTTGTAAGTGCGAACGGCCGTAACTCGACCGTTCGCAACTTGGGGAGCGGCTGTAACATAATTTCTCACAGAAAAGATGCCTCAGCCATTAGATGGTGACCATACTGATAGTGACACTTCCAGTTCTGATCATGAAAACTTTATACAACAAATGACATTTCAATGCCATGCCTCAAAATGAGGAGATCATTAATCAAGACACAGAAATACCAACCATAGCAGAATCTATGCTTGATTTAGAGATGTGCCGGCAGAAAATGAGGATCACTGAGGTACTGCGCAGCAAGATCAAGAACTTATGACTAGCACAGGACACAGAGTAACAATAGAACCTGATACTGTACCTGATATCGATAAGAACAATCTTTCTCAAATGCAGTTGTTTCTCAAAGTGAGTTGCTTTCGGATTCCACGTAATATACCGAAAAATGCTGAAAATCATGATTTTCCTGCTTATCTGCTGACAAAAACTCTTCCAAATGGAGAGATCTACACAAGAGACTAGATCTGCTGGAGCATGGAAAAACAGACTCTGTACTCTGTACCCTGTTTCATTTTTAACAGTAGTATATCAAATGCTTCAGTACTGTCTGATCCATCCAGTAGGAGCATCAGTAGAGGTTGGAGGAAGTTGAAAGACCAAAAACCTGCACATGAAACTTCAGCATCACATAAAGATAACTATGTTACAAGCAAATCAGATAGTAGAGCAGCACTAGCTGACAGTTCAATTGAAAACTTACTCCTGAGTGAAATAAACACAGAAACTGATAACTGGAAAAAACTCCTTGAGCACATATTGAATGTCATTCTTTTTCTTTCTGAATGGGGATTGGCTTTCTTTTGTTCCAGTCAATGTATTGGTGACCCTACAAACAGAAACTTTCTTGATGTATTTGAGGTTTTTAGTAAGTATGACACACTTTTATCAGGCCATATTAAGCTTGTTCGTGAATTGCAAGAGAGCAGAGAATGCATGGAAGTCCATTTATGTCTATCAGAATACAAAATGAGTTTATTGAGCTGAGTAGGACAAAGAGATATGACATGCAAAGTACTTCTCAATTATTATTGATGCAACTCCGGTTGTACGTTGGTTGTTTGATATGTTATGGGAAGTTCAGAGTTTTTAATTGAAGAATGATTCATTTTGTTTGATGATTTCATGAAAAAAACCCTGGAAAAGTAATTGCCACTCATGTATTAGAAATTCTGGAAAGCTTCAAATTAAATGTTTAAGTCTGCATTAGCCAAACCTATGACAATGGATTCAATATGTCTGGGAAGTACAAAGGAATACAAGCATTCAGAGGGGTAGCTGAGTTAGTCAGTAACTAGAAAAACTTAAACAGCAACAAGTAGTCTTGTAGCACCTTAGAGACTAACAAAACATGTAGATGGTAGCTTTCATGGGCACAATCCACTTCTTCAGTTGCTTCAGCCACACACTAAATCTCGTTGGCATTGCTTGTTCTGAATCATGCAAGGAAGCAATCACATAGCTAGGAACAATCCAGCAATTGTACAACCTCTTCAGTAGCAGTCCTTGAAAGTGGGAAATTCTGAAGCAGCATCTGCCTGTTTCCCTTCATGGCATGTTGACCATGAAATGGTCAGCATGAATTGGTGGCATTAAACCAGTTGCACAGCATTTGTACTCTGTGGGAAAAGCTTTAAATGAGCTTGAATCTTTGATTCTCCCAGCATAGGTTCTCACTGAGCTTAAGTCAGTTCAGAGCAGTATTCCCTTTAAGCTGCCTCACAGCCCAACTTCACAGGTGATTAATTGTTCCTGCCAGTCAGTCAGCTCCATGCAAGGAGCCCTGAGCCTCTGACTGGGTGGGGCTGATTAATCCCCTGTGAAGCTGTTCTTCTGGGCAGCTTAGAAGGAACACTGTTCAGAAGCACACATCCAAATTTAATGCATTTTAATGTCATCCAAGTGGAAGAAGCTGCTAAAAATGATCCACAAAACTAATCAGGTACTTGAAGCACACAATGATACATTAGATGTTGAGAGGGTTAACATTGAATAACTTCTTAAAGATATTCAAAAGTTTCATGATCAATGGGCTGCAATCCTCTCTGAGTCCAAATCAGTAGCTCAGGGTTTTGACATTTCATCTGAGTGTTCCACCAACTGCAGCCCAACATGTTAATCTGATGCAGAAAGGCACTATCGAGTCAATTTTTTTGTTATTATTGACTCCATCAAATCTGGTCTTACATGTCTATTTGAGTCATGGCGACAAATTTGTACCCTTTTTGGATTCCTTTGGGAGCTCAGAGAATTAAATGATGAAGATTTATGTTCTGTGGCTAAACAGTTTCAACAATTTCAAGAGATCTCTGCAAGCCAAAAGAACTGCTTCAATAAATATTTGATTTTAGCCTGTTGACTGTATTTCCTAATATCACCATTGTATTACATATTTTTGCCAGTCTCACTGCATCAGTGGTTTCAGGTGAATGCACATTCAACGTGTTAAAACAAGTAGGCTGTGTCTAGACTGCATC
>CM057845.1:250589746-250602330 GCA_030068395.1 Apalone spinifera | reverse complement strand
CTCTCATTTGCATCCCTTTTCCGGAAAAGGGTGCCTGTGTAGACGTAGCCTTTTGGTACAATGCCTATCTAGAAAGGCCTTGTGACCTCCAAGCATTACCCAATACAAATAATACATAATGATAATAATTGCTTTCCAGAATAGGCACGGACACAATCAAATGCTTAAGGGCTTGTTTAATTAGGGCCTAAGCAATTAAAAAGCTTAAGAACTTTTATGAATGTAGTAATTTTTGAAGTCCTCAGCAGAGGTTACAATCTCTTTCTTATTTAACAATTAAATTGAATTTAAGTGTAACCTTATATTCAGTTAGCCTTCTAGACATTTTCCTTATATAGGGATGGGAATATGTATGAGCTACCCTGATGTTACGTAGAGACACCTGTAGCTTTGTTCCAGCTTCTTCTGAATCATACTTTGAGATGCCACCAACTGTATATCAATTGTCAAGGTTCTTTTAGCATTGTACATGCCCTCTATTTTTACTCAAAATTTCCAAGTGTAACACCAGTCATAAACAACTTAGTAGACATTTAAATCATTGTATACGTTAGCCTTCAATGTGATTCTTAGCTCAATGGTCCAATATTAAAATGAACATTCTAGTATAGATGATATACTGTTCAAATCACATATTCTCCTTTAGAGAAACAAACAGAAATCATAAAAGCATGAAAAATGGGATCTAAATATAGAGTTTAAACTGTTTCATAGTGTACCACATATATTCAATATAGGGTCCTATTCATTAATAAATTCACAAAGAAAAGTTGTAAAAATACCTTATTAAAACAGAATCTCCACTTCTTTGTGGTACTCTGTTTTTTGTTGCTATCATGATGCATTAGTTACATTTGTTTCTGCATCACAAAAGGCAGATTTTCATTTATCAATATCACACCAATTTCTGGATCCAATTTAAGGTGTAATAATTCTCAGATCTGCAACCTGACTTAGCAAGATATTTTGTCCTTCCTAGCTTAATCAAAGACAGCAATACATGAAACTGCAGTCTTTATCAAGTGTATTGTAAATATTTTGTGACCTTTATAATGACGTTATATTTATATATTCTTTGTGTTCTTCCATTTTATAGGATTTTTCTATGTATCTTTATGTACATCTTGGGTGCACAGTATTCATTCATGCAAAGATAAAAATATTTTTGCTATGTTCTAGCTTCTAAAGGCCAGGAGAGAAAATAAAGTCTATCCCTTAGTGAAGATTGTGAGTCCCTGTAACCTTTCACTTATGAAATATAAAATTTTCTGGATTTTGCAATTGAAACCATATAATGAAAAAGTATCCTCTATCAGTGCATGGTAGGTACTATTAGTAGAACATTTTTCACCTCATATTGTTTTTGTTTCCTATTATGATGCCACTATTTCTTAAGACTGAAAAAAACCTCTGCTACTTTGATATCATTTGTTCCTGAGCCTATGACACAGGTATCAGTCTCTAGGTCTTCCTATGCAAAGATGTTGGGAAACCGCATAGTATTTTGATACTAGCTTGATTCAATGATCCCTTTCCTTTAAATGTTTAAGCACTGCCCCATTGTCAGTGCACAGCCTCACTTTCAAATTAGTTTCAGTTTTGCAGCAAGAACAGAAAAGCTATCATAGCAGACAGCTGTGCTGCTATGAGCTCTCCCTGGGTACATATACACAGCAGGGCTAAAGTCGTATTAAGCTACACAACTTGAGATACACCAATTGCAGAGCTGAAATAAAAATAGCTTAACATGGCTTTTGTCGTGTTCTGCACAGTACGAAGTTGAAGGAAGAACACTCTTCCTTCAACTTCCTGTAATCCTGGTAAAATGAGGTTACCAGGAGTCAGAGTAAAAAGTTCTCCAGCTCGCCATTATTTTGAAATAATGGCTTGTAGTTTAGACCCGCTCTTGGTTATTTTTGAATAATAATAATAACACTGCTGTGTACACATAGCCCCAGTGTCCCCATCTATTTCTCTGTTAGGCCCAATAAAACATGGGCATCCAGGATTTTTTATGCCATGAATCCCCTGTTCCCTCTGCCTGATCAAGCTGAGGAAAATAAGCAAACGATACTATAAAAGTTCTGAGGGGTCCTGTGGCACCCATTTATTTAGACATCAGCTTTTTTGGGTGAAAAATACTTTGTTAGATGGGTTGAGTTGAAATTATTTCTATCTCTATCTCTATCTCTATATCAATTCTGTTGTGAAGTACCCTGTCCTCAAATGGTATTCATCTCTACTCTAGTCCCTCCTGCTAGAAACAGATTAGGGGAATGCTTTGTGCAAGTACTGCATCACCATGAAAGGAATATTTTGAAACTGAAAATTTTCTTGCTTGTCTACAAGAAGACACCATGTGCTACTACTCAAAAGTCACCTTTACTTCTTTTTTTGAAGCAAACATTGCATACTTAATGTCCTGATATTGCCTCACATGTAGCCAAATCCTAAACAATGCAAATTAAACAGTGATGTGAGACGTGTCATCATTCTTTTCAAGTCTGAAAGTGTTAAATTACAATACTGTTTTTAAGTGAAATGGGAACCAGGCAAAAGTGTATAATTCATGAACCTGTTTTGTTTCTGAGTAAAACTATCCAACGGTGTTTTATAAACATGTCGTTTGGACCTATTGTAGTCTCAATGTGTACCAGAGTCCTAAACATTCCAATAGAATTTTCTGTTCCTCTGGTATAACCGCTTTCCATTACAACTCTTAATTTTTATGACTTCTTGGGAAAAATTTAGATACTAGATCGACTTGATTTCTTACCACCACCTCTTCCTATTGTTCAGGACTCTTCAGTACCACCATCCTCACATTATCCCAAGAGAATGTAAAAACTAGTGGTGCACCTGAATTTATAAATTATTTAGTTGCCTATTCCAAGGAAGAATAATTCCTTGAAATGTGAGTATCTATTAATCCACCTGCCATTGATAGTGAGGTTACATAGTCTTTCATATTCACCATATGAAAAATATGTTTGCGTGTGTGTGTGTATGTGAGTATAGGAAAAATTAAAATGGATGGTTGAGGAATGTGATATAGGAATTTGATATTCTATCCCTCTAAATATATGAGCCTTTTCCCTTCCCCAGTGCAAAGTCTAACTTGGTGTTAGTTTCAGTTTCACATTTAAAAAAACGTATTTGATATGATCAAACATTGTGACTGCGTCTAGACTGGAATGATTTTGCGCAAATACTTTTAACTGAAAAGTTTTTCCGTTAAAAGTATTTGTGCAAGAGAGAATCTACACTGGCACAGATGCTTTTGTGCAAAAGCACATATTTTGCACAAAAGCATCCGTGCCAGTGTAGACACTCTCTTGCGCAAGAAAGCTCCGATGGCCATTTTAGCCATCGGGCTTTCTTGCGCAAGAAATTAACGATGCTGTCTACACTGGCCCTCTTGCGCAAGAATACTTGAGCAAGAGGGCTTATCCTTGAGTGGGAGCATCGGAGTATTTGTGCAAAAAGCACTGATTTTGTATAGTACAAGATCAGTGTTCTTGCACAAATACTCGTGGCCAGTGTAGACAGGAGGCAAGATTTTGCACAAAAGCGGCTGCTTTTGTGCAAAATCATGCCAGTCTAGACTCAGCCTTTATGTTTATCAAAAGAACATGAAAGATTTAAATTCTGAAAAAAATCAGGAAGCGAGTGGGAGCTGTTTCTTCAGATAACCCTGTCATAGGCTTTACGTGATCTTCATGCAGTAAGAAGCCATGGCTATCATTCTTTAAAAAATTTATAGTAAAAATAATGAATTAGTTATCCTAAATTTTAAAACTTTCTTTACAGCTTACAAGTAGAGCAGTTTTTGTGTGGGTATTTTTATTATTAATAGTGTCGTGGTCCATTGCATAGTATTGCTACTCCCTAGGAATTTATTTCCTTTATTCCTGTAAACAGTATTTGATTTTATAAACAAAAATCTTTGTGTCCCATTATGGAAAAGTAAGTAAACTTAGCACCTCTTTAAGCTATAAAACATGTTATTTTTATTGAAACATTTAACATGACATTGTGTTGTAAATCCTCCTAAGCTGAGGATGTTTTTTATATTATACCAAGGTGTTCTTTCCAGTTTATAAGAACAGCTTTTGTTAAAAATTATAAAAGGATAGCATGCTGCATCTTTTATTTCATTGCAAAACAGATCTTTATATCTCATTCCCAATGCTGTTTTCTCATGTCAAGCTTGAAATCTGTCTGTAACAATAAGAATTAAGAAGAAAAGGTTATTTCTTCAAATAGCAGGGGTGGGGGAGCAGTGTCTGTCTTTATTTTTTCATGTTCAAACAGAAGGGGTGCCTCTTATTGTAAAATGATGTTTTCTTAGTGTCATGTTCAGTGCTTACAGCTAAATTGCTAATTTCCTGTAAAACTTTACTTAATTGGAATAAAGATGCTTGATACATTTAAACCAAATGTTCATTAATTTTTGGTAAAATTTTTCTTGGTTTGATTTTTTTTAAAAATAGCTAATATTTTTAAATGTCTGGTGTATATTTTGTTTTGTTTTGTTTGTTTGTATGTTTGTTTGTTTATTTGTTTAAATCAACCACCAATCAGAAGTTATGCCTCTTAGGATACTATGACTGGTTCAGGAAAAGGAACCGGGGGTTTCTGCAGTCCCTCACTCACACAGTCCTACAGGAGCGACGACCTCAAAGGGAGTGGCTCCTGGCTTTGTCTAGACTGCAAAAAAAAGTTGGAAAAAGATACACAAATTGAGGACCGCAATTTGCATATCTTCTTCTGCTTTTTTTTCGGAAGTCTTTTCTGAAATTTGGCCCATCTACACTGGGCTAAATTTTGGTAAAACCTCCTCATTTGGAACATCCCTTCTTCCTCATACAATGAGGAATACAGGGATGCAGAAAAAATGTGTCTGCTTTATTGGAAACTGTTCCGAGAAAGCAGACATGTTCCTTGGATGGCATAGCTTTTACGGGATACCTCTGATATCCCAGAAAACCTCAGCAGTGTAGACATAGCCTTTGTCGCCTTCTGTAGGTGGTGAGGACCATCAACTCCGTCCTGCTACTCCGTCCTGCCTTGGCGACCTGGACCCTCCATCATGGTTGGATTTGCCACCCTGGGCTTCCCTAACTGTGGTGGGGAACCCATATCCCCATACGAGCACCAGAACATTGAGCTGTGCAGCACATTAACCACAAGGGCTATTTCTCTATGGTTCTGCAGGCCCTGGTCAACCATCATGGACAGGTCATGGACATTTTTGTTGGGTGATCATTGTGTGGGAAGGTGCACAATGCCCACATTTTCAGAAATTCCAGTCTCTATGAGAAATTGGAGACTAGCACATTCTTCCCCCAGTGTGACTTTTGCGTTGGAGACATGCAGATGCCACTGTGCATCATGGGAGACGCAGCCTCCCCTCTCGTGCCATGGCCCATGAATCCGTACACTGGCCACCTGGACTCCAGCAGGGACCGATTCAATGCCCACCTGGGCAGGGCCCGCGTGCAGGTGGAATGCGCCTTTGGGCATTTGAAGGTGCAATTCTGGTGCCTCCTGACCCATCTTGATGTGGGGAAGCAGAACATCCCCAAGGTCATCTTCGCATGTTATGTTCTTCACAACATTGTGGAGAGGAAGGGGGATGCCTTCCTACCAGGGTGGGGGGCAGAGGCCAGCTGGGAGGGAAGGGCCTTCAAGCTGTTACACACAGCTGCCATCTGCCAGACCCATCAGGTGAGAGGGCGCATCCGAGAGGCCCTGAGGAAGAGTTTTTCTCAAATACCCCAGTAACCCTCTCCAGAGCTCCCCACTAGGGCCTTTGCCTTGCCCCCCTATGCCTTTCCCACAATAACCCCTCCCATCCCTCCTTCCCTGTAAACTCTATAAAACCAATGGTTTTGTTTTCAAAACATAACTTTGCATTTTGTTTTTCAATGAAAGTAAATGGGAAGGAGGGGGACTGAAAACCTGGATGGGGGAGGAGAGCTGAGAACCTCGATGGGGAAGGAAGGAGAGGGGTTCAGAACCTGGATGGGGGAGGGAGGAAAGGGGCTCAGAACCTGGATAGAGGGGGTCAGGAGGGGGGCTCAGAGCTGGGTCAGGGAGTGGCGCCTACCTACCCTACCCCGTCCCATAGACAAGCAGGCAAGGTAAGTGTCACTGGGATCGCATGGGCGGGAGAGGGGCCTGAAGCAGCCTGGCCTTCCATGGGAGCTCCACACAAACCTGACCTGGCAGCATTGTCCATGGGAGTGGGTGCTGCCTCAAGCCCATGTGTTGTGTGAGGCCCTCCTCAGTCTGTGTGCGGGTATGCGTGTGCCCTTGTCCCCAGCCTCTTTCATCAGTGACTGGTGATGGGAGGGCATCTTCCCCAGGGGTGAGACATGTGCGTGACCTCCCCAGAGCCTGTGAGAAGGAGCCCAGGGGTGCTTCGGGGCTGCCTCATGGGATTGTGTGGCACAGACTGGCACTGCCTGTGCTACCACGTGCATGGACTGCAGCACGATGTCCCTGCTGAGAAATCCGAGTGATGATTGCCCCCCCAGCCCTTAAGCACCCTCCTCCCCTGCCCGGTGTGTGTGAAAAACTAAGAGCACTCACCTGATGATCCCTCCCCAGCCTCAGAGGATCCAGGCTCTGGGGTATCGGCTCCAAGGTGAGGGTGACAGTGTTGGCTATCCCTTCCTCCTCCTCCAGCTCATGGTTGTCCTCCTCCTTCTCCTGGCCTGGGAGCCCTGGTTGAGTGATGACGGGTATCTCCAGCCTAAAGTCGATGACTAGGAGTGGAGAAGGGGCTGCGCTACTCGCCAGGATGCGGTAGAGCTCAAAGTAATAGGGGCAGGAGTGGGGTCCTGCCCCAGAGTGAGATGTGTGCTCCCTTGCCCTGGTATACCCCTGCTAGAGCTCTTTCACCTTGCCCCTGACTTGCTTGAGGCTCCTGGGGTGGGGGACATTCATGGCCTCGGTTATCTAGCCATATATGTCATTTTTCTGTGTCTGTAGTGGAGGTCCTGCAGGGTCTCCTCTTCATCCCAGATTTCCAGGAGGGCCAGGATCTTTTCTGTGCCCTGGGCTGGGTCCTGGGAGCCCTGGACATGCTACCTGCAAGGGCCAGTGGGCTCTCGGGGGAAGGGGGCAGAGGGGAGTTGAGGCTGGGCCATGGCTCAGGAGCAGTGTGGCAATGTCAGCCGTGCGGTGAGGTGTAGCTCCCAGTGCCGGCTTCCTGCCAGATGTCTTGTCCTGGGTGCCTGAGGCTTTAAGAGCTGACAGGAGACAGGAACTATGCAGTAGTGATGAGTGTGGATGGAGTGGCCACTGGGCCACCTGTGTTATTTCCTAAAGGCCTCTTTTTTCAACAGAACTCCAACTTCTGCATCCACACATGCCTTTTTCCAAAAAAGCTTTTTCGGAAAAAGCCTTCCTCCTTGTAGAAAGAGGTTTACCGCCATTGGAAACCCCCTCTGTTCTCCCGAATTTTTGTCAACAGAATGCAATAGAAGTGTGGATGTGAGTATTGTTTTTCCGGAATAACACCTGTTATTCCAGAAAAACTCTGCAGTGTAGACATACCCTTGCAAGAGGCATCATTTGCTCCCAAGGCTCACATCCCAGAGCAGCTATGATTTCACAACAAACATACATAGAGTAAGCTGCTTTGCCCTCTTTGCCACATGCTCAGTCACAAAGGTTTCCTTAGTACTTTAAAATCTCTTTGCCATATGTCCAGTAACAAAGACTGTCTTTCTGCCAGGTGTTTTAAAATGTCACTCTCTTTCTGCAACAGCCTCATCTCTATTCATTATTTCAAAATAACCCTTTTTATTTTCTCTAAAATTCTTTTTAATTTCCCTTTATTTTTTCTTTCTCAGCTTAACAAAGAATTCTTTCTGTAACTGCCTCATCTCTAGACTTTTCTCCTTTGTTTATTTTTCTTCAATAATAACCTGCCTTTATTTTTCTTCTTTTAATTAATTTCTTTGTTTTTATTTTTTACCTTAAAACCCAGCTTTGCATAGAAAAACACAATGTTCCCCATTAAAAAAATAAAATCCTGCTCTTTCCATATAAAAACATACACAACATGCTCCCATGAAGAAAAGGGTTTTATTTTCCCCAAATGGCTGACAGTGGCATGCACGAACATGTACAAATGCAGAACTAGAGGGTAGGACATGAGGCAAAAAAGGTCTGCATTTGACAGCTTGTTGTGTGATTATTTGTGCTCTTTTTTTCCACATTGAAGCTAGCCTGCTTCATTTCATCTTCGATGGCACTGTGTTAGGTGTTTTATCCTGCTTACCTTTACCCTTTATTTCTCTTTATCTTTATTTATCCTGTCTCTAATATTTTTTACCACAATGTTCATTGCCAAGGTTGAAAGCTCACTTTGTCCATTCTTGGACTTTGTTGAATGGCTTAATTTTACAGATGTGTTTTATTTAATTTCCTAGTTGCTCTCTATTTCCTTTCTTATTTTTCTGTCTTAAACATTGATTTCTGCATCCAGAGGTGTAACAACTTATTGTTATTTGACATTGTTAATGGAAATACAAAAAGGTGCTAGGATATTTAGATTTTTTAAAATGATATAAGGCACAAAACAGAACCTGTCTTAAAGGAAACAATTAATGAGAAATTGGGCATTTGTTTTAATTTTCTCTGAAATCTTTGTTGATTACCCTAGGAATACAATTTGTGTAATATAATTGCTGCCCATTTCTTAAGTTCTGCTTCCAATATCTAGACCGGGGTGGCCAACCCATTTAACAAATAGAGCCAAAACAGCGGTGGAAAAAAATGCAAAGAGCTGCACCAGAACAGAATTGTCAAGCAAAAACCCACAAAACATTTAAAAAAATTTTTTAAAAGGAGACTGCACCTTTAAGCCGGCCACCATCGTGGGTGCCATTTTTAAAACTCCACAGCTCCAACCCGGTAAGCACAGAGAAACTGGCAGCCAGAGGGGATCTGGAGAGGGGCAGGAACCATTTAGGAGGGTGCACGAGCGGCTTAATGAGCTGCACTTTTGGGGGGCAAGAGCCACATGAGGCTCATGAGCCACGGGTTGGCCACGGCTGATCTAGACGTTAATTAGACCTAATATGTTTCTGCATTTACAGGAAGTGGGAAGAAATAGAAAGTTGAAAATAAAAACTAAGGTCAAGAAGAACTAAAAAACTAGCACTCTTGTGCTTTCAAGAAAGGTTCTGGAGAGCTTCTTCTTAAAATCAGGCTGCTAACAACTTTCATTATAAAATAGCCACAATATATGATATAGTAGAGATTGTACTGATACAGAACTTCAAGAAGATGTATCATACTGAAAAAAGACTACACAGTTGTTACCAGTTGCCATTGAAATATATTCTGCTTTATAATTTTATGGTAAAATAAGAAAGCAAACTCTTTTTTTAACAGAGACCTTGTCTACACTAAAAGGGAAAGTCAACTTAAGATAAACAGTGCAGCTACGTTAATTGTGTAGCTGGAGTCATAGGATCCTAAATCATATCTTGGCGCCATCCACATGGTGAGAGGTTGATGGGAGAACACACTCCCCTTGACTTCCCTCATGAGGAGCAGGAATACCGATGCTGATGGGAGCACGCTCTCAGTTCCAATTAGCGGGTCTTCACTAGACCTGCTAATTCAAACCTCAGAAGATTGACTGCAACAACATCTATCTTCTCTCTAATGTAGACAAGCCTTAAGACTGTGCTGTGATTTTTTATTTTATTTTTATGTCTAACTTTTTAAGCAAGCAGTTTTTTAAGTGAGATGTAACTTGGGGCATGTAAGACTCCTGAAGGGTGTACAGCATTCTGTATGAAAGCCATTGTGGTAGTAACCTTATTTCTTTGTGAATTTTGATGTTATTTTGATGTTATTGTTGAAAATGGAATATTGACAAGTAAAATTCTTGTCTTTCTTAGGATGTCAAATCTTTTTGTTTATAGTTGTTCTGAAGAGGACAAGAGAAGACTATAGAGTTACCAACAGTTGCCATTTTTACCTATTCTGTTTTATGTTCTTTAGTCATTATTTATTATTGTTAAGGGAAACAGCTTATGTTCCTAAAAGTCAAGATAGGAAATCTGAAGAAAATGTTGTTCCTTTCCTGCTTTTGAGCTGTCTTCCTGACACAGAGAGAATAAAAAAGCTTAATGCTAAGTCATTTTCCAATTATTTATATGAACACGATATTTCTGCTTTCCTAGGTAAGTGGTTATTTTCCCTTGTTACCAGTGCCCAATCTGAAATGATCTACTATTTGAGCAGTCTGCTTGTGCTGTTATAATGTCAGTTCGCCTATTATGCTCCCTTGCTTCTTTTTAAGTTGTCTCTTTCTGACAAAATATGAATAACAAGATCATAAACACCTCTAATTAAGCAATAAGACATAACAGGGTGTGAATTGTATTATAATATTTCACACCTACTGTGTTGCTAAGCATGAGTCTGAAGGTTGAGTGCCATCAATGTACCTAGAAATGAAATAATAGAACACAATTCATACCCTGGAGTAACTTGCTGTGTTTATAAACTAATGAATGATTTTTAGTAGAGAAAAAAAAGTTTGTTTTCTTGTATCTATAATTTAATGATAGAAGGAGAGAAATAGGGGGAAATGATTTCAAGTTTTTCAGGTTTTTTTATAACAAACCTTTCTCTCTCTCTCTTACCCGCTCTAAAATTTGGCAATTACATTAATCATTTTAGTTGTCTCTTTTTAAAAAAAATATAAAATACTCTTGGTTAAAAACTGCTCTGCCAATATACAATAAGGCTCTGGGCATATATCAACTCATCTATACATTTCCCTAGTTTTAATCAGACTACATAAAAAGCATCAGTGAAGTCACAAACAACTAAAATTTCATATTACTTGTTTATACTGCTGAATATACTATACATTGAATTGTAAGTACACTGTTTTTATTACAGTTGATTTATTTCATAATTATATGGTAAAATAAAAAGGCAAACTTTTTCAAGTAATAATGTGCTGTGGATTCTTTTTTATTTTTATGTCAGATTTTGTAAGGAAATAGTTTTTAGATTAGGTGTAACTTGGGGTAAGCAAGACAAATCCAGCTCCTGAAAGGGGTACAGCAGACTGGAACAACTGAAAGTCATTGTGGTATTATCTTATTTCTTTCTGTATTTTGATGTTATTGTTCAAATGGCATACTCATGAATAAATGTTTTTGTCTTTCTTAGGACATCAAATATTTCTGCTGTTTATAGTTGTTCTGAAGAGGATTTTGAGTTCCAATGAGTGTATTAATACATATTGCAAAAATAAGCAGGGTGGGTAGATAACTTTTGAAAACACAAGGGACTCAATCCTGTCATTTGGAAGTTTTCCCTTTGTTTTTAGTGGGAACAGACACAAGTCTCAAGGTATTGTTTTAATGCAAATGCTCCTAACAATAGAAAATAAAGAAATAAACACAGAGCATATATGATAAAGAAGCCATTTTGTTTCTCTGTAGATTGTTATCTCCTGTCACATTTTCAAGAAGGTGCCAATTGATTTTTATGAGACCATAGTATGAGTTGGTATAGACTTGGATGAATTCATATAAAAATTTAAGATGAGCATTAATTAATAATATGTTCTGTGAAAATTACTAAAAGCTTCTAAAACTAAATGGAAAATAGATAGGTAGAACAAATTCAGAATTTTTGTGCTTTCTGTTTTGAAATTATCTGGCTAACATATTAATTTAAATTTAGCTTTTTTCTATATGATGTTTTTCTGAAGAATATATAAAAATTAATTGGTTATTCCAAGTTGTTTAAATTGTATGAACATATCTAAGCTATGGATTGCATACAAAATAGTTTATAAAATTTCAGACGAGTAGTCATGTTAGTCTGTAATTTTAAAAACAACAAGTGGTCCTGTGGCACTTTAGAGACTAACCAAAATGAATAGAATCATAAGCTTTTGTGGGCAAAATCCACTTCATCAAATAAACTGGAGTGGAAATAAAAGAAACCAAAGAGAAAGAGATAACAAAAGAATAAGTACCTGTCAATTGTAGGACCTATGTTAATGAGGCTAAAGAAGTGAGCTGGATGTGTCCATATGTAGCTTTTGATGTGGAAATATAGATATTAATGACAGGAGAAATTGGCTTTGTAATGTGCCAATCAGTTATTGTCTTTGTACTGTCTTTGTACGCTGTTAAGTCTGAAAATAAATGTCAGCTCTGCAGACTTCACAAGAACATCAGAACGGTCATACTGGGTCAGACCAAAAGTCCATTTAACCCAGTATCCCGTCATCTGACAGTAGCCAATGCCTGATGCCTCAGAGGGAGTGAACAGAACATGTAATCATCAAGTGATCCTGATGACTCAAGTGATGATGATTAACCTCCAGTCATCCATTTCCAGCCTCTACTTGGTTAGTGAAATTCCTTTGTAGAAGAATGTCAACTTTTACATCCATGACTAAGTGACCAGGCAGGTTAAAATGTTCCCTTCCGGGTTTACTTGTGTTATAAAATAGTTTATAAGACGTACCCTATTGATAATTATCAGAGGGGTAGCCGTGTTAGTCTGAATCTGCAAAAGCG
>CM057845.1:250565925-250586011 GCA_030068395.1 Apalone spinifera | reverse complement strand
CTACCCCTCTGATACTATCCTAACTTCCAAAGCACTTGCAACATCTCCGATCTTGGAATTAGCTGCAAACTGTATAAGTGTACTATGTCATTATTTAAGTCACTGATGAATATACCGAACAGAACCAGACACAGAACTGTTCCCTGTTGGACCCCCTCATTATTGCCTTCAAGCATGATTGTGAACCTGAACCAGTTATTCCAACAAGTTTTGCACCTGCCTTATAGTAGCTTCATCTGTGTTGCATTTCCCTTGTTTGTTTATGAGAATACTATGCAAGATAGTATCAAAAGCTTTACTAAATTTAAGATATACCAAATCTACCACTTCCCCCATCCACAAGGTATGTTATCCTGTCAAAGAAATCTATCAAGTTAGTTTGACGAGATTTGATCTTGAGAAATCCATGCAGACTGTTAATACTTATTATCTTCTAGAAGTTTGCTAACTGCTATGGTTGTCCTTATTTTCCTTTTTATAGAAGGAGACTTTATAGAGAGAGAGACTGCTCTTTTCTAGTCTTCTGAAATCTCTCCTATCTTCCACTGCTTATCTAAGACAATTGCTAATAGCTGAGATATCTAAGTTAGCTCCTTGAGAATTCTAGGTGCATTTCATCAGCTCCTACTGATTTGAAGATATCTAATTTGTTTCAGTAATTCTAACTTACTCTTTCCCTGTTTTAGGCTCTGATCCTTCATCATTTTCACTGGCATTCACTATGTTGGATGCCCAATCCCCACCAACCTTTTTGATGAAAACCAAAACAAAATAATCATTAAACACTTTTGCTATTTCCACATTTTCTGTTACCTTCCCCTGCCCCTTTGCTGTGTAATGCGCCTACCCTCTCCTTGGTTTTCCTCTTACTTATAATGTATTTGTAGTATTTTCTTGTTAATCTTTATGTTCCAACATCGTTTGATCTCGTTTTGTGTCTCAACCTTTCCAATTTTCTCCCTACATTCCTATGGTAATTGTTTATACTCATCCTTTGTTACTCTTCCCATGGATCTTACCTGTCAGCTCTCTGAATCTGTCTTTTTGAAATCCATTGTCTTTATTTTGATGTTCTCTCCTGTACTATTCTTAGAATCATGAACTCTACCATTTCATTAACACTTCCACGCAAGCTGCCTTTCACTTTCCAATTCTCAAGCAGTTCTTCCATATTCGTCATAATGAAGTGAAACACCTATAGTTGCCATAAGCAAGTTGGGCTTCTGTTGTTAACTTGACTGTAAACTGCGGGGGAGGAAGAGGCTGCAGCCCAGAGATGCAGGCCAGTAGTAGTTAGAATATGTGGTTTCACCCCAGACTGAGGAGTAGTCCTGTCACCAAAAGAATGCATTGAAGCGGTACCAAAATGATTCCAAAGCATGGTTTGTCCTGGAGCTGTAACAAACAGCACCTGTAACACCTATTCAGAAAAATGCAAATAGCAAGTTTGCGCTGATATTTCAATTTCAAATGATTTCAGTTCTTCCATCCTTTTACTACAATGTCCAAGATCACAGTCTTAGCTTTAGTTTTTGTTTAAAGTATTTTTATATGAAAACTGTTCTGGTACTTGTCTTTTATTCCTTTCTTTCATTATTGACATCCATACTTTCTCTCCCTCTAGTCTGATCTCTCTCTTTCTTTTATCAGGTAAACAGAAACTAGTAATTACTGAGGATCAATTTCTTATCACAGAGCAAAGTTTAGAAGGTTTATTTTACGAAAAGAACATTGCTGCCTTCTAATGCTTAACTCAGGAGCAAACCTTAGGAGGCAAGGAAGAAAATACACATTCTGTTAATGGTGCAAACTTGTCTAAAAGAGCAAACACACAATGAATAGAAAGATCAATATAATAATCAATAGACTCAGAGAAGGATAAGAAAGAGGATAAGCTAGTCTCATGATTAGTAAGAAGACGACAATTCATAACAGCATTCCTAAACAAAATGCAATCAATATCCTTAATATTGGGAGAAGGAGCAAATCTAATAGCTGACTGAACAGAAACCCAGGGAGGCTCAAGATAATGGTATATGATGAGGGGGTGAGGAAGCAGAACTAAGCAGGTAAAAGGGGGTAAAAGCCCCACAGATAGGAATTAAATGTAACCCTTTAACAGCGAAGGGACACACAGCGCAGAATTTTTCAAATAATTTTGTTACTACACATCTTGTAGGCACACTACAGTGTAAGATAACTTGATATGCTGGAGAATTGCCACAATATATGCTCTATTAAACACTAAAGATCAAATCTGTCCAAGGTCTAACACCATTGACTTCAGCAGATTTGCACACAGAATGAATTTGGCACAAAAAAAAAAGTTTAAACATGAAATCCTTGTCAGCCTGCAGATCCTTTATTACATGAAGAGTGACTGAAAATAGAGGGTAGGGGCACTGTCCAAGCTTGCCAGAAGAGAATAAATGTTACTTTGTGGCAGAGGGAGAAGATAGGAAGGTGATGGTCAGCATTGCAGCATTAACTCACTCTGGGTATGTCTACACTACAGAGGAAGATTAAAGCTGCCGCTGTCGATCTTCCAGGCTTTGAATTAACGGTGTTGTTAAGACAGCTAGTCGAAGTGAGAGGGGCACTCTGGTCAATGCTGGTAACCGCGCTTTCATGAGGAGTAAGGGAAGTTGAAGGAAGAGTGTTTTTCCTTTCACTTCCTGATGTGTAGACAGCGCCAAAAGCTGAGTTAAGTTACTTCAACTTTAGTTACGCAATTGATGTATCTGATGTTGCATATATTAATTTGACTTTTTCCTGTAGTGTAGACATACCCTCCCTGCGAATGTAAGAGAAAAAGTCTGTATAGGTGCAAGTTCTGGCATGGGAAACACCTTTCTTCTTCCAGCAAGCAGGTTGTATTCCAGGAAATAGGAATCCCCCCACTCCGAAACACAGGTTGGGGGCAGTGGTGTGATTGAAACCCCTGGGTTCATTTCTCCCTTATTCTTATAGCCCATCTTAATCATATGAGAGGGGTGGATGAGGTTTCAGCATTGCATTTGCTAGAGGAACCTGAATGGGAAAAAACTGGAGCTGATGGAAGTTTCCCAAGTGTGATAAGTCCCTGACAATGGATTTGCTGGAGAGATTTGGATGGAAAAAAAGATCCTGGAAATAAATTTGTGTCTCCAGACAGCAAGCTGGGACAGAGTAAAGAGGATAAGGAGCTGCCCAAGCAGCCTAGGATGCCTAGAACATGAGAAAATTGGGAGGCTGCTTTCCTTATCTATGCAGGTGTTATGGTACAGGCTATTTGAGATGAAGCCTGGTCTTGATTATGTATATTGATATAAGTAGGTGAGCATACAATGTTTTTTGGGGAGAGGTGGAGAACAGGAGTTCACACAGACAGTGGCCTATTCCTTCAGCTGCAATCTCAGAAGGGACAGAAGTCAAGTAGTAATATTGGCTGATCATTTAATAACAATGGTTATTTTTTGCAGCACCTGTGGATTCAAATGTGTGTGTGATATGCTTTTCGATACATTCGGCTTCTTCTCACCAGAAGGGTAGGGGATGATTGCAAGGGGAAAACAGGTTTGGGAGTGGGTTTAGTGCCAACTACAAGTTGAGGTTGGATGAAGCACACCATGGTGTTCAAAACACAGGCAGGGGAAGGAGGCAAGCTGCAAGCCAGAATTGGGAGCGGGGTCCTACTGCCTATAGGAATCGTAATGGTTTCCCATCTGGAGCTTGGTTCCCAACAACACTGCAAGGAAATGTCCAGTACATAAGAACATAGGATAAAATAAAATTAAACAAACAAACAAACAAACAAATGATACTTTTCTGTTTGCCAGGGGTATATGTTCTCAACTGCAAAATTTTAAACCTTAATATCTTTTTTCCTCCCAAGCATGTGCCTACATATCAGATGCCTTGTCTTTTTTTCATTTTGACAGAGTGAGATGGCTTGTACCAGGAGTTTGCAATGAACACAAATAGATGCTGCTGGTGCTATGGAGCCCAGGCAGGGGTTGGGAACCTTGGCACCCCAGCATTATGTGGTTCATCAGGGTTAGTTGCTGGAAGGCTACCAGACTGCTTGTTTGTCTGAGCATCCTCAGGTGTGAGGCTAAACAGCTCCAGTGGCTGTAGTTCGCCATTCCTGGCCTCTGGGACCAGCTGTACCTGTGGACGCTCATGTAAACAAAATGTATGGCTGCCTGCCAGGAGCTAACCCTGATGAACTGTGGGCAGCCTGCAGGCCAGAAATTCCCCATCCCTACATAAGTAGATCCATCATGCTAGTCAGGAAGGGGCAGTTCTCGAGGTACATGTCCTTGGCAACCCAGCAGTGGGAGTCAATGATCCTTTGTAGAGTTCAGGACACAACTGACTGCATTCGAGGGGAAGGGATTCACTTCTCAAAGCTGGGGGCGGAGACTTACTGGGTTTGGAAAGGAGGCAGTCAAGAAAATTGCTGGCATCTCCTTGTGGTAGATCTCTAGTGCAGGTATTCCATAGGGAAGGCATCTAGTGACCAGATAAATGGCTAGTGAAGGATGTAGAAAAGGAGATGCTGGTTAAAGCAATGTACTGTAATGGTGTGGGTTTCAGTGTTCAGATGGTTGTAATCTCTTATTTGCTGGAGAGATTAGAATGGAAAAGAGGGGGAGCTGATTGAAACTCTATGGCTAATTACAGAATAAACAGGAAGTTACCTGTACTGCACACTGTTATCAGCCAGATAGTACCAACCATGCAATAATAAAGTGAAGGCCTGATTATTTCCATATTAAGTTTCTCCTCTCCTTCTTTCCATTGAGGTGGACAATAGGAGCAAATGCTAATAAAGTGCTGAAGAAAAGGATTCATTAGAAGGTTAATATCATTTTCATAGAATCATAGAATACTAGGACTGGAAGGGACCTCGAGAGATCATCGAATCCAGTCCCCTGCCCTCATGACAGGACCAAATACTATCTAGACCATCCCTGTTAGACATTTATCTAACCTACTCTTAAATATCTCCAGAGATGGAGATTCCACAACCTCCCTGGGCAATTTATTCCAGTGTCTGACCACCCTGACAGTTAGGAACTTTTTCCTAATGTCCAACCTAAACCTCCCTTGCTGCAGTTTAAGCCCATTGCTTCTTGTTCTATCCTCAGATTTTAATCACAAAGTAAATCTTGTTGGTCACATATACAATGTACACACTGAAGTATTTCAAGGCCTTGTAGAAAACTATACACTATTCTATTTAGAGATTGCACAATTACCTGGAAGAAGTTAAATGGTTTTAGTCAATGCAAAAATATGTATTGAATAGTAAATCCTACTGAAGTATTCTTAAACATCACTTTAGTCTTTATTGTTAACACTGAGGGCATTTTAATATCATGGTAAAACATCAGCTTTGTGATGCCTGAAATGAAGGCATGCAGAATGGCTTTTTTGCTTCCAAGAAGAAGAGTAAAATAGTATTTTGCTTCAACCACACTGTTATTATTAAGATATTGTGGAAAATGTTCAGTGTCATACAGTGGAAATAATATTTTAGCTATGTCACCATGGAGAACCTGTGATGGGGAGAGCATACCCCACACTGAAGGCGGGGGGACTCTGTGGGCAGAGGAAGTCTAGCCCATTTACCCAGACTGGGCATGTTCCAAGTGCTGGTGCAGTATAAGAGGCAGCAGAGCATCTCAGTCTGGGCGGATCAGTGAAGGAGAAGGACCTCTCACCAGAGATCCTGAACTGCTGCAGCCAGCCACCCTGGGGGTGAGAACCAGAGACCTGGGCTATGTCTACACTGCAGAGTTTTTTCAGAAAAACATCTGTTTTTCTGAAAAAAATTCACTTACATCCACACTGCAATTGTGTTCTATCAAAAAAAAAAATCGAAAGAAAGGGTTTTTTTACAACAGTGGTAAACCTCTTTCTACGAGGAAGAAGCCTTTTTCCAAAAGAGCTCTTTCAGAAAAAGGTGTGTGTGGACAGAGAAGAGGGAGTTCTTTCAAAAGAAGAGGAAAGAGGAAAAAGCACAGGTGCCCTGGTGGCCACTCCATCCATAGTAATCACAGCTGAAATGTGAGCTATCTTTCGAAAAAGCAGATCGTTTTTTTGATGCACTTTTGCTGTGTAGTCACTCTCTTTTGGAAGAAGTTTTTTTGGAAGATCTCTTCCAGATCTCTTCCAGAAAAGCTTCTTCCTAAAGAAGCCTGCAGTCTAGACATAGCCCCGGGAGACAACCACAATGTAACCCCGCTGGGAGAGCTGGAAAACCCAACTATCTCATGGGACGTTGATTCAAACCATCCAGTAGGAAGTGACCCAGGGAGGTTGCAGGAGCGGCCTTTCCTACCCCATTGTTCTCAGTGTATTTTGGCCAGATTCCCTGCCACGGGGGTGGCAGACCATACTGCTGCTCCCAGGACCCTGGGTTGGGATGTGGTGGAGTAGGGAGTGCCCAGGTCCCCCTACCACAGCATTAGCCCCCTGCCTCACTGACTCTGGCTAGTGGGCCATACTTCCCTGGACTAGCGGCTATTTACTGACTGGGGCTAGTAATCTGTACTGCCCTGGACTGTCATTTACTGACTTTGGCTAGAGTGTACATCTACATAGCAAGACCGTAATTTCAAAATAATTTAGAAATAACTGGCTTCATGCTCCGACATCTGTAACCTTCATTTCACGAGGAGTAAGGGAAGTCAAAGGAAGAGTGTTCTTCCTTCAACTTTCTGCTGAGTAGACAGTGCCAAAAGTTGAGCTAAGATACTTTGGCTTCAGCTATGCAGTTAATATAGCTGCAGTTGTATATCTTTAGCCTGCAGTGTGAATGTATGCTTAGTAGCTGTGTTGGAAAATGAAACCATCAGGAAATGCCTGTGATTGGCTATCACTGCCATTACTGCACTATACCTATAGCAGTAGGAATAGAATGCCATATTGCCTTGGATCTTCATAATCAATTCCCCAATAAAAGCATGCCTATTAACATATATAAACACAGTATCTATGCAGTTAATTAAAAATATTTCCTGAAGTGGAACCAGTTTGAATAAAATAAAAAGCATCTTGAATATTCTCCAAAATCTAAATTTCATGAGTTTATTCCCTTGCTTGTATATACATTCCGCAAATATATGTTTAACAGAAGGGAGCTACTTTGGTGTCTTGAGTAAATATTTATTTAAAAATCAATCAGATTCAATTTAAAAGATTTTTCTTTTAATTCTTTAAAGTAAATACCAATAGCTAACCACTTAACCCAAAACACCATCAGGAATTTCAAAGTCAATGCAGGTATATTCTCTATGTATCTCCACAAGCAAACATAATAAAACAATGGCTGTACAAGAGACAGATGAAAAGATACATTTGGCTATTATGTTAACTCTTCATGCATGCATCTAATTTCCAAGAACAATTTCACCTAGCCTTAAGCCAAAACAAAAATTAATTTACGTTAAAATCTATTTCATTATAACATTATTTGGGTATAAATTAATTACAGCTGCAAGTACAATTGGCCAACTACAATCTACAGAAGGTCACCCTATTCTTTTAGTTACCTTGGTGTCTTTCCCAGTGACAGGCAGTCAAAGAAAAATAAAATGTCTTTTAAATAGCATGGGTTTTTTTTCATTTCTGTACTACTGTGTCGTATGTTCAAAGAATACATGTAACTATATTTTCATGATCATGTGTTATTTCTTATTTTTCTAAATTCAATTTTAATTTAATTTTCTGAAATTAATTTTATCTATATAACTATATTAGCGACCCTATGATAAGAGTAAAAAAATGTGCTTATGCATACGTATATATTTCAAATATGTTGTATATTATAGTACACATTTTCAAAAGTGTTCAGTACTCACAGTTGGACTTGCATTTCCAAAATAGTTCAGTGAGCAGCTCTAGTTGCTTTCATAGGGAGGCTCAGGTGCTCATGGAAAATCTGCCCACTTATTTTGGTGCTATATACAGTCCTTTGGTTGCTGAACACTTTGAGTAATCTGCCCTATCTATTATGTAAACACATGGGGATAGGTACCTATTCAAATATATACCATGAAATGGATCTCTCTCCATAGAGTTAATTACACGTAAGCCTTATGGCCAGAAGCTCCTGGGTAAAAAAGCTCGCTATAATCTCTGTTGCTGAAATGAATAAAGTGACGCTATAAAGAACTTTGTTTTCCTAGGTTGCCCACCTGCAATTCCTCTAGTTATGCTTGGGAAGTCACTGTAATTGTACATGAATTTGGATTTTTGAGGTGTGGTGAGTTCATAGAAAGGCTCAGAGAGCAGACATAACTATTATATTGTGACAGAAAACCCATTTTCAAGCTGTCAGGATTCTGCTCAAGGATCCTAAGTGGAGCCGAGTTGAAAAGCTTTGATGGAACCATATTCTACTGAAATATCTTTTCCTGTCAAAAAATGAAGGGTATTTCAAAAGCATATTTATTTTACAAAAATCTAATTTCAGAACAAAATAAGGGAAAAAATTCCAACAATATCAAACCCCCCACTTTGATATATTTTGGATGAAGCATTTTGAATTTCTTTTTTGAAATAACTTTTACATGTGTGTTCATAATATAACATAAACACAAATAAATAAAAAGTCAAACTTTGAATCATTTGGCTTTGTTTAAATGAAATATTTTGACTCTCAAATAACACAAGTCTTTCAGAAATTTCCTTTAGAGATTTTTAGTTTAAAAGTTTTCTTCAGATCTGGAAGGAAGCCAAATTTCAAAGTCTTAGAATCCTTTGTGAAACAGAATTTCTGTCCTCTGTCCATATCATGATAAGTGTTTTTGGCTCCCCTGTGAAGAGGGCTTTTCTGTGAGGACAAAGTCAAATAGCTCAGCCCCCAGGTGTGCTGTGGCATCATTGGGGATAGTGTTCCTGACAGCTTGTAGTCCATACTTGTGTGGAATGTTTTTGTAAAGAGCTTCTACATCCATGGTGGCCAGGATGGTGTTTTCAGGAAGATTACTGATGATCTGTAGTTTCCTCAAGAAGTCAGGAGTAGGTCAAAGATAGCTAGGAGTACTGGCAGCATAGGGCAATTGTTCCTAACCGTTTTTTTATTCCATGGACCAGCAAAGCCATTGACAAAATTTTGATGGAGAGGTGACATTTTATTTGCATATTTGCATATTCATTATGGAAACAATGAATTTGCAAATATGCAAATAAAATGTTATCAGTCCACCAAAAGCCTGTCCCTCAAGGCTGACAGCCACTGTAGCCCAGCAGCCAGAGTTTCATGGACTGACACTGGTCTGCATTCTGGCGGTGGGGAGCCGCTGGCATACGATCTGAGAAGAGAGTCAACATAGTTAGATAATCCTGCTGTAAGGGTGCCAATGCCTGAGATGGTGGGATGTCTGGGATTTCCAGGTTTATGGATCTTGGGTAGCAGATAGAACACTCCTGGTAAGGGTTCTGGGGATGTAGATTTGGACCTGAATTGTAGCAGGGTGTTTTTGAGTAGATGGTGTAGTTTCTTTTGGTAGTCTTTGGTGGGATCAGAAGCCTGTAAAATGTGATGTTGGTGCGTTGTGTGGCAGCCTCCTCTTCATAATGGCTACAACACCACCTTTGTCACCCTCTTTGATTATAATATCAGCGTGCTTTGTAAGGCTGTGGATAGCATTGTATTCTGCGTGGCTGAAATTATATGCCATGTGATGTTGTTTGTTCACAATGTCAGCCTGTCCATGTTTGCAGAAGCAACTGATGTAGAATTCCAGACTGTCATTCCAACTGTCAGGAAGTGTCCACATAAAAATCTTCTTCTTGTAGGTTTGCTAGGAAGGATCCCATAGATCAGTGCAATGTTGAACATTGTGAAAATAAGTTTCCAGGTCACTGCAGAACTGTATCATGTGTGTGGGGGATGGTGGGGCAGAAGGAGAGTTGCTGAGATACTAAACTTCAAGAGGCTCTGGGAGACAGACCCATAGTCTCCTATAGACAACCACCTAACCTCAAGATGATTCTTACCACAGGACATACCACACTAATACCAACCCTGGCACCTTCCCTTGCAATCAGCTTTGTCCACATATTCACTCTGCTGATACCATTATTGGACCTAAGCAAGTGAGTTATAAGATCAAAAACACATATTCCTGCGCATCCAGAAATATAATTTATGCTATCATGTGCCGAAAGTGTCCGTCTGCTATGTACATTGGACAAACGTCTCAGACACTTCGCCAAAGGATCAATGCCCACAAAACAGATATTAGACAGGCTCACAAACAAACAAACAAACAAAAAAAACCAGTTTCTTACCATTTCAACCAGAAAGGACATTGTCTCAATGACTTGATTACCAACATCCTGCTTCAAAGGCCTTTTAAGACTGCACTTGAAAGAGAATCCTCTGAATTGTTATTCATGCTTAAATTCGACACTTTACACCAGAATTTGAATAAGAGATCTAATTATCTTACCCATTACAAGGATAGCTTCCCCAATTATCACCTCTAATATCATTAGCTCACAGACATTCACCTTCCCCCCCCCCACACACATTCCCCTTCTGTTCTGAAATTTGATTTGTCCTTTTCATATGTGTTCATTTTTTTTAATTGTATCCTTTGGTATATATGGTTGTGACAATTTTCTTCCACTATTTGATCTGAGGAAGTGGGTCTGGCCCACGAAAGCTCATCACCTAATAAACCATCTTGTTAGTCTTTAAAGTGCTACATAGTCCTGTATTTTGTTTCAGCTGAGTCAGGAAAGACTCTTTTGCCATGCTAAATGTGTGGTTGGATAGGTTGACAATATTGTTAGGTGAGTTGAAGGTACCATAGTTGTAGTATCTATGACATGTAATTTTACATAATAAAAATTACATAATTTATTATCCTTTTTCTTCTATAGGGAAGTAAAGTGAGCATTGTAAGTGGCATGTCTAGTTTTTGTAAAATCCAGCCACATGCAAGTTTGGGTGGAAGCTTGTTTTTCAAAGAGAGCCTCTAGTTTTGAGAGTCTTCTGGGCACATCCAACTAAGAGGAGCCCCCGGGTCATCCCAGGAGATGCTGGAGGGATTATATCTCCCAGCTGGCCTGGGGAATCAGTCCCTAGGGAGGACAGGGACCTTTTGTGGAGAAATGGATGCCTGGCCCTCACTACTACCCATATAGCTACTGCAACCTTCACCAGGAAAAGTGGGAATGAAACAACAAGGGAATGAAATCCCATAACTGATAAGTAGCTATTCTTTGTCTGTCGTACATATTACATAGCTATTCATAACAATGTAGAAATGTTCAAAAAATTATGAATTGTAAATTCACTATCTGAAAAGTAAGATCCTTATAGTCATATATTACATATTATTTTCATTGAATATAAAAAAACAGCAAAAATTCCTAGCAACCATATGTCTGAAAACAATTTATTTATTTTTTCTTGAAATAAATACATTAAATCAGCTCTTATGCACTTGTATCACAGACTGACACAAGACATCTATCTCAAAAAGTCCAGTTCAATTTAATCAGAACTAATTGGGACTCAATCTAATATTCATTGACAACAATGGTAATAATTCCGTTGGATCACTGTCCTAGTGATCAAGATCCAAGAACTAAATTTATGGTCCCTAGAAGAAAGTCAGATACATCAAATCTTTTCTGTAGTAGCCTAGATGGATTGAATCCAAGAGAGACATAGCAGGAGAGATATTAGTCCTTCAGCAGACAATGTGTTAATAGTGCTAATATATTGGAGCCAGAAATGGAGTGAAATTTTAGAGGTTGTAAATGGAAAATGAAAATCATTGTACTTGTATTTGCTATCTGTGGTAGAGTAAGTAATTTTAATACATGAATTCTGTATAATTATACTTCTTTCTGCTTATCACAGTTGGATTTCTTTAGTAACATTGAATGATTATCTCAATATAATAGTGGCAATAGGAAGGATTGATGAGAGCAAAATTGCAATACCCTAAGATACCCTAAGAATTGGATATTAAGATAAACATAACACAGGGCTTAAGATTTTTTCCCCTTGTGTATGTATCATCATGATCATAATTATTTTCTCAGCAGACAAAGAGAGGAAGGAAACCAGTCTTCAGTCAAAAAATATACATTTGAATAGTCACTCAAAGCTCAGATTCTTTAAGGTTTTTTTCAGACAGCAAGCAAAGTTGTACTACTGCAGTAAGGAATACTGCCTGCAAATTAGTTCTAATTGTAGATATATAGCTACACAGATTCATTTGTTACATTATTTATAGGAAGAAAGAAACTGCAATCATGGATCAAATCAGTGACATGTTCCTATCACTGACAGTGTACAGCATGAGAACATGTACATGAAGACACAGTATACTCTAAGTGGACATTCAGGCTATGAATTTCAAAGTCATTTAAAAGATTTGGACAACTAATTTCCATTCCAATTAAATGGAGGTGGGTTTCTAAATTCCACAGCATGCTCAGAAAAAAATTGCCATTATAGTTTAATTGGTCCCATTAAAAATGTTCTCCCCTGAAATGTTGTTGATAGAATGGTGCAGAGTGAATGAAAGAGGATACTGTGATGTGAATAAGAGTATAATACATGCGAAGCAAAACTACTTTTTAAATATGTTCCTTCCATCTTTTTCCTCATGAGGTTTCTTGTCATAGTACCCAATTCTGTGAGATCATGGGATCACTCAACTGTGTGCAAGGCAGCTGACATAAATGATCCCTTTCTGATGGATAATTACAATCCAATCCATATTCTGTCAATACAAAATGGTGGAAATGAAATCAGATCCCAAGAATGTCAGTATAATTTTTCATGTGTGTGTGTGTTTGAGTTGAAAGTGTGAATAATGTATTTACTATTTGATTGCATACTCAATACACCATGCTAGCAATTCATCATTATAAACTATTAATATTAATTTTCACTAAATATGGAAACCTCACTTAAACAGCAATTTCCTCATCAATTTGGGAAAATCAAATTCATCACTAAGAATTACCTATAATATTAAGAGTGAAATGCTCTTCTCATATTGCAAATGAGTAACACTGTTCTACCCTATGATAACTTGTGTTTTTTACTCCTGATAGCTGCAGCATGTATCAAGTAAAAATAAGTCTGTTGCTTTTCATTAGATAAAAAAAATAATAATTGAGAAAGGATGTTAACTGGAACCTCATATGCTGTTCGTGTCTAAAGTTAGTGATTGATAAAAGGAGGAAAACATAAGTGAAATGTTAGTAGATGATATTATTTCTTAAGATAAAGAGTTCATGATCCTATGTACATACATCTCTCTGGAAAAAAAGGTGTAAAGAGCTAGAATGTGCATACACAATATGACGAAATCATTGAAAAAATTATCCAAATCCCACTGATGTCAACAAAACTCTTCCCGATCACTAGAATGGGGTTTGTAGGATAAACAAATTCATACTTCAGACTCTTCCTAGTCTGAATTTCTTGGGGATATGCTTAATTTTTAAATTAAATATAAACATCTCTGAGGGTATCAAGATTTGGTTGAATGATTGCTCAATGTTTAGGAACATGAGCAAGCCATTTCATGTCATGAGCAGAGAATTATTTTGCTGAGCAACAATTTTTTAACTGAACAACCAAGAGCACAAATAATTAAAATAAATGAATGAACACTAGCGCTGCAAATATTATTTATCATAATTTATTAACAATTTGTCATGCAACATTCATTGAGATTTATTAGCATTTTGCTGTTTGCAGAAGCTGAATATGGCATCTGTCGTTTGTAAGAACTAATATGGCTTTCTTTTAACAGAGTAACTGAGCACCTTAAAATCATTAAAATGTGGGGAGATAAATACTTTAAAAGTAGGGAAGTACTTTGATTTCCATTCTACACATGGGCAATTGAGGCAGAAATACTTATAAGACTAGATTTTAAAAGGTATTCAGGCTTTGCTGTGATCAACTTTGCAATGTCTAACTCAGGAGAGCCTAAATTTAAAATGGGAATTAGGAGTCATTAGTCAAAAGGGATTTTGTCTCTTAAGGGCTAGATTCACAAAAGACTTAAGCATGAGCATCATATCTAATATTTCGGCACCCAGAAAATTACTGGGATACATAGAACCTGAGTTTGGTGCCTGGGGAGAGAGAGATTCCTCAGAATGGGAGTCAGAAAAGCCAGCAACTTAAGTATTGCCTTGCCTAAATTAGCCAATGAGAAATGCCAAGCTGAGAAGTGTGTGCCAAGCTTCGCCCCACTCAAAGATAAGCACCTAAATCGAGTCTTCGGGAAGCACCTCCTTCTGCTTCGGATTCTCACCTGCAAACCCTCTCTTGGCATTAGATACCTATATTGGTTTAGAAAGCAGAGGGGGGAGGAGGAGTACCCACCTAATTCTTTAACCCGGTAATTAGGGTATTCACCTGGGATGTGGGAGAACTCTGCTTCAAGCCCCACCCACCTTAGGAGACCAGGAGTTTGAACTAGCATCTGCACCTCTTGGGTGAGTGCCCCAATGCGGGAGTATGAGATAAGATAGTCTTACATGGGATAGCCTCATAGTCTTCCTTACTTAACTATTCCACTGTAGATTAAAAAGAATTACAGTAACTGGAACAATGAAATTGGACTCTCCCACCCAGGGGAATTGATCTAATTGCCAAGCTATAAAACCAGTCTGATGTGTTCTTCTTTCTTGCCCAATGCTGATGGTATTCCACTTTGGAAAAAAGAAAGAATCCTCAGGCCAGAGAGCATACTCAGCTTCATATTATATGTTGAATAGTAATAGAGAGGTAGCCGTGTTAGTCTGATCTTGCTAAAACAAAAGGAAAAACTATGTAGCACTTTAAAGACTAACAAGATGGTTTAATAGGTGATGAGCTTGCATGGGCCAGACCTACTTCCTCAGCTCATATTCTGGAAGAGAATTGGCATGACCATATATACCAAAGGAATACAATGAAAAAAGTGAACACATTATTAAACTGACAAATCAGATTTAGTACAGTAGGTGGGGAGAGGGGGAAGGAGGGAGGGAATAGCTATTTGAGTCAATGAATGGCTAATCAGGGATGATAAGTGGGAAACTATCTTTGTAATGGTTAAGGTAATTAGCGTCTTTGTTAAGGCCCATTCGTAAAGTGTCAGATTTAAGCATGAAAGAAAGTTCTGAAGTTTCCCTCTGTAATCTGGTGTTAAAGTCTCTTTGAAGTAAGATGTGTGTATTAAGATCGTTAAGACTATGTCCAGGGTGGCTGAAATGAAAAGCAACTGGTTTTCCCTTGTGAAGATGTCTGATGTCTGATTTGTGGGCATTAATTCTTTGGTGAAGTGTCCGAGAAGTCTATCCAATATATATAGCAGAAGGACAGTGTTGGCACATGATAGCATAAATTATATTTCTGGATGAACAGGAATATGTGTTCTTGATCATGTAACTGACATGGTTAGGTCTGGTGATGGTGTCACCAGAGTAAAGATGTGGACAACGTTGGCAACGGGGTTTGTTGCAAGGGAATGTTCCGGGGTTGGTATTAATGTGGTATGTCCTGTGGTTGTTGGTAAAAATCTTCCTGAGGTTAGGAATGCTTGGTAGAGATCTTGAAGTTTCTGGTCTCTATCAGTGGGATTAGAGCAGATGTGGTTGTACCTAAGGGCTTGACTATAGACGATAGATCGTATGGTGTGTCCTGGATGGAAGCTGGAGGCATTAGGTAAGTGTAGCAATCACTGGGTTTTCTGCAGAGAGTGGTATTTAATTTTCCATTAGTGATTTGTGCTGTGGTGTCCAGGAAATGGATCTCTCGTGTTCAATTGTTGTTGCTAATTTATCTCTGATTTTGGTGTCATCTGCTTTTTTTTAATTTGATGATGAATGAAACTGAAATGGTTCTGAAGTTCAGTTATATTCAGTTGCTTACACTATAAGATCTCTTCATTCTCCAAAAGTGGACCAGAGATATAGCAAGCATAGTCATTTCTTCACATCTGCATTTGGCTTGGGACCTGGAAGTGCTGAGTCTCATAGACAAGAAAAATATTACGGGGAAAAACACCTAATTCAGTTGTGCTGAAGTTTAGCAGTGGAACGTTTCTCTTTGTTTTTATAAAGGCTTAGATAAGTTATTTTATCAGAACCTGGTTGCCCAGCCATAATTTTAATTTTCTACTTACACTCAGAAATGACTTTGTTTCAGAAAACTGTTAGCAAAATAAATGCCATCCCAGGTCTGAACAGATTTATAAAGAAAGCCTCTGAACGACTGAATGAAAATCATGTGTAGCTCAGATTAATTTGAACCAGAGACCAGCTAATCAATAAAGTGGCAGGCTAGTCTAATTTTGATCACAAATAATGACCCCATCTCTTCTTCTGCTTTCCAAATATTAGTGATTTTTCCCTGTGAGAAGCCACAGTTATTTTAACAGAACTAGAAGTTCAGGAGTTAGCTGAATATTTCAAAGCTGCTAATATTTCCTTCCTTGTTTTTTTTTTTTAAGATTCCCAAGTAGCAGAGGCAATATATCCTAGTCATATTATGTATTCATAAACTGGATTCAGCCAATTAAAAAGTACAGTTGACAACAGAGCTGGGCAAAATATTAGACAAATCATTCAGACAACAAAAAATTCAAAAATTTGATTTGGCTTGTTTTGTCTAGTTACAAAACAGCAGAAGGAGGATGAGCTGCTAGAAGTGTTGTTTCTCCCTACTATAACTTTTAAAAAACTTGTTAAGGCAGCCATATAGGACATGAAAAACAGAGGTTTCTAATGCTACTTCTGGAATCAAGTGAACTTTTTTAATTCACTGGAAATTCTGAAAAAAAAAAGGATTTAACTGAAACCAAAGTTTTATTTCCTTCTTTTCAGGACTGGCACTGAACCAAAAAACTCCAAACACTTAGGGTACATCTAGACTACGTGGCTCTGTCGACAGAGCCATGTAGATGAGTTTACTAGACATAGGAAAATGAAGCGGCGATTTAAATAATCGCCGCTTCATTTATATCAAAATGGCCACCGCGCTGTGCTGATCAGCTTTTGGTGGCACAGCGGGACAGTCTGGATGCTCCGCTGTTGACAATGGAAGCCTTTGATGACCGCTCCATTATGCCTCGTCGACGGAGCCATGTAGTCTTGGTATACCCTTATTTACCCAACTGTAGTTGCCAATTTATATTGAGCCATAATTTCAAACTTAAAGAGCCCCTACTCATAACAAGTAACATTTTACTCTGCAAGAGGTACTATTGGCTTCACTTAGGGGTCACTCGTTTTGTAAGATACTATTCACACTGTACCACAATCTTTTCCAAAGCAAGTAAAAAGAGTGACTATGTTTTTCTTTAACATGGGACTGAAAGTCCAGTATGGCAGAAATACTGTTATAAACTTAAAACCCACCTGAGATGACAGCCAGAGCAGAGCACATGGTGTGGATTAGCAGGGCTGTAATTTATCTCTATCCTTACCAGAACGCTAAATATGTCAGACCACAGTGTGTGTAGTAAAATGGAAATAGTAGGCCTTCGATTTACTTCTGGACCTGAATTTCAATAGGTGTGGGGGGAAGGTAAGGAGTTCTTACTGGACAAGGCTAGTTATGGTAATGGAGAAATTGTTGAGGATTGAAGTGAACTAGTTAACTATGGGAAGAATTTGTCTTATCATTAGATAATGCTTTGTGTAATTGTATAAAGAAAAATTGTGGCCTGTTTATCATTTGCTTTGGGGTTGCATTTCTTCATTTTGCAATAGCAGTGTCAAGATCTCTCTATCTCTCTGGCTAGCTAGCTAGCTACCTACCTACCTACTATCTGTCTGTCTGTCTACAAAACAGTGAATGTCAACCTTGCTGTGTTGCATCCTAGGACATGGGAATGCGCTAATATCAGAAAGCCAATGTATATCAACAATTTTCTTAATGAAGACTCTTTTTTTAGCAATGCAAAGGGAGATAGGAAAGGCAAGAGAAAGCTTGAAAGTAAATATGGAAGAACAATATCTATCTAAAAAATTTAAAAAATCAGCTTTTTTCCTGAATTAATTACTTCAGAGCCCCTTTAACATTCCAGTCTGACCCAGTGCGTCACCTTGATTTCATTTGATCTTCTTCATTTTGATATGCAAAGTCTGTCCTGGAATTTGGAAGTGTTCTATTTTCCAGTGCACATTTAGGCCTGGTCTGTAGTAGACTAGGCAGGTTGGCTTAGGGTATGCAACTCCAGCTACCTAAAACTGAGCCACCGTGGCATCCACACAGTGGGAGGCACTCGCTCCCATTGGTTTCCCTTACTCCTTGTAGAAGGGAGAGTTCTTGATGCTGGTGGAGCCTGCCAGCAATGTTCGATTTAGGATTCTATACTGGACCAGCTGAATCGAACACTAGAAGATCAACCTCTGGAGCATCAATCATCTTGTAAGTTTAAATACACCCTTAAAGTACTTCAAGATGTTTGACATACAACAGAAATCCAGCTGTTCATAATGAAACAAGGCAAACTGCAGAATACAGGTTGAAACTCCCAAATCTGGGACTCTCTGGTCCCGCAACATCCGTGGTCTGGCAGGGCCTGGAATGCTGTTAGACAAAGAGTCCCAGAGCAATGTAGGGGCTGGGGAGCCCTGGCTGGGCCAGGTGGCATCTGGGGAGACTCCGACTTGGCCCAGAACACACGGTATCAATGGGGCCAGGCAGTGACCGGGGAGCCCTGGCATCAGCGGGCCTAGGCAGTGTCCAGGATCTCCCTGGCTACAGCTAGGTATCCCTGGCTGCAGCTGGGTTGCCTGCAGCTATGCAGTACCAGACAGGAACCCCGAAAAACCCAGAGTGGAGGCAGATCTAGGATGATCAGGCAGCCTCCACCATGGAGCTCCCACTGAAGTGGGGCTGGCAGAAGTGGTCAGCCGGAATCCCCAGTGGCAGCAGGGTGGTCCTAGCAATGGGATGGGATTACTGGGTGGCCCCAGCTGGGGAACTCCTGGAAGCAGCAGGTCTGGTGGCTGCTGCGTGGCTCAAGCTGAGAACCATGGACAACACGCAGCGGCAGTGGGTCTGGCAGTAACCAAGCAGTCCTTCCAGGAACCCCAGGAGCCCCTGGGAGCTGTAGTGGGCCAGCTTTAGGCAGGAGAGGAGAGGAGAGGAGCCCAAGAGTGGGGCAGCCAGCAGGGGAGCAATAACCTTCCCTGGTCCAGTAAACTTCCTGATCCGGGACAGCTCAGGGAGGTTCAGCCTGTAGGATAAACAAATCAGGAATTACATATATGACAGTATAAAAGATATAAGAGGATTTTTTGTACATTCAGATTGGTTGAAAGTTGGCTTGTTACAAATGGAAATGGATCTTCACCATTACTTTAGATCTGAAGACACTCAGATTTGGGGAAGTTATGAGACTTGGTTTCAAGCTCTAAATCGAGCTTGTTATAAGATAAAAACAAAACCAAGAATTTGGATGTCCTTGAATTTGGATGATGTGTAATTTCAAACTTTGTAACTTGGATGTATATCTAGTTATAAACGTAAGTCAATGGGAAGAATTATACATATATATATATATATATATATATATATATATCAAAGCCTGTGTAAGTTGAGATTTGTGTGTAAGTTCAGAAGTATCATTATCAAAATTGTTATTATAAGAATAAGGGGGGAATCAGCATCTTAAAATGTTAGGTACAAGAATGCAGATTGGTTTTTCAAGCACAAGGGAGTTACATAAGAAAATCCCATTGAATTTCCAAGGGATATAGTCATTTAGGCTTCTTTGAAAATGCCAGGCTCAAAACCTAATCATTCATGGTTGTCCTCATCTCTTATTGGACTGAAGGAGAGGAGGGCTGATCTTAATATCAAATTATTCTTTTTCGTTAGCATAGTATTTTGGGTTACATGAAACAAAGGACTGTATAAAGCACAACACTCTTAGGGGTGAAAATGGCTCTTTGATATAACCATAAGTGTGGATTTTGGAGAGATTCAAGCCTAGTGAGGGCAAGTTGTTTTTGCATTGTCAAACTTAATTGGGGTGTCATTATCAGAAGGAAGCTTGAAGAATACTCCATAGGATTCAAGTGCCTTTAGTCAAACTAATCAAGT
>CM057845.1:250525763-250543476 GCA_030068395.1 Apalone spinifera | reverse complement strand
ACTTTACTTTCACTTTCGACACTGAGCCTGATTGGCACAGCGTCGGAACATGAGTGTGCGAATGAAGCCCGGGATATTTAAATCCCGGGCTCATTTGCACTTTTGAAGTGCTTGATTTGCATCCCTCTTTCGGCAGAGGGAGGCAGTCTAGACGTAGCCTTAGAAAGAAACAAATGTAAAAGTTTTGCCCACTTAAAACTTGTTAAAATGAATTTATATAATTTACAGAATTATCTTAATATCACACGGCTTCTAACAATGCAGAAACTAGCAGTTTGATACCTTGTCTAGTTAATTTCAAAAGATTTGTGTGAGCCATTTGTCCAGGAAGCTATCTATGCTGTGCAGGGTGGTAGGCAGTGTTTTCAGACTGTTGGGTGGATGGCTATTCAGAGATATTGGATAGCATCTGATCCTCCATTCATTCTGTGGGAAAAACCTTCTGGGAAGAGCTAAGTTGAACTTAAGATAGGAATGGGGAAAAAACTAGAATATACTGAAAATACCTATCAGCAGCAACGTGAGGTGAGTGTAAAACAAGTGTAAAGCAAGTGAGGGGTATAATCTCCTTTGTGGTGAATGAGAATCTAGAAAGCATCATAGTCTAAGAGGAAAAAAACAAGCATGCTATTGTAAGGAAGCAAGTAGTAAGGGCTGGTAAGATAAGTCTATTCCTCCTTGATGCCTGGTGTGCTGAACTCTAAAGATTGATGTGCTCATCTTCACCAGTCTAAAGGTTAATTATTTTTAAAACATTGTTGCAAAGAATAAGTAATTTTGCAAGAATTATTGTTCTGACAGTAATGGCTTTACATCGCACTCTCCATGCTGTGTTCTGAACCATAAATATTTTTCAAAAATACAGTTTCTTTTCATAGAATGGCGTCACTACACTCTTGCTCACTGCCCAAACCTGAGCTCCTAATTAAAAATAATAAGTGGATATAAAGTGCTGACATTTCCAAAATACCCATAAAATCTCTGGGCTTTCCTTAATGGTCTTTCACAGTCAGAATAGCTGTCTCTTTTTCTCTCTCTCATTCTCTCTCTCTCTCTTTCTCTTTCTCTTTGCCACCCCATTGTTTTGAAGCTATATGCGAGATGTAGTGTTTGGACACCAGTGCCTGAAATTTCTTGCTTGACCATGAAGGGTATACTTGTTAGTGACAGGAATTTGTCTTATGTTATCCCTTGCACGCTGTGACTAAATGCTTTATAGAGCTAATCTCTGATGTCCTGCTGTTATCCTTTTTTTTAAATCTGCATCAATTCACAGTAATTACCCACAGAATCTAAAGTATTAACAGTAAATTGTCTTTGTCACATTCAAAAACTTTTTCATGGCTCTGACCCTCTATGATTTTGAAAATTTACATGTATCATAGGGCACGTCTACATTACAGCGTTATTTCAAAATAACTTCTGTTATTTCGAAATAACTATGTGAGCAAACCCTTTATTTTGAAATAATTTCAAACTAACCAGTGTTTTATTCCAAATTCTGCAACCCTCATTTTATGAGGAATATAACTATTTTCAAAATAGTTATTTTGAAATAGGGCATAAGTAGATGGGACAGATGAGGTTATTTTGAAATAATTGGCCTCTGGGGCTTCTCACAGATGTCCTGGTGGCCACTCTGTCCAAACTCATCAAATCTCTATAGTTCCTCTTCCCCTGCTGCCCTTAAAGCTGCAGCCTCAGCAGAAACAGTTTGTGGCACAACACAAGCCCTGCTATTTCCATGCCACAAAGCTGTGCCCAGCTCTGATTTCCCTGCTGCCATGGAAGACCCCAGCACACAACCTGATCCCCACAAGGCTGCCAGCACAGTTGCAGGCAACAGCCAAGCTCCTGCCCGGGGGCGGAGGAGGTGGGCCCCATCCTGGACTGGTGCGGAGATCCTGGGTCTCATTGAGATTTAGGGAGATGAGGAAAACCCTCAGGATCTCCTCACCAGGAGCAGGAATGCTGACATGTACGGTTGGATGGCCGACAGCCTGGCCAGAGGGGCCATATGCACGTCCAGGAGCAGGTGCGCATGAAAGTAAATGGACTCAGGTAGGCCTTAACCAAGGCCATGGAGCACAGCTCCCACTCAGAGGAGGCACCCCAGACCTGCCCCTACTCTGACCAACTTTACCGCATCTTGGAAGGGATGTCAGTCCCTTTCCCCTACCCCCCGCTTAGTGTGGACTCTGGGCTCCCTGCAAGGGGAGCCTGCTGGGAGGGGGAAGAAAGTGGAGGAGACACCAGTAGCACTCTCCCCAGCAAGTGGCATCTGCTGCTCACACACACATTCCCCAACACCCTCCCCCCTGTCCTCCAGCAGGCAGGGATAGAAGTCATCTCCCTATGGGACACAACCAATGCCAGATCCAGCATGTGTGCAGCATGTAGGGAAGCCAAGTCACCTCGTCACCCTCCTCCCACCTGCAGGGTCCTGGTTTGGCCAGCAACTTCCCATGCCTGATCATCCCCAGGATGTGGGGGTAATTAGGCTCCCCCTGTGGACATCTGTGCCCCTGCAGGAAGGGACCTGCTGTGTGGGCCACAGATAGCCTTGCTCCAAGCACATCGCCCTCATCTGACCTCAGGCCTTTCAATGTCACCTCAGAGATGAGAGCTAGTCTTCATGTGTCCTGTCCTTCTCTATGTTTTCACAGCTGGACCAGCCATGAGCGAGGCACCCGCAACACCTCCCACACCAGTCTCCCAATCCCATGGGAGCCGCTACTACAGATGAGCCCATGAGGATCTGAAGCAGGAATGTCTTCCAGTGGTCTCTGGAGCAGCAGGACCAGTGGTGAGAATTGGACCTGGAACTGCACCACACTACCTGGCGGGAGCTGGCACAAGACACCTACAGCATGAGTGCGGCACACACAGCCTCCATCAACTGTGTGTTCGCTGTCATTAAGCACATTGCCCCCTGCTGCTGCTCCCCTTCTGTCTCTCACTCCAGCTCCTGCTCCTGTTACCTCTCCTGCTTCTGATCCCATTCCTGCTTCTGATCCTGCTTCTCCAGCTTCTCCCTCAGTCCCCCACCCATGACTTCCAAGGTCCTGCACAAGAAGTGGTGCAACCTCCTGAGGCAGGTGCCACTCCCAGCCCCAGCCCTGAGCCTCTCCTTCCCCTTCCTCTTCCCCTTCCCTCCTTTCCCCTCCCAGGTTCCCTAGTCCCTTCCCAGTTTTTGTTAACCCAAATAAAAAAAATAGTTCATTGTTCCAAACCCAAATGTATGCTTTATTGTATCTGTAGAAGAGGGGAGGCAAAGGAAAAGGAAGGAGGAGAGGGAGGGCAGGGGAAAGGAGGGGGGAAGGAGGAAAGGCACACTGTAGCACTGCAGAGGCCTAGGCCCAGGGGAGAGTCTCACAGGTGTCCTTGTCTGAAACTCTTCTTCAGGGCCTCCCAGAGGTGCACAGCCCCAATGGGCCTGCCAGATGGCAGCTGTAGACTGCTTCCCAAAAGCTCTGGTGAGGTGTTCGGCCTCTGTCCCCAACCCTGGCAGAGCCATCTCCTTATTCCCACAAATATTGTGGAAGACATAGCATACTGCCAACACTTGGGGGACATTCCACTCACTGAGGTCCAGGTAGGACTTCCCTTTGAAACACCTGGAGGCACCATCCACCACAATGCGGGCTCTACAGAGTCTGGCATTAAAACATTCCTTGGTGGGGTCCAGGTGTCCAGTGTAGGGGTTCATAAGCCAGGGAAGCAGAGGGTAAGCTGTGTCACCCATGATGCACATGGGCATGTCCATGTCCCTGACTAAGATGGTGCGGTCAGGGAAAAAAGTGCCAGCATTCATCTTCTGGTAGAGGCTGTAATTCCTAAAGATGTGGGCATTGTGCGCCTTCCCTGCCCACCCATAATTAATGTCCATTAAGTGCCCACAGTGGTCCATGATGGCCTTCAGGACCATCGAAAAATACCCCTTCTGGTTGATGTAGTTGGATGCATGAGGGTTGATGTAGTTGGATGCCTGGATGGGGATATGGGTGCCCACATTGCCCCCGCCCCTCACAGTTGGGGAAGCCCAGGGAGGCAAAACCAGTGACGATGGGATCCACGTCGCCCAGAAGGATGAAACTTCTGGAGGGGTTGGCAGGTTTCATGAGGGTGTCCTGTCATGTGAGGGCAGGGGAGAGCCACTCACAGAGCTCCAGGAATGTGTCCTTCCACATGTAGAAATTCTGGAGCCACTGCTGGTCATCATACCATTCCATGACAATCCAGACCCACCAGTCAGAAATGGTGTCCTGTCGTCAGAAGCAGCAGTGCACGATGTGCAGGGGAGGGTGCGTGGGGCTGTGCTGCATGAGCAGCATGTGGAATGAGGTGAAGAGGTGCTCCCCAGGGTGCTGCAGTTCCAGGTTCTGCAGTGCCATGAGGGCAGCCTGCAAAAACTACACCAGGAGGCAAACCATGAGGTGCTAGAGCTGATTAGTGCTTTGCGGCAGGTTTGGCTACATGCAGCAGGTTTGGCTACATGCTGTGGTGTCTGCAAGGGCAATCAGAGCAGCCAATGGAATGAGTTTGCTGTCTCTCAAGAAGGTAGGCAAAGGAGAGGAGCCTGAGACACGAGTGTACAGAGGGGGCCCTTTAAGCACGAGCCTCAGACAGCCTCAGGAAGCAGCTCTAGAAAGTGACTGCTGTCCTGATGCCCTGCCTGAACTACTTGAAGGGGGATCCTAAATGTGATTGAGGCTCCAATTAGTGTGGACACTCTATTTCTAAATAGCTCAATCCTATTTCGATGGGCATCTGCACTATAGATATGCTATTTCGAAATTAGCTATTTTAGAGTTTTTATTTTGAAATAGCTTATTCTGAAGTAACATGCTGTGTAAATGTACCCATATGTGGGAACTATCATATGTGAGATCTGAGCAAAACATGATTTTCTTCCTTTTCACTTTTCTCAATAGCTAAGCTTCTAGAGGATTTCTGTGCACATTTTAGCAAGGTTCCTATTTCCACTGCTGAAATAATCAAATTTTGTTCTTTTTCCATTAACAAAAGGTCATTCTCATCATTAATGTCTTCCAGAAATGGCAAATGATCTCAGTTTGGGGTCTACTTCTGCTTTCTCTTTAGGTCACTTTTGCATAATTGTTCAAAGTAACTTAGAACTGTCACTCTGTTCAGAAAAAAAATCTTTTTTTCTGTTTTCTGAGAGCAGGAAAAATATTCTCCCTACCTAGACTTAATATTTATTGGTATTGCTTCAAGCTGGTGCACTGACATGGATACAGCTATACTGTACATGGTGTGTAGTAACATCTCTGATTTCCCATGAATATTATATTTGTTACAATTTCAGCATCATGCATTAAATCAAGTCACTGGAACAATTTGTATTGTTTCTATCACCCCTGGCATCCATAGTTCATTAAATTCAGAAAGGCTAAAATCAAAAGATCAAATTCTATACCAACATATGAATGCATCTAACAATCAACTCATAGATTCATGTGTACAAATGACTCAAGACTCAATTTGGCCATATAGATATGTATCGGGATGAACATATTTATGGCATTTAGAACCAATAAATAAGCACAATTGCTAGCTTTTACTCTCTTCCTTGATGTGTCTTTTTTTTCTTCTAATGTTGAGAGATCTTGATGCAAATGCAGCTGGCACCACAATTCATTAGATGATGAATCTACTGATAATGTAAATGGATTCCTAAATAATAATTTTATTTTTAATTAAAAAAAAATAAGGTCAGAAGAAGCAGGAAGCCTGCTAAACAATAAGTAGCCCACTGGACAATCAAGATGCTAAAGGGATACTCAAGGACAATAAGGTCATTGCAGTGAAATTAAATGAATTCTTTGCTTTGGTCTTCATGGCTGATGACGTGAGGAAGATTCCCAAACCCGAGTTACTCTTTTCAGGTGACAAATATGAGGAATTGTCCTAGATTGAGGTCTCATTAGAAGAGATTTTGGAGTAAAAATTGATCAACTAAACAGTAATAAGTCACCAGGACCAGATGCCGGTCAGCCAAAGTTCTGAAAGAACTCAAATGTGAAATTGCAAAACTACTATCTGTGGTTTGTAAACTATTCTTTAAATCATCTTCTGTACCAAATGCCAGGCAGATAGCTACTGTGATGCTAATTTTTAAAAAGGGCTCCAGAGGTGATCCTGGCAATTCCTGACTGGTAATTCTAACTTGAGTACCAGGCAAATTGGTTGAAACTATGCTAAAGAACAGAATTGTCAAACACAGAGATGAACATAATTTGTTGTGGAAAAGTCAACATGGTTTCTGTAGAGGAAAATCATGCCTCACTAATCTATTAGAATTCTTGGAGGGGGATAACAGAATTGTGGACAAAGAGTATCCAGAAAGCCTTGATAATTCCATTCTAAGTTCCCCAACACCATCTCCCTTTTGAAATTCCCTATGGACTATTGAATTTATGTATACACTTTATAAGGTGGAAATTGAGATACATTTGCATATATTGCAGCAGGTCTGTCCAGAGGGGTTGGGAGACACATGCGTGGCTATTTGGCAGGTCCCAGAGCCCCAGTGCGGCGTGCGACTGCCCTGCGGGTCCCAGAACCCCAGTGCAGCACACATGGCTGCTCAACGGATCCTGAAACCCCAGCGTGGCAAGCATGGCTGCAGGGCAGGTCCAGGATCCCCAGCGCAGTGAGCATGGTTGCCCTGCAGGTCATGATCCCTAGTGCAGCATACATGGCTACCTGGTGGGTACCAGAGCCATGGCAGAGATGGCTGCTCAGCAAGGTGAGCAGAGCCGGCAGGAGCTGAGGCACCAGCTAGGAGGCCAGCGGGCTGGGAGGGAGGGAGCTGGTAGCAAGGGGTCCAGCAATGACCTCTCCTGGTCTGGAAAAATCCCTCATCCAGGACTGGTGAGGTCCCAAGAGTGCCAGACCAGAGAGGGCCAACCTGTACTTTCTCTTGCTTTGTCTATGAATATAGTAATACAAAGGTGAGGTTTGTGCATTTACTCAGGGCATTTCTACAGCATCATTGAGATTGTTCAACTTGAGGCACTTTGGGCTTGATTTCCCATAGTACTTAGCACCTACACCTCTCATTAAGTGCAATGGGAATTTTAGGGGCCCAAGAGCTGTAAAATTCAGTCCCTAGTCACTATGCTGGGCATTTAAAATTAAAATACCTCAAATCACATGACATTTTAAAAAAATGCAAAGAAGGACATTAGAAAGATCTGCACTTATCTGTTCTTCTATATTTATGCAAAAAGAAGAGTACTTATCTTAAAATTCAGAGAAATAGCTAAGGGAAATTATGAAAACACAATTCTATAAATAAAGTTTTCAGAGAAAAGGGTTTTTGAGTTGCTTTTGAGTCTTTTGTCAGATATTACATTACAATGAACATGATATATCCATAGCTGAGTAACATGAACCTACTTAACAAATTTTAAAATGTTAATAATATTAAAGACTAGCATTGTATATGGCTCAACAATCCGAATCTTTTTTGTTTCTTCTCATGGAAATATTCATTTCATGTATATAAATGATTATTAGGAAACAGAGATATCCTAATTTCTCTGTCACATAAGGTGGCACTTTGATGCATCTATAATTTAAAAATTTCAATAATTTTACTTATACATTATATTATTAGTCTCAAATACATTTCTCAATAATTATATGAGATACTTGTATAACTTTAACCAAGCTACTCTTGTGGTTAAGAGGATCTCTCTCAGAATGTATTTATATGGCACTACATGCAATCTCGGTTGGAGCCTGAAGGTGAGGGCTGGGGATTCTCTGGTGTATTGGTCACATGCAGTTTGTCATGGTTAGTGGTTGGTGGACTGATATATGGCTTGTTTAGCTAAGCGAGGGCCAGCATGGAGCCCTGCAACTCACAGTGGCCATGATTGCCTAATCCCTGCCAATGTGAGCTGCAGAAAACAGCACAAGCCAGGCCACTGCATACTGCAGCTGCCATTGTGCAGAAATGGCAAACTGGGGGCTGTAGGGCTCTGTGCCTGTGGACGCTAAGGTAAACAAATCATTTGGTGGCCTGCCAGCAGCTAACCCTGATGAACCATGTGCAAATGCAGGTCACAGGTTCCTCAACCCTGCTGTAGGTACAATGGTAATATGAATACATAATATGTTATGACTTTGTATAACGTAAACAATAATTTTGGACCAAGCAGTAGCATCTAATGGACAATCTGAGATCAAATGGTATTTAAATATTGTTTAATTAAAAATAAGCACACGAGTCTAAAAACACATTTGCATGTATTCAACAATTCCAAGAATAATGATGGACCTACTCTCAGTTTTCATTGACTTCAAAAGAACTGGACACTCTTAGCATATTTACCACCTTGCAGCATCAAAGTACCTATTTGGAATAAAGTGAAAACAGCTTCCAAAACAGTGTGTATTTTTCTCTTCTATAAACTATTTTGTAAAATTCACCTATTTTAGCTTTAGATTAGACACTTATGAATCAGCTAGTTTTGAATTATCCTTAATTAGAAAGAAAGAAAGAAACCTAAATGTCTGTCAATTACCATTTTCACTATAGTCATAGTACTCCTTAAATTAGTCTGTAATCCATACCAAATCCTTTTTAATATCCTTCTTTCCATGCAAAATATTGTACTCCTCCAGTGCTGCTGAGCCTTGCACGTGAAATAGCATAATCATCTGTTGCTGTGTGCAGGCTTCCCTGAGCCATAAAAATGCATCATGTTGTTTAAACTGACATATCTTGTGAGTTGAGCTTGCAGTTTCAATGCACTGTTCTGACTGGAGTTATGCAAATTAGTTGGACTGAGACGTGAGTTCATCCTTGGGTTAAAGGCTCGAGGCATTTTATGAATCTCAGTCTATGTTTGCAAAAAAGTTCACTAATGCTAGATGAGGCTGCTCACACAGATATAACCAGTAATCCCTACAGAACTCCATTAACTGCCTTTACTGGGAGTAGGGTGAAATTATCTTAGCTTGAATTTTCAAATGTGCCTGTAAGGTTTGATTTCCTTCCCCATGCCCAGAACCCGCAGGCATCACCTTATGGACCTATCATGAAAAGTGTTCCATTCATGGCATATAAAAGTGAGATAAAAATATGAAATAACTCTGATGGAAGGTTGAAGTCTAATGCTATTTCATTTCTTATCATTCAGACTGATAACACAAGAACTCCAAATCAGAGAGAAAGCATGTTACTTCAGAAAACAGCAAGGAACAATTAAACCCACCTTATTTACCTAAGATGGCTCTGTACAGCCTGACTCCAATCACATGCTTCCCTAGAATAGGAAACTCCAGCCTGGAAGGACTCACAGGAAATGCCTTACAAATAAAATAGAACTTGTAAATGTAACATAGGTTCAATACACAAGAAAAAAGGATGATCCAGGATTTGCATAGTTCTATTTCTGGCATCATGTGTTTTAGTGACATATAGTGATGCTTTCAGTCATCTTTCTACTCAGGGGCACATTTCTGTAGCTTCATGAGCCTATGATTTTGTACGCTGTGGTTTCTGGAAAGTTCTAATGCATATTAGGCATGCTCACAGACATTTACCACATATTTTATCACAAGCAGTGAATCACTCTGCTGCCATATTCATTCTCATATTGCTAACAATAGCTAACTTTACCATAGGTTGTATTTTCCTTAATTGGAACTCCCTGGTATAACAATATCTGTGGTCCGGCATGGACCCTGATGTTCCTGGACCACAATGCCCAGGAAGAGGAAGGTCTGGCGGTGGGGCAGGAGGGCCTTAAGGGACACCAGTGACTCAGCTGGGAGCCCAGAATAGGGGAAGGAAGGCAGAGGATGGGCAGCATGGTGGGGAGTTCTGGCCCCAGCAGAGCTCCCTAGCCTCAGCAGCTGGGGAGCTTGAGTCTGGTAGTGGCCATGGACCTCCAACAGCAGCCAGGGATCTCTGGTCCTATCCCTGGCTGTGGAGCTCTGGCCATGTTCTGGTTCCAGCAGGTAGGGAACTCCTGCCCCAGTGGCAGCTAGGGAGCTTTTTCCTGGGCCACGGAGCTCCAGCCCCAGCCACAAAGCCAGGTGGCTGCGAAGCTCTGCCCTGGCTACACAGCTCTGGCCGTGGTACTCTGGCCCCAGCAGCAGCAGGTCCGTTGAAAGCCCTGGAGAGCTGAGGAAGCAGCAGGTGCAAGTTGGAGCCATAGCCTGGTGGCAGAACAGCCATGAGGGGAGGGACCTTCTCTGGTACAGCAAATCCCCTCATTTGGGACCAGTCAGCTCCCAAAGGTGCCGTATCAGCAAGGTCCAACCAGTATAAACATTAACTCCATTTAATAATCTTTGTTACAGATTTGTTTTAAAATGATTATCTTGACAATACAGATACAATACAGAGCATTTAAGGACTCTAGGCATTCTTGAAAGTAATTATGCTTAATTATTTGGTTCCGTATTATTTACCAGCTGGATTTTGAATCTGCTAAGTCAAAACTCAGCAAATAAATTATTTCAAATAAATTATTTTTTTAAATTCTATTTTAAATCTCATCTTCAGCAATGTGCTCAGTTAAAAAAAATATCTGGATTGAGTAACACTCTACCAGAGTCTCAGAGGTAGCCATGTTTCTCTCTCTCTCTCTCTGTATATATATTAGATAGATAGAGAGAGAGCTACAGGACTACTTGTTTTCTCACATCTGTTAGTAAGTGTGAATGACAAATAGTTGTAAATGGTTATCAATTTTTTTTCTTTTCTTTGAGTACCATGTTTGGATCTATTTATATCATAATTGCATCTGTTTAGTTACAAGATCATATGACAAAGAGCATACCTGTCTCTACTGACACATTTTACCTAAATTATATATATATATATACAGGACTTGACAAATGGCTCTGAAACTTACTTGCCAGCCCCGCACTGCGCATATGCAAGATCCTCATTGTGCATGAGCACGCTGCCGCTGAACGGGGCGATCAGCTGAAATCTACTCGCCATGGGCAAGTAGATTCAGTGATTTGTTGAGCCCTGTATATATCTATAGCTCTATCTATATCTATAGCTGTATCTATATCTATATATATTACAATAAAAAACAAAACCTTTCATTTTAATTGGTACATTATCTGTGAAATTGCCAAACCACTATGGAAGAATGATTTTAATACTGACATTTTGTTATTTAATTGTAGTTGTAGGATTCCTGAAGGTTAATGGACCACTTTTAGAACCTGAAGTGAGTAATCAAAAAGCATTTGACGTGTAACTTTTGTATAATGGCTCTTTGATACAACACAGTTTCTGATGTTGTCCTTGGTTTCTGTTGCACAGCAAGAGACTGATGATATTTTTCCCCAGGAAGTAGGTTTGTTTAATTTAATTGAAACATGAAATTTGGACTTCTACCCCTTTAGCTTTATCTTAAAACAGAATCATAATCTGTACTAGGACACTTTATTAGAGTGAGCTGGTAGTAGCCTTAATAATTAGATTCCCTTCTACTTTTCGATTATAAGTGATTCTCTAACACTTCCGTTGAGGACACCAGGCCTTAGACATTCAGTAAAGAGAAAGTCCCAGGCTTGTGGGATCCCTATCTCATTTGCTGTAGAAGTTGGCAGGTGTGTGAAGAACAAGGCACATGTTGACTGGAAGTAAAAAGATGGTTTTGTTGTAAGTCTGATGAATATCACATAGGAGAACTCAGTTCTAACTTTGCATTTACTAGTCTTCCCAAGCAATTCATTTATTCAAAATGATGGCAGGTGGTATCCAATTGTGTATATCTCTCTTTTTTTTAATGCCCAACTTGAAACCTGGCACTCAATTTGTGTAAGTGCTGACCTAGAAATCAGTGGACACCATAGATGCTCAGCATTATATCTGATAGTAAAAGCACTTTGGTCTGGGGTGGGAATCCATATTGTGGGTACATGGGGTGGGAATCCATATTGTGAGTTCTAATATGGGAACTACTGATTGTGCAGTCTCAGAAGTCTCTCTGTATAACTTCCCCTTCTGTTAAATGGGAAGAATGTCTTATTGTGCAGTGCAGAAAAAAGTAATATTTATGAGGCATTCAGATAGTACAGTGATGAGAGCCTTAGAAAAGACTGTGAGGAAATCAGTAATTATTTATACATTTCAAGTGTTGTATTATGTGCAATAAATAAGACTGAGTCTGCTCATTGAATGAGGAAAAACTATGAAACAGCTGTCTCATCATTTTAGCATAGTCAGGCCTATGCACTAAATGGTGCAGGAGTCCTTCAGAAAAAAAATAGGTTGTATCATAATGTACATGCATAAAGGGCCAGAATGAAGATTGCACAGCCAGCCTGAATAAAATAAACGCCACTTAAATACCATTTAAATAAACGTTTGGACTGACTTCTAATGGTGCTTGGACAGCTCTGAAAATCAGGCCATTTCTATTTAGAATCCCACACATGGATTTCAGATCCTATGTTTGAAGGCAAGGTTTGAAATTTTTGGTGACTGTTCCATAAAATTTACAGCATACAATGACATGTGGCAATATTTTAAACTTTGTAAATAACTACCTTTGATTTCCAATCAATTTTTCCCTGAATCACTATGCAAAAGTATCTTTATCTAGAAAAAAGATCTGTGAGAAAATTCAAATGATGTTTTCCCCACTTTATTTCCACGTGAGATTGATATTAACAACATAATCAGATATTTGCTATTTTGAAAATATAAATTGATTTTTTAAGTATTCTTTTAAACTCCATTTCACTACATGCTTTTAGAGAAGGCAATTTGTCCTTTGGTTCATTCATTGTACTGAAAGTTGTAAGTTATTATTAAACTCTCATGTTCGCATCGGGTAATATAGTTTAAATATATTCTGAAACTAATAGGTGACAGCCATATATTATAGAAACATTTGTATTCTTTTAGGTTTTTTTCAAGAATAATTTTGTTTGTTCCTGTCTCTTTTCATATCTCATCAAATCATGTCTGATTATGGCTCCATTCCCTGGTATTTAACTATTATTGAAAGTAGTAATGAAAGAAACCATGGAGATACTTAATTATCCACTCGGCAGGTGTCCAATGGAGAAGCTTCTTTCTAACCTTTTCCTCTCTGATAAGATAATTACTGTCGGGTGCAATTGCTGCTAATATAAATATTCACTGATTGCAAACTGTGGCCTAAAGGCTGTTTCTGATAAAAGTCTCCTCCATGAATCTACGGGGGTGGTATTGCTCACTTCTAAACAAATATAGCCTCATCAACAAAAAAAATGTAGTTTCTGCATGAAGAATACATAACATCAAATTGTAAGAATTTTTTATTGTGAAGTAGTGTTGAATAGGTGTTGACTGAATTACATAGCCTATATATTAGTATATTTCACACATAGTTATCTAAGGTACCAAATATAAGAATGTGAAAACCGATTGGCATTATTGGCCATTTTATTGGCAAAAGCAAAAGGAGACTTCTTTTTTTTTCTTGTGCTAGCTAGACTTTTAAAAAAGAATAGTCTTGCAAGTATAAATTTTGTAGCATAGTTCTATGGCATCATATTCCCTGACTGAAAAAAAATCACTGTATACATGCGACTCTGAAATGAGCCAGCATCAAATAAAGATTGATTTGATTATTTAAATCAAAACAATCATATTTTATTAACTCAGTCCTTTCAGCTGTGGTACCTAAAAGACTCATTTTTAAACAGCATCTCTTTATTCCAGAAGTCTTCAATTCTGTTGTCTTTAGTAAGAGATGTGAGTACTCAGCACCTCCAGGAGTTACTCAGCAATCTGCAGGATGAAGCACTCCATTTTCCTGTTCTGACTTGGTTCTTTGTACTAAAAACGTGAAGTTGCAGTACAAAGACTGGGTTTTTACTTTCAACCTAAGCTCAAGTATTTTTCCACTGTGCTTTGGAGTTGCTACTGTAGTTGGCTTTAAAGCATTTAAGGGAGGATATTGAGAAGAGCCTGCTCATTCTTCTCCCATGTCGTTTAATACTACGAGAAGAAGTACAGTTGAGTTAAAATAGTGTTACAACTTTCTAAAAGCACAAACCTGAACACCCTATTTCCCATTCTTCTTACCCCTCCCCCCCCCACACACTTACTATGTTTCCAATACCTTGGTGGCTCATTCTCCCTCGCACTTACTCGGTTTCACTGATCTGGGACAGGAAATTGGGGTGAGGGAGGGGGTGAGGGCTCTCTCTAGGCATGTGGTCTCTGGGGTGGGATTGGAGATGAGGGGATTTAGAATGTTTCAGGGGACTGCAGGTTGAGGATTAGGAGGTGAAGGTTCTGAGCAGGGGAGAGGATTCTGGGCTGGAGCAGAGGCTTGATGTATGTTGGGGGATTGAGGGCTCTAGGCTGGAGCCAGAGATCCAGAGTGTGGGTGGGGCTTCAGGCAGGGCCAGGTAGCTGGAGTGCAGGGATGGTGAGAGCTCTGGGCTGAGAATGTGGGCTCTAAGATGGGGGAGCGGGAGGGATTGGGGGGGAGAGCTCTGGGCTGGGAATGTGGGCTCTAAAATGGGGGAGGGTGAGGGATGGGGGGGGGGAGACCTTGAGGGGTGCCAGGTCAGTGGTACATCAAAGCTAATCACTCATGGCACATCTACACAGCATCTAAAGCCGAAATAAGCTACACAACTTGAGCTATGTCAATTGTGTAGCTTAAGTCAAAATAGCTTACTTCGACTTTTGATGGTGTTTACACAGCAGGAAGTCTGAGAAAGAGCACTCTTCCTCTGACTTCCCTTACTCCTTGTAACATGAGTGTTACAGGAGTCAGCGTAAGAAGTCCTCCAGCTTCACCTTATGACAACATTATGTCAAAATAACTATTTGCAGTGTAGATGAGAACTATGTTATTTTGGAATAACAAACTAACAAACTAAGGACAGTTTACAATAAGACTTCTTTACACCACTCTGACAATTTAAAGAAGCCTTATGGTTTTTACACCTATTTTATACTCCTGGTGAATATTCTAAGAACATTCTGCTCTGATTGAGGGGCCAGATCATGCTTCACATCTACTTTCTCAGAAACACCCCAAAGCTTGCTCCTCCATGCCAAGCATGCCACGCGCACAGAGTGTCTCTCTCAGACCCATGACTGCCCAGAACCCTTTACACCATGACAGTGATTTTATGTCTCTACTGACCACTTTGGGAAGTGAAACTGACCTGCCTGCACTGATGGGGAGTGATTTGTGACTGATATGCTACGTCTACACTACACTGTTCTTCTGGAAAAAAAACTACACAAATTGCAAAATGCAATTTTCGTAGCTTTTTCTGCTTCTTTTTTCAGAAGAGGCTTTTCCGACATTGGGCCAAATGTTAGAAAAACCCTCTTTTTCAGAACATCCCTTCTTCCTCATAAAAAGAGGTTTACAGGGATGCCGAGAAAGTGCATCTGCTCTTTTGAAATTTTTTTTGGAAGAGCAAACTCATTCCCTGGACGCGGCAGTGTTTTTCCTTGATACCTTGTAGTGTAGATATAGCCCTCTTGCGGCTTCCCTTTACTTTCCCATCAGAAGTCATTTTCTGCAGGTGAGCAAAGAAATCTGTGGGGGCCATGAATTCTATGCATGCACAAATATGCAGAATTCTCCCAATATTAAGCAATGCCTATTTCATGAAGTTAAATGACACGTGTGATGTGACTCTGATATATATTTGGTTATTACATTTATTTCTTAAAAGGGCATGATTTATCACTCACTGTGAGGAGCAGAAAGAAGTAAAATTGAGTAAAAAACACAGGGAGTACCATCCTTGAGCCAACAGAAAGGAAAGAAAATGCATCACACCTATCAAAACCTCTTTCCCATTACCTCAGAATGGACAGGGTACCACAAATATTCAGCATACAACAAGAGGTAGGTCCAGGAAAAGTAATGCTACCAACATACCTTCTTTCCCACCCTCTCATTTATTAAGCCTTTCTTGTGTTGGAAAGATGGATACAAGGCAAGCATATTGGAGTTAAGGTACATCTACACAGCAGTGTTATTTCAAAACAACAAAGCGAGGAAGTCTGTTATTTTGAAATAACTTCAAAATAAATGGATTCTTATTCCACATTCTGTAACCCTCATTTTATGAGCAGTAATGCCTATTTCAAAATAGTTATTTCAAAGTAGGATGTGTGTAGACAGCACAGCTGTGGTTATTTCGAAATAAGTGGCCTCCCATGGGTGCCCTGGTGGCCTCTCTGTCCACACTCATAAGAACTCTATAGTCCTCATTCCCCTGCAGCCCCTAAAGCCGCAGCCACAAGAGAAAGGGCTTGTGGCACAAAGCAGGCCCAACTTGGACCGTGCCACACAGCAGAGTCCTGATTGCTATCGTTGCTGCCATGGCAGATCCCCGTGCTCCCTCCGAGTTCCCCATGGAGTCAGCCACCTCCCAAGCCCCTGCCCAGGGACATCCCAGACCTGCCACTTCTTCACCCAGCTGGATTGCATCCTGAGAAGGGAGCAGGTCGGCTCCCCTCCCATCATCACCTTCAGCTGGGACATGCTTGTTGTTGGCTGCAGAGGAGGATGAGGAGGACAATGAGGAGGAAGAGGTGGCCATCACAGACACCGTGCTCTCCAGCCAGGAAGTCATCCTATCCCTGGAGCCGGTACTCCCCTCACAGGATGTCATCCAGGGTCAGATGAGGCCGGGGAAGGACCATCAGATGAGTTGAATTACTTTCCCTGGACACATGCAGGGGAAGGCAGTGTGTGGTGAGGGGCTACACACACCTTGCCTGGACTTCTTGGCCTGGGAATCCCACAGCAGCCTGTGCATGTGAGTGCACATGGAGTGCCAGTCCGGTGCAGACAGCTACAATGCGGCAGCCGCTTAGGAATCCTGTGCTCCTGCACACAGGGTCTCTGAACAGGCCTGCCTTACTCCCAACCCCACAGCAAATGCTTTCCCACCACAAGCCACTAGGAAGGATCAGGTCATGGACACACACACAGGAGTGCTGCACATGGCACAAGGGCATGCCTGCACTTTGAGGCAGCATGTGCTCCTGAGCCAGCATGGCAAGGTGGAGGATGCTGAACCAGTTCCCAATGGACCAGTAGCTGTGTGGTGAGCCGAGCTTCCACAGAGTGATGGCGACCCCCTTCTGGAAGGGGTGCTGGGTTGCATGAGGGTGCCCTCTTGCTGGAGGGCAGTTGCAAGCCGCTTACAGAGCTCCATGAAGGTGTCCTTCCTCATTCAGAAGTTCTGTAGCCACTGCTCATGATCCCACTGCTCCATGACGATGCAGTCCCACCAATCAGAACTGGTGTCCCATGATCAGAAGTGGTGGTGCCCGGTGTGCAGGGGAGGACAGGTGGGGTTGTGCTCCATGAGCTGGGCCTGGAGAGAGGAAAGGAGGTGCCCTGCAATGAGCTGGGCAGCCTCCTCATGCCGGGCAACAAGAGCATCCCACAAAAATTGCAGCAGGAGCTGTAGCATGTGATATAAGAGCCATCGACTGCTTGGAGGCAGGTCCAGCACCATCGCTGGAGAGCCGTGGTGTTCATAAGGCGGGCGGTACTTGCATCCACCACTCTGCCCTCCCCAGGTGAATGCCATAATCCCCGGGGCCACTCCACAACCCAACCTACCCCACCTCCCTACCTTCAGAAGATAGGCAAAGCAGACAGAGAAGGCTTTGCTGTCCCTTGAGGAGGTAGGCAAAGGTGAAGAACCTGAGACACAG
>CM057845.1:250505810-250516953 GCA_030068395.1 Apalone spinifera | reverse complement strand
TTGCAGCCCGGCCTTTTAGGGCTGCCTCCATGTGAGCCCCACCCTCCATGACTGTCTCCTTGCAGCCCTGGGCCTCAGGCCAGGTAGCCTGGGTTTGCTAGGCCAAAGACTCTCTCATTGCAGGCAGGCAGGCAGGTCTCTCTCCTCCTCCCAGGAGCTGCTCTTATAGTCTCCAGTTGGGCCCTCCTTAACTGCCTCAGCTGGGCTTCCCCCTGACTCCAGGTCTCAGCCCCTTAAAGGGCCAGTACAGGGCAACACCCTGCCACACATTAGTATCAATTACAAAAACATAAAAACATCATGGATAAACTTTGCAGATGAGATGACACAAAAAATAGGGTAACCACAAATAATGAAGAAAACATAGGACTGATACAGATAAATCTGGATTCTTGGTAGGCTGTGTAAAAGCAAACAATAGTATTTTAATGTACCCAAAAGTAAATGTAATATCTAGGAGGAAAGAACATAGGTCATATTTACAGGATGAGAGATTTTATCCTGGGAAGTAGTGCTTCTGAAATGGATTGGAGGACATGATGGATCATCAGCTGAGCTTGAGATCCCAATGATGCTTTTGTAGCCAAAAGGTTGATCCTTTGATACAATAATCAGGGAATCATGAGCAAGAGGAGAGATATTATATTACCTCTGTATTTGGCACTGGTTTTTGCTATCAAAATCCTGTATTCACTTCTCCCATCTGCGGCTGAAATAGGGTGTTGATAAATTGGAGAGGGTTTATAGAAGTGCCACAGGAATCAGTAAAGGACTGGAAAACATGATTTATAGACTGATGAAACTCAATCTTTTTAGCTTAAGTAAAAAGTAAAGGAGTGACTTGGTCAGTCTATAAGTACCTGCACATGGAACAAATAGTTGATAATGGACACTGCAATCTAACAAAGGTATAATAAATTCCAGTCATTGGAAGTTGAAGCTAGGCAAATTCAGACTGGAAAAAGGGTTTTAATGTTTACCAATTAGGTCAATTAACTTAACCACTGGAAGAATTTACCAAGGATTATGATGGGGCCTCCATATTGGCAATTTTTAATCCAGGACTAGATTGTTTTTCCAAAGGGCACCCTCTAATTCCAACACAAATTATTTCAGGAAAGTTTTTTAGTTCATGAAGGAGCTCTGACCTTGGAACTTGTGAAATCTGTGCACTCCTCCGGCCTTAGCTCTCTGTTTTTCAGTAATCCTCTATAGCACCTAGGAGCTTTAGGAATGTTTGTAGGTAGATTTAGAATTATTTAGTCACAGAAAAGGGAAGGGAAGAAAAACAATCCTTTTAAAATTTTATCTAAGGAATAATCATAAGACATCATCTGCAACAATTCATAGCAAAGATATCCTTTGATTAATTATCTCAATCCAGGCAGACCATCACAAATATTTTCTCAAGATTTGTTTGACAAAAGTGATTCTCCATGCTCCTTGCTGGCTATTATTCAAATTATCTTCTTTGAAGATAAGTAACAAAATTGAAAAGTATTTCTCAAAAAAAGGAATGTACAAGATACTAATATTATGATTAACTTCAGTCCATCACTGATAATTCCATGATTTTTCAAGAAGGTAAGACATAAAAGAATGTTATAGTGGCAGGAGTGAGTATTGTCTCACAGTTTCAGTCTATTTGCTTCAGTCATGCTATTTCAGTCTATTTGCTTAGTCTATTTTGCTCAGTTTCATGAGTCTATAAATCATGTTTTTGTATTCATTTCTGTCAAACATTCATAAAATTGAATAGTACTGGAAAACATACATCTGACGAAGTGGATCTTTGGCCATGAAAGCTTATGTTCCACTAAATCTGTTAGTCTATAAGGTGCCACAGGACACGTCGTCACTTTTATAAAATTGAATGTTACTGAAACCAAATATCATGTGACTTATGTGGCCATCCTAACCAACACAGCTTGTCTTGCAAATAATGAAGACCCACAGAGACAATCACAATAGTTATTTTTAACTATTGCAGAGGAGGAGTAATGGTAGTTCGAATTAGGAGAATTAAAGCTCCTAATTAAAAACTACCTAGTCTGTGCCGCATGTAGCCACAGGCAGGTAGTTCGAACTACGGGGCATTTAAAAATGGCGGTGCCCAGGAACATGCAAATAAAGCCCGGGATATTTAAATCCCGGGCTTCATTTGCAAGTTCGAATGCCTACATTAGCCACCATAGTTCAAACTAGGGTGGCAGTGTAGACATACCCTGAATAATCTGAAGATTTTGTATACATGTTGAGATATTCTGTGATCAGAAAATGAGAGTTTATTTTGTGAATTACTTTGTGAATTGTGATTTGCTGGCTTTTAGGTAGAATCTATGCAGAAGGGGCTATCAGTTCATTAGTACTAATATGTATAGTACTAATATATAAGCAGAGAAGAACAAGAATATTTCCTTGTCTAAAAGCATCTTTGTGGACACCTAGCCTGGTAAATTCACCAGGAAGAAACACATTGGAAACATTTCAACATAAAAAAGGGAATGCTATAATGCAACTGTTATAACACAAAACGTTTTAAACTCCATTGTTGAAAGAGTTCTTGTCAAGAGAAGAAGGCACACAACAGAAGAAAACAAGCTGTATTGATGAAGTATCTTAAAGAACTTGCTCTTACATAGTGAAATTTGATCAGAAAGAATATTTCATAAACTTTTGAAATGTCAGGAAGACCTGATTAAAAGCCCAAGAGGAATTAACATAATTATTCTTGGAAAGGCAGGAAAGCCATTCTCAAAGAATGACAGGGTCTATAACTGATCAAAATGTGATGATCAAATCAAAACAGTTTTATTTCCAAATGTTCAGGGATCTGAGACTTTTAAAATAGATTAAGTACTGACACATTAAACTAAAAATAGAATGCAGTGAAGAGAGATAAAAAATCGTATGGATTCATGCAAAAACTGGATGTTGGGAGAAAGCCAATTTGATTTTGTGTAATAAAATCCTGTATAGTTTGATGGAAATGATTGATTTGTATTAAATCTCTTTTAAATCTTACTTTTGGACAACTTGTCTGTGTAAGGGTCTAGAGAGAAAGTAGTGCTTCTTATCATTCAATTGTTTATTTGACTTGTTTGCCCATATGAAAGAAGGATTTATGCTTGAGCACAATCCCAGGTGTTAGGCTCTGCAATTTTGAATTAATTCAGAATTGGCAGGGAGACTGGATTTGATTGTATTGGCAATATCATCATATGACGCAATGTTAAGATAAGGTATTTTCTACTCACCGTCACTAGCTGCCCAATTTAAATTAAGAATCACATCATTCCAAAAATTGTAGAAGATAATCTACTTTCCTGAATAATTTTTCTGCCACTCAGTGAAGCATGTTAGTAGCCGCTGTTAAAAAATTATCATCTCCACAATAAGTATACTAGGCAATGATGTCTACATTCTCATTTGATCTGTCTCTGCTACAATTCCTGAGTTCCTTTAGATAAGTGATGGAAAATCTGCAGTCCACGGGTCACAAAGAGTTCACTGGGGTAGGCTGTTGGCAGTTCGCCGGTTTGTTTACCTTGTGTCTATAGGTGTGACCACGCACAGCTCCTGTTGGCAGGGAACAGTGAACCACAGCCAATGAGAGCTGCTGCTGGTGACTATATCTGAGGATGCAAAGTAGACAACATTTCTGGTGGCCCGCTAGTGGCTTACACCAACAAGCTGTATGTGACCCGTGCGCCACAAGTTGCCCAGCACTGCTTTAGATTGCTGTGTGCTTTTACTGTGCTAATGATTGTTATTGGTTTAAATGTTTTCCTATATGGTACAGCGGCTCTTGTTATTTGGATCTGAAGAAGAATTCTGTGAAAACTCAAAAGCTTGCCTCTTGACCCAACGGAATTGATCTAATAAGAGATATTACCTCACCCACTTTGTCTTGTAATTTTAGAGGAATTCCTCAAGGGTCAGAGATATTTTTCCAACAATCTTCTCAGTAATTTGGAATCATATGTCCCACAAATTATCCTATCTATTTAAAGTCTCCAACCCTTGCACTTGGATGTCAGAATTCTCCACTTTGTAACACAGGGAAATATTCCCTCTACTGCTTCTTGGCTGCAGGTAAGAAACTATTCACTCTCTATAGTTCTATCCTGCCTGGAGTCACTCAGTTCATCAGACATAGTTATCAGCTGTTATGGTGTTTTGGAAATTGGTCCTGGTGCTATCATCTGACTCACTTCTCATCTTTTTTTTTTTCAGTGAAATAGGGAAAAAAGTTGCATCTTCATTTTCTTATCTTTATTCACAATGGTCAATTCTGTATATAGCACCAGCTCTTGTTTCTACTAGTTCCATACTTGTGCAAGATTTTTTATCTGGAAAGCCAGCATTTCCTGAGGTCTGAGTACTTTTATATGCCACATTTTCTCTGTTTCTAGATGCTGCTTTTTTTCCCCTGTTATTCACACTCTCGTCCTTGTTATGAGATTAACTATACTGGCTACTGGCATCACATTTCATGTACTGTATGCTAGGTAATAATATGAAAAGTCCCCAAGTTTTTAAAACTTACTTAGTTCTTTATTAAACAATCTATTTACAGTGAAGCTGCTGCATCCGCAGATCGACATAATGTGAGCAAGCATAATAAACCTGAATCTGGGTTATTGTACTATACATTTACTCATAAGTATTATTCCCCAAAATATAAATATCTAAAAATGGGTATCAACATTAATTCAAAATTGCATTCAATCTTTTGTAAAATATTACAGTAGTCTGTAACAGTACTGTGACAGGATTCCCCATGGCCTCTGTGCTTGGGTAGGCAATAGTCCAGCAGTCCCTGTGTGGAGCAAAATAAGTAGCCTATGGGTTTGCAGTCCCCTAGCTGAGCATCAAAGCAATCAGGAAATCTGGGGAATTAGCCTCCTGGGCAAAGCAAAGCAATAAACAGTAGTCCTAAGGCCGGCCAAGAAAATTACTCTATAGCCCTGTAGGCTCTGGGCTAGGCTGCAAAACAGCCTAGCAGTTTGGGGGATTAGTCCCCTGTGCAGGATGAAGCAGTTAGCAGTTTTCAGTCCCAGGGTGGGGTAGAGTAGAAGTCTGTAGCCCTGCAGCCTCCTGGCTGAGCAGCAACAAATCTGGGGAAATTAGGCCCCTGAACAGGCTGGAGCAATAAGCAGTCTGTAGCCCCTGAGTAGTGCAAAGTGACTAAACACTCTGCCTGTAAGACTTACTTCCTTCTGGGCTAAGATGGGGTTCAGGTAGCCTCCTCTCTGCAGTGAGTCATCTGGTATCCATAGTCTTTATCAGAGGCCGGTGCTCCCTACCTATTCTGTCCCCTCTCTCCCTGATTGACCTAAGCTGCCCCCTTATTTATGAGTTCTCCACTTGGAGCATGTGCAGCAGGGAAAAGGGTGTGTGGCTTCCTGAGCCCACAATGAATGAGCCACACCTAGCCACCTAGTGAGGATTGGTACAATTATTGTCTCAGTCTGTCATGAATATCAATTTCCATTGCATTTTAACACTACTCACAGTGTCCTGCAAAGTACATCTCATTAAACAAAGACACTTTAGATAACATAAGAACAGCCATACTGAGTCAGACCAATGGTCCATCTAGCCCAGTATCCTGTCTGCCAACAGTGGCCAATGCCAGATGCCCCAGAGGGAGGGACCCCAATTGGTAATCCTCACACAATCCCACCCCTGTCACCTATTTCCAGAGAAAGAAGCAAGACAGGGGAAGATATAGGCTTCCAATTCAATGGATGAACTGTACTTAACTGCTTCATTAACTGTACTTAACTGCCACCACAACCATTATGTTGGCCCAGTGTGGTGGTGAAGCCCCAGAGAAAGCAATGTTGTGAGCTGGGGATGAAAGTCACTCAGTGCTCAAACTCCTGTGCTATAAGGCTCAGCCCAGCTGCCCAGTCTTGGCATTGTGAACTGCTGCACAGCATTGCAGCAATACTCATATTTGGACTTGCTGCCTGGAAAGGCCAGATTTGACTGAGTGGCACTGTGATTCCATCTACCTATGCCCTGGAGCCAGACCCTTGGGACAGGAGCTGCTCCAACTTTTCTTGCAACCCCACACTGGGTCCTTCCCTCCACAGCCAGAGGAGAAATGAATTTTGCCTAATTGTGCATCCTTGATTTCATTATTTCTGTTGGTGAAATTGAACCTATGAACCCCTGCTAAAGCTGTCCCTAGATATTTCTCACATTGCCCAATAACTTTAGGGCTCACCACAGACCAAACAAACAAAGTAGAATGTGTGAGTATGAGGCATCCTGGAGAGGTCATGTTGTCTGCATTTTAAAATGTACTTTGTTTGAGATAAAGCTCCTCAACATACAAGACTTGCACAATGTGGGTGTTTTTTTTTTAACACCAGGAGATGGAAAAAAGCTTTCCAGTGTAAAAATTAGTGCAGGAAATTTTGGAGGTAAAGATGAACAATTTTAAGCATAGTGTCTAAATTTAACCTCATAAATCAGTATTTATGCAACTAAATAAAATGCCTCATTTTCAGAGGCAACGATTTGCAACAATCCCCACTGAAATATCATATGTCATAACATTCTGTAAACTAATGATCTGAAAAGGGCATGAGGAAATAGTATGTGTTCAATAACTGAAACAATGGCAATCATGGAATGACTTTCTTCGGGACTTTAAATTGCTACTGAATCTGCTAACCAATCAGAAATTAGTGGCACAGTTCTCTGCCCATCTGTTCAATATCTCACCCAATGCCCAAAAGAGTGGACAAAAAATATGACAAAACAGATGGCGAGTAGCAATGATAACGATCAAAGGTCTAATGGAATTGGGGAACACATCGACTCTCCTCTCATTCTGCATGCAAGAATTAAAATGTTCTGAGAATAGTCAAGTTCAAACCATTTTAATAGACCAGATTATCTTAGTTAGCCCAGAAATGTAATCAAATCCAAAAATGAAAAGTAAAACTAAGTAGCACTAATTAGTTAAAAATAACCCATCTGCATATTACACTTGATTGTTTACTGCGCCAGAGTATTTGTCATAAGAATTCTTATCACAAGTCAATTTCATAGCATCTCTGATCAGAATGTTACTTAAATGTTACCTTTCCAGTATGTATTTTGTTAATGATTTGTAATGCATTACAACCCCTCCCTCCCCCCGAATTTTCAGTGATGGTCCCAGCAGGATTAGGTGGTGAGGAGCCCCAAATAGCAGGGAGGTGAGTGGCAGTTGCCAAGTCAGCACCCCAGAAGGCACCCCCGAGGGGTCATCTGTGATGGGGTGCAATCACTTGCATGCTAGCCAATATTATCAAAGAATTTCCTACAAATGAAGACAGCAGGCCTCCATACTTTTTTGTGTAGCACAAATGGTGCAAAACAGTCTTAAAACTGACATAACTCCTGAATGGTAGAATTCTCTGGCATAAAGATTGATATGATGAGCATACTCAACACTTTCAATGCTAGCCTCTTCTCTTCTTTATCATAGGGAGCAAATTGGTATTGGGAAGGGATGTTTTAGTAGTAGGGGAGAATCTGAACAGAACATGGTGTTTTCTAGCAATCTCTGGTGATCTAACAGAACATGGTAGACTTTAATAAAGTGTAGCATGACCCAAAGAGTTTTCTACATTTTCTGCACTGTTAAAATCCTATCTTCCCCAGGGATAAAAGAGCATAAAAATGGTTTAGAGTCAGCTTTAATTCCCATTCATCTCAGATGTCCTGAGAAGAACTTAGGTGCAGTTGAGGACCTGAATCGTTAACAGTATTTTTTTCTTTCTTCAGGAACACTGAAAAAGTCTTAGCTTCCATTATCTCTAAATTAATACACAGATCATGGGGTAAATTATTAGATATCATTGTTGACAAGGTTTAACTATCATTTTATTTAAATGGTATAGACTTCTATGGATAAGATAAAAGGCAAAGTTGTCCTCACTGTAACTCTATTAGAAGTGATGGAGTTTCTCTGGGATGAACTTCATTCATAGATCTAACTAGTGCACCATCTCCTGTTTGTAATTTATTTTGCAAGGGACTAGAAGCAAAACTCTTAAAAAATTGTTTTAGTGCTAAGATAACATTAGTTCAGATAGGGAAAACCTGGAGTAGCTGTCATCGCAAACTTATGTCCTTTATTAGACATTGTTTAAGTATCTGATCAGAGCTAGATGGACACTGGCTGAACATGCTAACTATAATATCTATGAAGGTCAGAGCAGTGTTTTAAATTCTTAAAAACAGCTAGTATCAAAAACTGATACTTGTTTCCAAGCTTATGGTACACTTCATTATTCTATGGTGCCAGTTTTGCAGGCACTCAGTGCAGACTTTATCTGAAACTTTATTTTCATATTACTGCATTTTTTTCTTGTATTCTGAAAAAGATGGAAGTTTTTGATTGTATGCTTTCATATAGTCTCACTATTCTTAGAATAAACAAAGTAAGATGCACTTAAATATCAGTTTTAAAGGCTTATGATCTTAGGTAAAATATAGGCATAACAACATAAAAGATTAAAGCAACATGTTTCTTTAAAGAACAAATTCAATTTTGTAGTAATATTTCAATATTTGGGGATGGAATGGGAACCACAATCAACCTGCCTACCTATTGTAATGCATGTTTAACATGGCTATATGTATCTTTCATTTAATCCATTGTTCCCTTTTGCACTCTCTTCTGCACATTAATTACTCTCAAGCTAAACAGAAATTTTCCAGAAGTCTTTAAGGACATATCCTTTATAGCATCAGCTCATGATCTTTTGATTTTGAGCTTATCACCTTCAAAAACATTATTTAGCCTTTACCTTCTTGATGCACTTCCAAATCGTATGAACCTCAAATAGCCTCTTCATCTCCATGTTTCTAATGAATACCAAACTAATTTTTCTAAAAGCCCCAAATGCCTATGAAACTTATTAACATTCAATATCCTGTTTTATAATTTTTAATTTCTTCAGTTTTTGTAATATTTCCAAAAAAGATCTTCCAACATTATGAACAATATTCCAAGTAGGTTGTCATAACCTTCATGTCATGTTGCTTTTTCTTCCTATGCTATATTCTGATAGTTGCAGGGTATTGAGACCTAGATTCTGATTCACCAGGAAACCATCTAATTCTGGGAGCTGCGGTTCTGAAAGGGTAAAAGGCTTATTGTGAAGGGGAATTACAACAGCTACCCGGCATCTACACAAGCCACCCATTATTTCAAAATATTTTTCAAAATAATAACTTGCACACTATTTCACCATCCTGGTAAACCTCGTTGCATGAGGGATAAGGGATGTCTCATTATTTTAAAATTTGGTGCTGTATAGATGTGCCAAATTTCAAAATAAGAATATTCTGAAATAGTTTAAAAATCAGATATACAATTTAGGTAGCATAATTGTATATCTTATTTTGAGGTTAGGGAGCTGTGTAGATGTACTTTAAATGAGGTGGGGAAAGGAACCTAAATAATGATATCTAAGGAGACATGAAATTCAGGGAAATGCAAGCTATTTAAGGCCTAAGGAAGCAGGAGATGAAGGAAATATTTGGACCAGCCAGATTAAGTTGCTATTATCTGTCCTGTATCTTTGGGAAAAAATAAAGATTACAAGATGAAGATTTAGACCTGCTGTAATAGCAAAAGGACTATGTGGCCTGTGAGGAGAGAAAAGTTGTGTAGGCTGAAGATCTGTTATGAACATCCATTTTTATTGAGAATTCCAGGTATAGGGCTCCAGAAAATTTCTACTGTCTCAACATGGGAGACAGTTTAGATCCTGGGAGACGGACTGTGGAAGACCAAGGTCTATGTTCTGGAGGTTTTGCAGAAGGGCTAAACAACACCAAATCACTATGAAAGGAAAATGTGAATAGACAGAGAACCTGGAACAGCTCTATTCCTAAGTTGGAAAATTAAAAATCTGTGACATAGGAATTTCTGTTTCTCTTTTAGTGCCTGTAAAACCCAGTGCATTTGTTTCTGTCTATTGCTATCCCTTATCAGTGTTTCATTGTGACTATTCTGAAGTATATTCTACTCCATTTATTTACATTTACATGCATTAAATTCCATAAATATAGATTGGCTCATGCCCACTTCATGCAACTGCAGCCTTTGTTAATATATAAATAAGGGAATGTCAGAAAATATTAAACCAATCATATCTGACAACTGAAAATTCTCCAAACAATCTGCTTCTATTATCTGTTAGTCTCAGGTTCCCATAATATAGCAATAAATGGGTAAAACTATCATTCCAAATTTCTTTACTTAATTTTTCCAATGAAAGTTTGAAGATAACTTATGCATGATAGTCTTTTAGAATCAATATTACAAAGTTATATTCCTCAAATGAACAAACATTAGCTCAGTTGTATTGAGAACTGAACTCTCCAGAGTTTTTAGAGAAATTCACACTTTGTGGCAGAGTAAATTAAGCCATCTGAATCCTCAGTATGGAAGAAAACCTTGAACTGGAGGCAATTCTAACACTGGAAACAAGTGGCATTAGAAATATATTAGAGAAGATGAAATTGGGCACACAAATACACTGAAATCTCCAAAAGTATGATGGAACATATCCAACCCACTTAAATAGCTTCATTAACACAGGTCTTACAATTGACAAGTACTTCTTCTGCGGATATATTTATCACTTGATTTCTGTTACTTCCACTCCAATTCATCTGATGAAGTGGGTTTTACCCACAAAAGCCCATGATTCTGTATGTTTAAATTAGTCTCTAAGGACATGTCTACCCTACAGAGTTATTTTGAAATAACAAGGCGAGTATCCACAAAGCAAGCACATTATTTCGAAATTATTTCAAAATAAAGGGCTTGCTATACTGAAATAAAAACCCCTCATTCTACGAGGACTAACACCTATTTCAAAATCATGCAGGAGGCGGTGGCACCTGTTGGAAAGCCAAGGCATCCCAACACACCCGAGGCAGACGCCAGTCCCAGACTCCTCCTTGAGCCCCTCCTCTCCATTCTTCCCCCACCTCGCTCCCCTCTCTTCACCCCTTCTAGATTCTTTCCCTAGTTATATGTTCCCCAAATAAAAATTACTGGCTGCTTCTAGACTGGCCCCCTTTGCCGGAAAAGGCATGCAAAGGAGCCAAGTCGGAA
>CM057845.1:250435656-250473646 GCA_030068395.1 Apalone spinifera | reverse complement strand
ACGTAGCCATAGTGTTTCCTAATTCCATAGGGGTAGAGCCAGATCCTCAGCTAATATAAATCTACATAGATCTATTAACTTTACACCATCTGAGAATCTGGCCCTCTACGTATCCAATTTTTCAAGAGTTACATATTTTCGATGAGTAATTCCAAAGTAACTTAAGACTTAACTTTCTCCTAGATGTTGTGGTTCACGCTATTAGTTTTTTTCCTCCATTTCTATTTATGTTACATAGTTGCAGAAGCTTCTAAAACTTGGTATATTAACAAGTAATCGGTAGGGGACCATAAAATGTTATTAATTTTTAATAAGAATTCACAATGGGTAGTTTTGCTCAAGAACTGATGGCATGATACAGACCTTGCTTTTGAATGAATATTGCAATAATTCATTTCCAGAGAATTAAAAACATATGTTTATGCCGCAGTGCCCTTGTAAATATCCTGTTTGCTTTTTTGTAATGTGGCATAGACTACACACTGAACTTAATTATGTGCAAAACTTAAGCAGCACTTTCAGGTGCACCAGTTGCATTCAAATGGAATTAAATCTTGAACTGTTCCACCCAGATGAAAACATTACTACTACAAGTACATCTATATTGTTAAATAATGAGCCATAGAGGATGCTAACACTTTGAAAACATTTGTGAACATTAAAGAATTCTGTTAGGTGGCTCTAAAAAGATTTTTTGAGATTTTTCTCAAATGCAGAAGTGTAATTCCTCAAAAGGATTGTAGATTGAATGAACAGTTCTTAAAAAAGGACACTTATGGAGAACATCCATATGATGCTAATTAACTATTGCTAAACATGAACCTTGTGTAGAAGGAAAAATTAGATATAATTGTGATATTGAATGTTAATCTACATGTTGCAAAAGTGACGAGTAGTCCTGTGGCACCTTATAGACTAACAGATTTATTGGAGCATAAGCTTTTGTGGGCAAAGTCTGATGAAGTGGGTCTTTGCCCACAAAAGCTTATGCTCCAATAAATCTGTTAGTCTATAAGGTGCCACAGGACTCCTCATCACTTTTGCAGATTCAGACTAACACAGCTACCCCTCTGATATAATCTACATGTTATTGTGCTTCTCAGTTGTTTTGTGCATGATAGTTGCATGCAGATTGCATAGAATTATAATAGTTGCAAATACAATAGAAAAAATATTCCTGTGGATATTTTACAGAATTAGAACAGAAAAAGTAGTTGCAGACTTCCAGTAATTCCCTTTACACTAATGCGTAGTTTAATTACAAAGGCTACTACCATCTTTTAACAATAACTATTTACTGGAGATATTACCATATGAACATATCATTGTCTGTTTAAGTACTGCAAAAAAGAAATAAATGTTTGTCCTACTAAACCTCATCTTGACTGAATGCCTCTGTACATCTTTATACTATACATTATTTATCCTAGGAATTTCTATTCTTAATAACAATCAAGTTGAAATAACACATTTGTAAGTCAGTCAATTTGTCATCTTTAGTTAAATATACACAGAGTTGTCCCCCCTTTGTTTTGTCAGCTGAGCTGTGGTTTATTTTATATAGTGAAATAAAACATAAAACATCAATTAGGGGTTGAGAACGGTAGCAAAACTCAAAAGCTAGAATGACAGCAATAGCTGAGGAATGTACAGAACAGCTTGGGGTTGAGTAAAAAAGGGTGACATGAAGCTCATCTTGGTCCTTTGATGATCATGGGCCAACTATACACTTTGTATTTTCTGTACAGAAGTATTTTCTGTTGGAAAATGTTGATTCTTGCTAATCCAAAAGTTTCAATGAATGCACTAAATTTATTGAATTTTTATGGGAAATTACCAACATTTCATTTTGATAAAAACATAAGAACCCTTTTAAATTTGCACTTGTAGCAGACGCATGTTATAATTCTCTTTTATTGGAAACCAGTGGTGATTATCTTTGCTCACTATGTCTTAAATCTTTACCTTTTTAAATAAACAGATAGCTGTTTTTACTATAAATTGATTGCAGTGCTCTGTTGTCATATTGGAGCTAATATTCATCTGAAAAAAAAACCCATACTGCTATGTGGGGTTTGATATTCCTATTCCCTTAGGAATATCAAACCTGGTAATTACTGTGAGTGTTCAGTGAAGGAGCTGGGGAGATTCTTTTTAGGAGTCTGGGGAGAAGGGCATAGCAAGAGTTATTATTCATGGAAAAGTAGGGTCTGGTTGAGATGATAGGAAAGTGCCTGAATGGTCAGATGGCTGGCAGGGTCAGGGAGCTGACACCGAATTACCACAAGAAATATTCCCTTTCACTGAGGAGGAGGGTGGGTAACGTGGTGACTCACAGCCCTGGCCACCTCAAGAAAATGTCACTATGGTGTAATCTTGACAGATTTATACACAGGTTGTTGGTTAGATACATGTCACACTCAAACCCTGATAAAGTAGATTTTAAAAGACTAATCAATGAGAAATTTGAGACCAGACAAAAAAGATTAGTTTATTTTGTGTGTGTTTATTATGGATGACAGAAATAGAAAAAAAAGTATACAGTTATGTATGCATACTAAAAAGTAAAAAGAAGAATTTGATCTATCTCGATGGTTAAAGGGCAAAGACACAGCCTCTGGCCAGACAACTATGCAAATTAAACCATCTGAGATAGATTGGGGGAAGCTGGCGGCAGAGAAAGGAGTCAAGGAACAGGAATACCTGAGGTGAGAGGCTGAGCTGAGAGCCAAAACACGAGAGAGACTGAGAGAACTCAACCGACCCACCTAGGAGATATTGAGCTGGAAAACATTAAATGTGAGGAATGAAGCATGAACACAGGTTGTTGGAGCACAGATTCAAAACCCTCAAGCAGTAATCAATCCTCTCCAAAAGCCAGCCAGTTGGGACAAATTGTGTACTGTTGTAAAGAAACTGATTGTATAGAGGAATATTTAGCCACATTTAAAAGACTGCAGTGTTGAGAACATTTCTGAAACCAAAAGAATGATTGTCCAGCCCTTCAAACTGAGAGATAAAGTGCTACGGGTGTTTTATGATATGAATGTAAGTGAAGCAATGAAATAAGATGTTGTAAAAATGTCTCTTTTAAAACTGTTTCAGATTACACCAGAAACATATCATCTGAAATTCAGGAATCTTTGAAGGTAGCTAAGATAAATCATGGGGAATTTGTACATAAAATGGTGGATTGTTTGAAAAAGTGGATTAGGACTAAAGGGGCAAGCACCAGTTTGTTGATTAAATTGCTCAAGGACAATTTTTTTATGTAGGTTTGTAGTGAAGAAATGTGAACTGCTGTGTGGAAGAGAAGTTTGGGATAAGTAAGCTACAACAGAATCACCTGACGTTGTGCATACAGACAAATCTTAATCAGAGAGTAAAATCCACAAAGAGACTAGCAAGACACTGGAGGAAAAAAAGATTCCAATTTATCACTGGGAATAAGAGAAGAGTTGTGCGAAGGAAGTCCTCTCTACTCCAATACTAGAACTCAGAGTAAATCCATAACTCAAGAAAAGATTCCCCCAAAATTATTATTCATGTGGCATGACTGAGAGGAGAATTCTGCAAAAGACGGGGAATCCCAATGCATATTCTATTCAGATGAGGTTAATGTTAAACATTTTTAATGATGGTCTTAAACATAGGTTGGAGAGGGGACCCTAGTGAATTTTGTAGTGTCTGACCCATTAGAGGTTGATACTGAGTGTGTAAGGTGATGCAGAATTTGCCAGTATTGGCATGGATAGTGAAGCTGACCGCTATGTACGAAAATGTAAAAATCTTTTGTTAAAACTGTTGCACCTCCTCAGATCTGCTGAGGAACAAACCCAGACAAAGGATGAGCAGGAGCAGTATTGCTTTTGGGGTTGTTTATTGGTACAGATTCTTAAGGGTAAGGTGATACTCACACACAGTTTGGAGGCAGGCTGCAAGTGGTGTGTAGATTACTTGTGATTTAACAGGGCCTGGAGTGCTGGCCAGGAGTCAGCTTCCCAAAGACTCAGCCAGGAAGTTCCTAGGGAGATCCCTATGGATCTACAGGAGGCTTTACTTTCTCTGGGCTGGTCCTAGCTTTCTTCTGTGTTGTTCCATCTTGTCTGAGAGAGAGACTTCCCCGAGGCCACTTCTCACTTTAATTGATACACTTTCAGGTTCCTTCTTCGCCTTAAAAGATCAGGGAAAGCAGCACTGCCTTATCATTGGGTGTTTCTCATTCACACTTCCACACTTAGTCATAAATTATATACATATTCATAAGAATTCTATGTAAACAGTATAGCTCCTAAGCAAGCACCTGTTCTTACTGATTTTGACATAAGAGGAAGCTATTTAAACCACATTTGCTTAATGGCTTCTAAGTAAGCATCTGGCTGAGAGAGATCCGAGAGAGATAAAAATACAAGAGAAAGGGGAGGAACAGGCATTTGTGTCCACTCCAATGGCTGGCGACAGAAACCACTGTACCTTTAATTAAACTACAATCAGAATGGTAAGGTGTAAACGTCACCTTAACTGTTGGCATATATTCCCAAAGAAATTGTTTTTCTTGTTACCATATTACTCAATTTATCATGTTTCCTGTTCAGCTTCTTTGCCTTCCTCCTCTTATCTGTCGGCTCTTCTTCTTCTTCCTGATAATAAAATAATTTTATATATTTGAAATGAAAACAAAAGTTTGCAGAATTTACATCTGCCTGAGATCAGGAATGAAAAATCAATTGTTTGTTTTGGGATTATTTATTTATTGTCCATAAAGTCTTTGTACTGGGGAAGACGGAAATAGCCCAAAACTTCATTCAAAGCCTGCTTGTGCCTTTCTGTACATCAAATCCTCTTAAACATTTCTTAAATAGTCATAAAATGGCTTCATTATTTTGACAGTGAAATAGTTATTTATTATTTGATAACTCTGGATGCACTGTGTCATGTTCAGAAAGCATACCATTTTCTAGACCTGAATAGAACATAGTATAGTGGTTCTAAAGTATAGTAAATGACATAACAAATTCTATTAACATGATCCATTAAGGTGAAAATATCAGTGTCTGATATCAACTATTTTCTGTGTTGTCATAGTAAAATATTATTATTTGCAGATGACAGTCAGTTCATTTTTGTGAGGAGGAGTAATATATAGCTACGTACCACTTAAGTACCACATAAATCCTATTCTGAAATTTCTATGTACTTACGTCATGTGCTTTCCTGTTATTTTTATATTTATATATATTTTTTATATATAGACCAGCTCAAGAATTTATATACTTCTAGACTCCACACTGGGGCTGTGTGGGGAATCATTAGTGTCTATGGTGTGGGAATTCCCCATCTCTTGCCCTCCATAAATGAGGTCTTCAGGCTGACCCATATTAGCCCAGTATAGATGACAGCAATGGGAAAATGGTAGAAAGGTAGTGGGGTAGGTCAGAGAGTAGGCCCTGCAAGTTAAGTATCAGTGATTTAAAGATTTATAAAATAAAATATCAGATTTGTTTATTTAAATCAGAATTATTAAATTTGAATGTTAATTTCTTTTTTCAAAACAAACCTATTTAAAATAGTATCTGAAAACCTTTGTAAAGGCCTAAACTTTCTATAATCTATTAAAATAGAAACAACCTTCCTCATAAACTTTAAAGCATTAACAAGTTTTTTGTTGTTTGTTTAGTGACTCAGAGAGGAAACAATCAGATTTAGAGAGAGAAACTTTTCCTAGAGCTATAGAGTTTAAGGCCAGAAGCACCTATCAAGAACATAAGAACGGCCATACTGGGTCAGACCAAAGGTCCATTTAGCCCAGTAGCCTGTCTGCCGACAGTGGCCAGCACCAGGTGCCCCAGAGAGGGTGGACCAAAGACAATGATCAAGCGATTTGTCTCCTGTCATCCCTCTCCAGCCTCTGACAAACAGAGGCCAGGGACACCATTTCTATCCCCTGGCTAATAGCCTTTTATGGACCTAACTTCCATGAAATTATCTAGCTTCTCTTTAAACTCTGTTATAGTCCTAGCCTTCACAGCAATGAGGTCTATTAGTCTAGAAGCAGTGATTAAATGAACTTGTCTACTCCCTTCTGTATCATAGATGATTAAAATTCACCCAGTTGTCTCTGCACTGAATCCTGTAACTTCTGTTGGAATAAATCAAGACTTGTGTTTGGCTAGAGCATATCTACCTGAAAGTTAATCAGTTTTGATATGAAGACATCAAGTGATGGACAACCCTCCACTTCCCTTGATAGATTTGTTTCAGTGGCTTCATCATCCTCTTGTTTAAAAAAAACACCTCATTTCTCATTTGAATTTGTCTGATGTAATTTTGCAGCCATTAGGTACTGGTTGTTTGATCAAGCTTTATAATTATGATACAGCATGTCATGTACTATATTAAGCAACTATCAATATAATTTTCATTCTTTACAATGGATTCAGTGCTGTTCTTTGTTCTTTCCCATCCCCGCCAAATGCCAGTATTTGAAATAAGTACTTGCAAAAATGATTAGCAGAAATAGTTCATTTGATCTTTTTCTCTATGTAAGTAACACATTAAAGGTTATTTTATTCAACTAAAATATAATTAAAATGCTATAAATGCATGTTTTAATTGAATTTCCATCCAAAAGCAGCTTGACACAAATCATGAGTAAAAAGGTAATTATTAGGAAAGAAATTCATTGAGAACATAATGAACAAATATAAATTAAGACTCTTAATAAGTATATGTTAACTTATGTATTTGTTTAAATAAAAAGTTTATAGTTATGGAATATCACCCTACTTCTCAGAGGTAGTAAATCTGTGGTAAAAGCTGTATTTAGTTCTAAAGAAAATCAGATCAACGTATTTTAATGGTTACAACAAACAATATGAATGAACTGGTTTTGGACAATAAATATAAAGTACAGAAAAACAACAACAAAACCCTAACCATGATTAACACTGATAATTTAAATGAGGGTTTTAGATTTGCTGAGTTAAATCATTATAACATTGGTAATTTAAAGCATTCCATTCTGGAGCCATGGTTTGTGAATTTCTATGGGACCAATAATCCTAATCAAACATATAAGTATTGCAGAGAAGCTGCAAGTAGCATCCAATAAAGGACATACTGTATTCTCATCCCCAAATTTGAGCTAAGAGCCATGAATCAAGTCTCTAAATCTTTGCACTTCATTTTCATGAGCTTTATATAGGTGAAGTAAATTTTATTCTTTTTTCATGATTTCAGTTATAAATAGAAAGAAATATATTTACATACTGGGTGCTATTGTAAAGATGCAAAATACTATAGGAATCTGTTTGATAAAATTCCATACATTCTTGCTTTCTCCCTGTGTTCTTTCATGTACTCCAATACCCTGAGTTAAGTAAACTTCAGTGATTAGAGATCAGGCATCCGTTCCTCAGCTGGTCGAAATCTGTAGCTCCACTGAAGTCAGTGGTGTTATTCCAATCTACAGCAGCCTAGGACATGGCACCAGGAACTCTGAAAGGACTGAATGCATTATATACAGTATTGATTAGAAGTGGCACTACTCTGAAACTCCTCAGATGCAAACCACAGAGCCTTCTCTCAGTGAGAAACACTCAGATGCCAGTCCAGTGTAATGACATTTTAAAGTGGCAATACACAGTATATTGTCCACCTTCCTCATTTTCTACCCTCCTTTATTCCAGGCTTCTCCCCAAACCCTCCTTGCTTGGATTGAAGAATAAACGTTTTAAAAATGTTTGATCTCTAGGACCAAAGATTGTGGTACCATTTCATGTATTTAGCCTGTCTGCCTCTTTGCTATACCAGAATATTAATTACTTTATTCCATTCATTTCTATATAAAACAGTTTTATGTGTGTGTGTGCTATAGCTCTTTGATGAACAAAGGGAATTTGCACCCACTGAAGATACTCCTTGTTTAGGAAAATCTTATGTTCCTGCCTCTTATACTGCAGGTGTGTTATCCCAGATAAAAGGAGGAAGATAAAGAAGTATAATGTGCAGGCAGAACATGTTACTGAAAGACAGGCAGATGAAATGTTTGGAACAAGATTCCACCACTAGCAATTTTCTTTGGGCAAATGATCATGCACAATTAACTGGTTAACATGTTTAACTCAGGGCTGGCCCCCCACAGGCCAGCTCTTCTGTAGCTGCAGCCATGATGTCCCTCTGCGGCTGTGGGTTCCCACCGCCTGGTCCACCGACCTTTCTGTGGCCAGGACTGCACCAGCCTGACACAGCTGGCTCTGCTGGAATTCCTTAAACAGTTAACTATTAACAATACTGGTAAGCCTCATGCTTACTGGTATGCTTAACCATTTAACATACCTACTGGGAAGCTGAGACTCAGAGACATATGGTCAACTTGCTATCAGGCTCACCATTCCGGTATCTGAATTGATGTTCTCCCTCCAAAAAAATCACTTATCTCTGTTATTCTGACCAACCTTTCCAACAATCTGGCAAACATTTGTGCTAGTAAATTCATTTGCAAATTAAGGTGACTGCATGGTCATAGACTGTATTTACTTCTTTGTTTTTAAAATACCTGAGCAGCTCTAAGTGTGAATGGAAGAAGTTCTTGCCTCCCATAGAGCTGTTTTCTTTGTGAATGAATAGTCACAGAGACTCATCCAGCAGTGAAGTTTATCTTCACAGCATCACACCAGGTAGACCAACCCACTTTTACATTTGTAAGAAAACAGCCAAATGCATGAAAAGAGCCTAAATCTACGATGCTGCTGTTGTTTCTGTAAATGAGAAGTATTTGTATCACTGATTCACATGTCTTTGGAATTTTTTTAGTTTCTTCATCTTACACCAATAATAAAATCCTTTACTTGAGTCCCCCTGTAATTAATTCTGGCTATTGCATAGGACAGGGTTTCAAAGGAATCATCAAAGAGGCTTTGTTTGTTTATTTGTTTGTTTACTACACTACAAGCAGGTGCATTTGACTCAAAAGTGCAGCGCTATCTCTACAGATCAGTTGTTATTCTGAAATTGCCTTTGGCCAATTGTAAGGTTGGAAAGAGAATTAAAAACAGACAATTCTCAAAAATATCCCCTCTGCTTACACAAGTTGAAGAAAAAATTGTACACAATTATATTCTTTTTACTGTAGTAGAACTGGAATTACCACCCCATAGTACCATTATCGTTCTGGGAGACCACCAGAGACTCCCCTTTATAGACGGGCTCCTCGCTCCTGGAATGGATGGGGCCTCAGATAAAAGGAGTGGGGCTGAGGGCAGCCAGCCCTCTGTGCCATCTGAAGTATGACACGCTGGCCTCCTCCAGAACTCAGAGACACCTAGACCATATCTTGTGGTGTTCCAGCAGTGATTTAAAGGACCTGGGGCTCCAGCTGCTGTCTGTCCTGCAGTAGCAGCATTAGCCAGGAGCCCTGGGCCTTTTTAAATTGACAGACCCTGAGGCAATTGTCTGCTTTGGCTCCTTTCGCCGCTGCCCCCCCCCCCCCCCCCCCCCCCCCCCCCCCCCCGTCTGTGGGTCTGATATGAAGTGAAGCACAGCTTGCAAAATAGGCTGAATCTTGTCTCCGTCCATGAAAATGTCTTCAGGAATCATTTACCGGTTCACACTCAATGCAAAACCTGAACAAGTTTTTTTTTATATTAAAAATGTTATTTTTTTCTCCACTTACAGGTTGAGAAAAAGCCTAGAAGTGGAAGTTTTGAAATTCCGGTACAAAGGTTGGTTGTTTTTTGAGAATACATGACTTGTGCAAAATCGAAGTACCAGAAATGTCACAACAGCTCACATTTGTAAGAAACCTGTCTTATATTTGAAGATGAAATAATAACCAAGTAGTGGAGGTAAGATTTGGATAACCATTTTTTTTTCTCTCAGGTGTTATGTATATGTAGCATTCCTATAATGGACACACAGGTAAAATTTAGATTTCTTTTCTAGAATCATGGAATTTCTACAGTCTCATTTCACTAATTAGGGCTACATTTTTAATTCAATGCCTGTCCATCACAGTAAGGGATAGAAGAAAGAGCTATCTTTGTAAACTTCTCTGAGTTACCTCTTGCACAACTGGCTTGGGAAGTATGAGGAGCATGTCTATGCTGCTTTCTGCAGCTCCCTTCAGTTAATAATGGCAATCCGCAGCCAACGGGAGCTGAAATCGCCCATACCTGTAGATGCACAGTTAAATAGAGTGTCAGTGGCCTACCAGGGACTAACCCTGGAGAACCTGAGCCATTTTATTGCTCATCCTTGTCCCACATCAAGAGGGAATTATGTTTCTCAGAGGCCAATTTCTTTCCCTGTACTATTTATGAGCAGAGCTTGCAAAATTCCGGTGTACCATTTGTTTCCTAAATACCGAGATAAACTTAATTACCATTTTAATCATCTTCTATTCTCCATCTTTTCTAGATTACGAAAGAAATCTGCATCTTAACTTGTCTGGCTCATCCAAAAAATGAATGATTTAATCAGTTTTAACTCTCCAATTGACTATATGTTCTGAGACTCTAGGTAAGTGATAGAATTCTGCATTGCTATGGTTCTGAATCAAGAAGGTGCTTAAGTAGATGTCTAATTTTAATAATCTCAGTAGTCCCACTGAAGTCAGAAGGTTAAAGATAGGCCCTTGTTTAAGTAATTCGAAGCACTAAGGCCTGCAACAGCAATACATACTTCTGTGCAGAATTCAGCTCAAAATTCTATTAGCCATTGTCACTCAGAAAGAATTGCAACCCAATAATGAATACCACAGTATTGAGTTATATGCATTTGCCCGAGATGAGAGGATGCTCAAAACCCTAAAGGAGACAATGATTTTTCCTCTACCAGTGTCTTAATTTCCACCAATTGTATTCATTCCATTGATTCACCAAAAAAATTATATCCGAAACTTCACAATTCTCCTGCATAATAATAGGGGAAGGGAGAGGAAGTGTCATGCAATCAAGGATCAGAAACAGAACATGCGATTTAAATGACCATACCACATCACAACATGGGTAGCCTATGATATTTTACCTCTGATGTCCTTTCCTTTCTTAGCTAACTAGCATTTATATATTGTACTTCTGCTTAAAAATCTCCCAAATCAGCTGTTCATGAGTTCTATCATACAGAACACATGCGACAGTTGCAGCTCGGACACAATGATTAGTTTCAAGCACTTGAAATCCAGCATTGCCTACACATGTTCCCCAAAATTTTACTTAACTTCCATTTCTCACTGAAACTTTCATGTAATGTATCAATCCACAAAGGGCCTGAAATAAATATACTTCACATTGAAAGAAGAAAAAATAATACTGATAATAGACCAAGAAAATGATTAAAGAAATGTATTAGAAGAAGGAAGGATTCACACAGATTATAATTCATTAGTATTAATTTTAATATTCATATTATTAATATTAAATATTATTTATATTACTATAGCTCCTAGAATCATCACAAGATTGAATGCCCTCTGTGCTAGGCAGTCTCATAAATTTTCACCCAAAAATTCAGGCCAGAAATGTGACACTCTCACTTTCTGCTCAGATTTAATTACTCACAATTTTCTTGTTTAATAAAAGGAGGTGAGGGGGAGGAGGTATCCAGTTATCCAATCAGGGATCAGAAAAAAAAAAATGTGATATAGATAACCCATATCTTTTCCACAAATGACAAATAGGAAATTATGAATATTCAAAAAGAACAATTTGCAAGCAACCCACAGGCTGTCCAGACTAAGGATGTTAACATCCTCCTCCCCCTCCCCACACACACAGCTTGCTGTCTGTATCATATAGAGGCAGCAAAGGGCAGGAGGGGGGGATACTTCAAAGCTGCAATGCCACACGGTGCCCGTACCTGGGCTCTGTGAGGCACTGCCACTTTGACACACTCACGAAGCATTCAAAGGGGCAGCACTGCACATCTGATCCCCGGCTCAGATGTGCGGCGCTGCTCCTTTGAAATGCCACCACTGCGTTTCAAAGTGTCAGCGCCTCGTGGAGCTCAGGGTAAGCTGGAGATTCCCAGCTGATCCCAGGCTCCATTTCCACGGAACCCCTGATCATCTGAGGAGTCCCCAGTGGACCCTGGTTCCGGGGAAATGTGTGCAGAACCCAGGGTCAGCTGGGGAGTCCCCAGCTGATCATGAGTTGTGCGGAAATGCCACATGAAAGCAGCAGCGCAGCATGGAGCCTACGGTCGGCGGGGGAATCTGAGTGCCCCACTGGCCTCAGGCTCTATGAGGAAGCTTCCGCTCTGAAATGCACAAGAGTCTCCACAGGGGACTCTTGTACATTTCAAAGCTGGCATGCTGCATGCAGCCCAGAGTCAGTGGGACTTACTGCTGGCCCCAGGCTGCATGTGGAGTTCCGCATTCCACCTTTGATATATCAAAGTGTCTATAGACTAGTCGAGTAGTCGATGGAAATTCCATTGGCAACTCGACTAGTAAATTACTCACTATTTAACATCCTTAGTCCAGACTATTTGTCTTACATATAAGCAAGGCTTGATGAACCACGGCAAAAGCCGCTCGCCAGCCCCGCACTGCACATGCGCAAGACCCGCATTGCTCATGCGAGTGCCGCAAATGGACGGGGTGCCTAGCTGAAATCTACTTGCCATGGGTGAGTAGATTCAATACTTTGTCGAGCCCTGCATATAACTATCAGAATTCTGGAAAACAGGATTGGTTTGCACATACTATGTTAGTAGAAAAAGGCTGCACTCACAACTAATATTATACTTAATGAATAATTTGCCCTAATTCATTGTAGTATCTAGCAGAAGTCAGTTTCACTTTGTTTTGTATTACATTTCCTTTCATTAATAATAAATGTGGATTTCAAAGTTACCTAAAGTGATTTTTTGAAGAGAGATAATTTATCCAGGAGTGTTGCAATCTATATCTCATAGAAACATATTTTCAAAATGTTATAGAAGCTTTTATAACATAATACACTGTATATGTCATTCAAAATATAAGTTAACTTAATAGTCCACAGCACTATTTTTTTCATATAGTTCTATTGTCATCCCATTTGCTTTTGCAACACTTCTACCAAGTAACACAATGCTAAGGAAAAAGAGTAGACAAAGCTGTGCTTTCAATTACATTTCTAGAATGTAGCACTGGTACTTTGGTTGATAATGAGGTGATCAGGAAATATAGCTGTACCACATCAAAATATCTTATGTAGACTAGTGAAATCAAATTATCTATTTTCATGGGTTATTCTAGTTCGCTTAGCCTGTTGTATAAAAATAGAAGGGAAAAAAAGAGGCTATTTTATGGGCCAGTTCCTGTCTTAATTTTAGATCAGGTACATAACAGGAACTTGTGGCCTGAATTGTCAGTTGCATCCAAACTATCAATTCATCTGGGAGACTGTCAGGAAGCCAGTATAACTCCTGGATTCTCAATCAGCAGACCAGTGTGCAAATTAATAATGCAGAGATGTAAGGGGAGAGGTTTGTTCTACTCTGAACATAAGATTCGTGAAGGAAAGGTGGATTTTGAGGAACCTCATTTTTCCACATTATGCCCCTTTCTGCCCCTCATGCAATCCTTACACAGGGAGATGAGGAGATTCCAGCAAAGGAGTCAGTAAGGCCATCTTTAACAGCATTACACCAAATGAGAGATTCCCCTTACCCCAGAGAAGTTTTTCAGTGACTATCTCTGGCCACTTCACAGTCACACAGAAAAAAGTGAATTTGTTGTACAGCCTGGTGTTCCAAAGATGGCCAGGAAATCCAATCTGCATTTTACATTTGCTGTCTATATTCATTTGTGAACAAAGACCAAAGAGCCCATTATTCACTTGTCTTTATTCATAATTCTTCTGTTTTAAAAGTTTCATTCAGCCAGTCTGGGTACAGAAAAACATTCCATCTGTAATCACAAACAGCATGTACTGGCTAGGGATCAAATAATTAGGAATCATATGTTTAGGAATCAAAAAAATCTCCTCTATCCGCCCCCTAATCAGTTTCATTTAATTCAATTTTTTTTTTCAATTCTTGTAGCCAATTCTTTAAAAAACTGTTTTTATCAACTGAAACATTTCATTTGACTTGATACTGGCAATTAATTTCAGAGTGTAAAAATGATTTTTCTATTGAAAGAAAAACAAACAACAAAAATCACCCAACTCTATGTCTTCTATTCATATGTTAAGAATAGTTTAACAAAAATGAGAGAGCGAGAGAGCACAAACCATCCCAGAAAAGCCAAACTCCCCAATGGTGAGAGATTCCTGGACCTGAAAAACATTCTAGATGGAATATTTATCAAAACAATACTGTTTTGATTAAACAAAATCATCCTTTCCTGAAAGGAAAAAGTTGTGTCATTTTTTTTCAACTAGCTTTATTAGTGAGTCAGGCACTTATTTGGTCTGGTGACAAAATACCTATTTTCTTTCAAACAGATGCTTCTCGGTTTCCACTCTCTAAATTGCCAGAGATATAATGGTAATAGTAAAGCTCTAATTCATATACATGAGCGAAAAATGGGAACTTCATTGTGCCAGAAAACTATTTATCAAGAACACCATTTTTATCTGCTGGTGATGTCAAAGCAGAATCCCCAGTGTTACTGACGCTGTGCCCTAGTGACAGCTGGGCGACAAGCAGTAATTGAACATATTTAAAAATCCTCCCCATGTACTGAACAGATTTCAATGTCTGCTTTGTTTAAGGTCCACTGAGTTGTGAAATGGCTGCTTCATTCACACAGATGTTAATATCTCCGGGCTCTTCTTTGTTGCTCCTCATTTACATATTTGCAGTAAGTTTGCTGTTCATGAAGTGAGACACCGCTACTTGTCACTACTCTTTGTTATAATAAAGTCTGTCCCAGACAAAATACAAGAAACAGTAATTACACCTCATTAAGGTATAAGGAGAAAAATAATAAGGAGCATACCAACAGGTGTTCAGTCACCAGTGCTTCATTGGTTTCTTTACTGTGTAAATACATGGTGCTGATGAATATAAATTACTGAGGAAAAACAATACACTTTTGAATAGGTTTTAGTCTGTCTCTTTGACCCTTTCTCTATAAAAACATTCTGAAGTAATGATCCTACCACATACTGTAGTTTTACATTGCATGGATATTAAATACCACAGTTGGTCATTTTTAAAAGGAATTAAGGAAATCTGTAGATTTACACATTATCTAAGGATCATAATATAATTCTGAGTACTTTAGAAATTCTATCTCTATGAGCAAGAAATAAAAATAAATCAAATGCGAGTTTCAGTTACGACAAGTCCAACTAATGGCAGAGATTTCTGATATCAATGATTACTGATCTAAATAATTGATGAAGATATTGAACAGAACCAGAGCCCAAACTGATCCCTTTGAGGCCTCACTCTTTGTGCACTTCCAGCATGACTGTGAACCGCTGAGAACTTTTCTCTAGAAATGGTTGTCCAACCAGTTTTGCCCACCTTAGAGGAGCTCATTCTAGACTGCTTTCCCCTAGTATGTTTATGAGAAGGTCATGTGAGATACTATTACAACCTTTACTAACGTCAAAATATAACACAATTACCCACTTCCTCCCTATTCACAATGCTTGTCACTCTGTCAAAGAAATCTGTCAGATTGGTTTGAAATGACTTGCTCTTTTTAAATCCATGCTGACTGTTATTTGTCACCTTATTATTTTCTAGATGTTTACCAATGGATCCTCCATTATCTTTCCAGGTACAGAAGATAAATTGACTGATCTGTAATTCCCCAAGTTGTCTTTATTTCCTTCCCTTCTTGTACAGTGGCACTATATTTGCCCTTTTCCAGTCTTTTGGAATCTCTCCTGTTTGCCATGACTTTTCAAAAATAATACCTAATGGTTCAGATATTTCCTTAGTCAGCTTCTTGATTACTCTAGGGTTCATTTCATCAGGCACTGGTGACTTTAAAACATCTTATTTTGTGTAAGTGATTTTTAATTTGTTCTTTCCTTATTTTAGCTTCTGAATCTACATGATTTTCACTGGCATTCACCATGTTGGAAATCCAATCACCACCCATCTTCTTTGTGAAATTGGAAACAAATAAATCATTATGAACCTCTTCCATTTCCACATTTTCTGTTACTGTTTCTCCTCCTCATTAACTAATGGGCCTCCCCTGTTCTTGGTCTTCCTTTTATTTCCAAAGGATTTGTAAAATATTTTATTGTTACCCTTTATGTCTGTAGTAGTTTGATCTCATTTTGTCTTTGGCCTTTCTAATATAGCCCCTACACACTTATGTTATTTGTTTATAGCTATCCTTTGTAATTTGGCCTAATTTCCACCTTTTTTTTCACGACTCCTTTCTGAAGGTTTCCTGGTTAAACCAGTACTACTATGGACTGCCCCTGCTCCATGCAGATTATGAATTGATGACCATGTTCTATATATTCAGTACTGTTATTGTCACCAGTGGGTTATGACTTTTTCATTTAAAAGCCACAACTTACATTTATGTAAATAGTTAAAAAACCTATTTTGAAAGAAAACATATCTTTTCCCTCATCTGAGCTTTGAGATCAGCTTCATAGAAGAATATACAGTGGAAGTCTACAATCTAATATTATCTGGTACTGTGAAGATTCCTAACCAATTTGGATTTACTTCTCTTACTTGTCTCTTAAAGGGCCAATCATAATTTATCATATTGATATATTGCACTCATCCTTCAGTGACTCTCTATAATGGCAGACATATCACTCAATATATTTTTCTGGTTGCTCAAATTCACTTTGCTTTAAACTGCTAATGCTTTTCCCCTTGGACTACATATGAAACCATTGGAGAAAAAACACTATTTAAAGAACTAGAAAAAAGAAACAAAGAAAAAAAAGTTGCCACAAAGTTATGTGCATCAGTTAAACTATTGTTCTGAGATTAAAATAAAATCAGTCTAGCAAATCAGATACTGCTATTAATCCTGTCAGAACCAAGCCATTTCAGTCAGGCTTACTTATTTTCAAAATGCCACAGTGAATTAGAAAGATGCTGGACAAGATTCTTCTTTCGCTTATGCCAGTATAACTTTGAAGTAACTTCGGTGTGATCTGAATAAGACTCTTCCCAGCACAAACACTCTACCAAATACGTTTAAATGCTAATGGACTGAAATAGACCTAAACATACAGTAGAGAATTTAAGTATCAGCCCATCTAAAATGACAAATAAACTTTGGACTTTCAAACTTTGAGAACTTTCTTTAAAAGAATGGTCAATGAAATTATCATTTGTTATTTTTTCATTTTGTTAATTTTAAGTGGATCAAAACACAGTTGTTCCAAATAACATTGCATGGTGGAAAAGAATGATCTTTCATAGGCCATTTCCAGCATTGCTACATCAGCAGAGCAATGGCTATCACAGCTGATACATACTTTTCCATTACTAGTTTTGTTAAGAATGTTTTATCATTTATTTTCATGTTTCAGCAGTGTCTTTAGGTTATTTCAGTTGTTTTACCTCCCAACTGGTAGCTATATACCAGAATGATGGTTCCTAATTAAAAGTCCCCAAAGGTGGATGGAATAATTGTTCCATATGTGTATCTTTCAGGTTATCACTGTGAGAGTTGAACCTATTATCTTTGTGATATGTAGGCAGCTGCTCTAGTAAATGAGCCAACAGAAATCTTCTCCTGGGAACAAACTATCTCTTTCTTCATTAGAGAATATTATCCATGTAGATTACAACCTGATTTTCAGAACTTTTTATGATTGCAACTTACTTCAATTGTGTTGCACTATCTATTCCAGAATATTAAAGAATTCTTTAAAATGTTATTTAATTCTTTTTAAGACACCTGTAATATGTAGGTTAGTCTAATTGCACCTATATTACAGATGGATAAATAGAGGGAGAGACAAGTTAGGTAGGTGGCATAGGCTACGCATCAAATGAGTACTAAACAATTCATAACTCCCATCTCTAAGCAATATATTGAACTCTGTCATTTATCATGAGATTTATGACATCTAATCTTGTGAGCAATGACTGCACCACAATTAAGTAGGGGAGGAGTTGTTTGGGTTTTCTGGGGAAGGGAGGTTCTGCTTTATGGCCAAAGGAGAGGGGGGATGAGTTCAGAAACTGCTTCAAAGAGGTAGACATTGGGCAGCTTTACAACACTGACTTACCCCCTCATGAATGTTAGGTTTGAAAAGGTATAAAGGTATAAACCTTGGGATTTTTGTTCCATGCAGCAAGCAAAGCCAGCATCCACTCTCCTGCCCGTAGTGGAGGCAAACATCAGATTTGGTTAGGACCGGCAGTGGGCATCATGCTACTCATTGCTTTTTAAGAGGAGCTGTGAAGAATTTTTTTCTGCATTACCAGAATGGCTTCAGCAGAATGAGGTTTTTACACCTTCCCCACAGCAAATGTTAGGGAGAACCTTTTCTGATAAGAAAAAAGGAGGTAGGCCATGTGTTGCAACTTATTTTGTAAAGTTGGGAGGATGTCCAGTGCAGGTACTCCATACGGCAGTTTCTGCTCCTGCCGTGTTTCAGCCCCTGTTTCTATCTTGATCCCTGGCTCTGGCATCAGGCCTCTGACTCTGGTACTCAGCTTTACTTCTGTTTCCCAACCTTGGATTCCTGTACTGACCATTAAGCATGACTCATGTTCCAAACACTAGGTAAGACTGCCCATGGCCCTGTCCTTAACATTCTTTTTTACATGGTTCTAAAGATAATTTTACTAAAGATCATGTCACAGCACATTCAGGGTTCAAAATAGGCAGTAGGATACTATATGCAATATTAGATTTGGAAATGGTATTTTTGTTGCCATATTCATGTTTGACCTGGGAATATTTAATGTACATATGGTCTTACATTATTCATCTATCATTTTAATAATGAAGATGTGTAAATATATGCTTCTGTTTTATATGGCAATTTTTTTATAAAGTACCTAGATTACATGTAGAAGCATAATTAAATAATTTTGCAGCTCTATATGATGAGGAATATACTCATGACAATATTACTTAAATGAACCATTAAAATAAACTACAAAAGTGTGACAGATTATACTCCTTTGAGCCTGATTTTGACTAAGCACTGTGAGAATTACTGATATTTGAGAAAGGTACTGGATCTGGAATCTGAAATGCTCTGTTTTACTTCATCCTTCCATTTGCATATACTTAATATGGCTCCACCACAGATATTTAACTATCCTCTGGAGCTGAAACATGGGCATCAGGGCATCAGGTAAGAAATCTTTCCTGGTTTATTATCTTATCCAAACTTCACCAACATCTACATTAATCTTTCCATTGACTTCAGTGTCCTTTTGGTCAGGCCTATAGTGATCAGATGTATCTATTATTTTGTTCTGACTATCAACTAATCCTTACCACAGACTCCTCCTAAGACTCTCCATCCCAAACCTTCCATGATCCAAGGCTGGTAAGGACATAGAGTGTGAGTCTATATTTTTGCATGGCAATCTGTAAATGTTTTTAAATATACTGATCTCACAAGAATAAATATTAACAGAAGCACAAGAAATCCCCAAACAATATTTTGAACAAACAAGAAAAGTATGAAAGCTGAGATAAAAGCAACTATAAAGAACCTTGAGTGTGGCTTAATTGAAATGTGGTTCACAACTAATTAAATACAAGAGAATAATTTCTTGCACTATTTGCCCCATTACCCTGCTTTATATGAATCCAAAGTCCCATCATTTTGATAAGATTGTGGTTGCTAACTTTAAAGTTCTCAGAGAAGTCACATAGACTGATATTTTAATTGTCACCTGTAGTCTCAAAATAATTTTAGTAAGAAAAAAGGGAAGTTTAATAATTCACCAATATATAGAATACAAAAGAACTATTATAGGCCATTCTTTTGCCCATTAAATTGATTTTCATTTGCTGTGTGAAGTCTAAAATATAATATAACTGATTCATTTGATTTTTCCTCCATTGCCAAATCACACAATCAGCTCCCATGTAATTGCTATGCCCAAGGAATCTCAGGGTGGGGGGAAAGATGTATCTGTAGATAATCCATTTCTGATAAGAGAGCAGGCTGTTTCAGAATTACTTTACTGTCCCTAAAGGAAGACTGTTCATCTAATTAGAAATAGCATACACAATCCTGTTTCTCGATTGGAACACTGAAACTATTAATTTCTGAATAGTGCATGCCAGGTAAAAATCATTTCATTTTAGCCACTGTGTTTACAACAGTTGCTTGGAGATGAGTTAAGAAAATAAAAAAAGTCTGTATGCTCAAGACACTTGACACCAAAATATAGGCTACATAATATTTGCTCTTGTAGCCGAAACATTAAAGTTGTACCACACTCAAGATATTGGACCCGTTTGCATTCTCACAGCCTTTAATTAAAAACTGTTCTATGAGCTTTTTAATTCTAAGTGCCAGCTGTCTGGTTAATTATTTGGTTTAGGTGGAGCCCATCCTTGTATAGGCTCCACCTTTCCCAAAGGTTTATCCAGATCCTAATATATCTAAACCCAGCCTCCCTACACTATTGTCTCATCCATACATTGAGACATGAAGTTCTGCCTGTCTGCCTGGTTCTACAGATGGAACTGGAAGCATTCCAGAGAAGGCTATCATGGAGGTAATGAATTTCAATCTGTTACGTAAATTTGGCCTCCAAGATCACTCACCTGTTCTTCCCTGTGTCATTGGTACCTACATATGTCACCCACCTTTCCCCAGAATTACACGCAAGTCTACGTAGATGTCTTGAGAAATCTTCAACCTTCGCACCAGGCAGGCAAGTAACCATGTGGTTCTCCCAGTCATAAAAAACACAGCTGTCTATGATTGTAATGATCAAATCCTCCATTACTAAGACCTAATACTAGAGTTCCCTACTCCAGAGAGGTATTCTCAGTGAAAGAGGATTTCACAACATCATCTGAAGGAGGGTCCCAACTAAGGTATCATTGTTTTTCTCAGAGCATTTCACATTCTTCAACAGCACAGAGGCCATCTGACTGGGTATGCGACACCTTTTTCCGTGTTCTGGAAAATCTCATCTTTGTACCTCTCTGCCTCCCTTAGCTCCTTCCTTTCAGTCACTCTGGTCTCCAAAGTATATGGTCTCTGGGGGCCAGGAGCTCCTTGCATTGAATGCACATATATGCCACCTGTCCATGGGTAATCATTCATACTATATTTAGTGCAATAAACAGGATAGACCCCACTCTGTTGTGGGGCTTCTGCCTGCATATTCTTTTTACTCCTAGAGGTAATTCCTTCTTAATATTTTTTATAAAATCAGGAGATTTTGATTTTACTCTTGTTTAAAAAAGTTTCAGGAATATTAAGTGTATCTAACCCCCCTCAAATTCACCCTTGAAACTAACGCAAATCTGCCCTGCTAGCTGTTCCTGTTTGCTAGCTCCTCTGGTTGCTTAGAAGTGGGCTTTTTTTAAACCCTGGCCTTCCTGAATAGCCCAACTCCTGGTTAAGAATGGTTAGTGTTAAAGAAATTAGGTGTCAAAGCCTCATTTAGAAGCTCTCAGCCTTGCCTAGGAGGTTGCTAGTCTCAGCCCACTGTCTTCCAAACAAACAAGCTCAGTACACGGTCCTACAAACAAACAAGCTGAGCACACACTATTACGTGAGCAGGAAGCACACACACTACACACTACAGACAGCAACGTACATCAAGAGTCACGTAATTGCTCCTCCTTCATCTGGAGAACTCCCTCTCAGAACTGTGTTAGCTGCTTCTGTTCTCTAGTGACAAATAATTTGCAATAATTAATTTGTTTAGAAAAAAATGGTCTCCTCTTCAGGAAATAACTACAAACTATAGAATTTCTTCTCAAACATATTAATGATCAAACATATTTTGTACGTAGTGAAATATGGCCTCGTCACAAATATTTGAAACCTGAGCTGTGTAGCTGCGCTGGATTCATCAAAGAAGACATATTTATGGTATCCTATTTTCCTGACTGCATAATTAGTAAGGCCTAAAACCACAAAAGGACCTGAGCATTACAACTCCCAATTTTTAAGCACTTGTGGCAGTGAGAGTCAGAGCCAAGTCTCTGAACCCCCAGCCTGAATATCTGTGCTGCTCTTTTCAGCACCATTTCAGAAACACAAATCAGTTGAGCCAGGTTTACACACTCTCTGCCATGGGCTTTTACTGACACATCTCAGTGGTCACCACAAACCCTGGTTTGGGTGCCTAGGATCCCTAGATGGTGCATAGGAAGAGCCAGGTGCCCGAGAATGGGGTTTATAATAAGCAGCACAGTGACCAGGAAATCTATAGCCAGTAGCAGAAACCAAGCAGAAGAGTCTCCTCTTGGGGATTTTTGCAACTAAATATGGATTACTGGGAAATTACTGTCTCTGTGATTCAAAGAGAGAAACTTTCCCATGGAGTTAGGAGCATAAGATTTTTCCTTCAAGACAGGTAGCGGCTCATGCTGGACTTCATGGATGGAACAGGAAGGAGAGCGTAAGTGGAGGAGAATGTGGCCTCTCTTATAAATTTTAGACCAGTGGTCTGGCTAGTCAATACTATGATGCATATTCACAGTAGCCAACATTGACATAAGGAATGGCAAATAATGAGAAAACTTACAAATATAAAAAGATAAGGTAATTCAATCTGGGTGTGCAAATGATGCCATATAACTTACATGACCAATAACTCAACTGGAGCATTTGAACCCTAGATATTAAATGCCCGAGAGAAAACAATAAATCATTGATGAGCAAAGAAGTGTGTGAAATTCATTTGCAGCATGATATTTTTCCAAAATATTCAATAGGTATCACATTTATAGAAAAAACAATCCCAGTCAGTCTTTAGACTCTTGACTAACCCTAGCATAACGTGCATTTCTATGTGAGCAGGCCAAGAATCTATGCCATGGACGCACTGACCATCTGTAACACAGAGATGATCTTCATAGACATTGTGGACAAATACCTGGGATCATCTGTGATGTATTTGTGTGGTCACAATGTGAGCTCAGCAAACACTTACTGTGGGAAAATTCCCCATTATGTGGCTATTTGGTAATGCTTCCTCTCCTTCACTTGTGGCTGGACCCAGCACACCCCTCCTGCTTCCCCAAATCTTTCAGACCTCCTGAGTAAACTGCTGTTTACTGCTCACTCATGACATTCCTACTGTGGGTATAAATGTGTTGCCTGTCATATGCATGTGTCCCACACAGCTAATAGAGGGTACTCCCTATAAGCATAGCTACTCAGGGACTGGGAGAGCCTTCACCTTCATGAAACTGTAGTGAAAGGATCTCCATGTCTCCAGTGGTACATTTCATTCAAACCTCAACACTGTGTCTGAAATATTTCTGTCCTGTTGCATCTTGCATAACAATTGTGAACGGAATATCATTACCTAAAGAGCAACAGACACATGAAGACGGGACAGAGGTAGAGGATGGCAATAACTATCACTTGGTATAGAGAAGATAGAAGAATCACAGATGGTGGCTCCCAAAGAGTTGTCACCCCACGGCATATGTGCAGAGGTAATCTGTCCAATATATCCAGGGCCAACTTCTGCTCATGTTTGAATCTCAGCGGGTTCCTAATTCTTGCCTCTGGGTTGGACTATTATCCCTCTCTGGTGCAGGCACCTACAGGTGTCTCTGGGACTTCTCCTTTTCGTGGAGTGCATACCTCTGATGTAATGACCTGGTGACATGCCATCACGACCCACATCATGCTGTTGAGTTGCCTGGGAAGAGGCAGCTGGCACTCCTCCCATATGTTATAACTCTGGCAGGGAGAAGGGAGGAAGGAAGATTAATACAACCTGCGAGTTTTCAAAACAAAGTCATACTTTATTTGGAGCTCCAGAATGTGGGGAAACTAGGTTCCTGACATACATCAGTGTCTTCCAAGGTTCATGTTTACCTCCTCCTGTGTGTGGCCTTCAGGGAGTGATGATGTTCCCTCTTTAGACCAGGTGGCAAGGGTGGATTGTTCCTATACCAGGGATGTAACTATTGCATATCTGAAAGTAAGCCTCCCACTTTTGCCCACTGTCTGTGATAAATGGGAATATTTCAAGTGTTCTCTCTTCTTTCATGTTGTTCTGAAGAAGCTGCATGTTGTAAGTGGCAGTAGTTGAGTGGCACAAATCAGAAAGGCAGGGGGCTTAGTATGTGTGATGAGTCCGTCTTCCGTGCCAGACCGAGGTCTTTGTGTGGTCCTAGCATGTGTATATTCCAGCAGAGGAAGAAGTTTATAGTGGTTCTGATTTTCTCTAGTGGCCAGTGGCACCCTGGCATTTATTTGGATCATCATGCTCTTTAGGATTGATGAGGCTCAGGGAGAGGGCAGCCTTGGTTTGGCTCCCATCATATGAAACTGCTCCTTCACATGTGTGGATGACTTCTGGTGAAAACTACTATCTGAATAGTTCTACAGCATAAAACCATGGTGCCCACACTTGGTCTTTCTTAATATGCTCTGGAATGTGATTAACCATGACTTCTGGGAGAATGAAGAAGCAGAAATTTATGTTATAACCTTAAAGCAAATGTCATGACCTAAATATATCAATATAGTGTAACATACTTATCCCACTTTAAGTTACTGTTCTTTGATACTCACTGTTTATGAGATGGATTCTTATCTGAATCTTTAAAAAAAGATTCCCTAAGACCTTTCTTTTTCATGTGTAAGGTATTATTATTATAAATCAATGGTAACATGATATGTAACTGTAAGCATCATATTTCTTCTGTACAATGTGAAAGTCCTCTCATGATTTCGAAGACTGCTTCTCAGACATCTGGCTTCTGCATGTCTCAGTGAGCTTCCGGTAATACTTTCCCACCTCTCCTCTTAGTACAGTCTGAACATGGGAGACCACCTGTGAATACTGTATTCACTGGTGTTTGAAATGAATTAATTCAAGTTAGCAACCCTACATATTTGGTTATTAAGGTATACAAAATCATAGTGAACGAGGCCAAAACTTTCATAAAATAAGATTTGGTATTCATGCTCCTAAATCCACATTTAGGCACTTGCCTGATTTTCTGATGTATCTGGCAATATAAGTAATTGACTAAATACAGAGTTAGATAATTATCTGTAAACTTCTATTTTTGAAAATAACAAAGTTATTATTTCTTGACCACAGGAATGCATATTTTCTCAATCAAAAACATCATGTTGAGTTTTTTCCCCCTAAACAAAGTTCCTTTATTGTAGTGATATGGGAAGTATCTGATCACTGTGGCTTATTGATTACCCATTTAGTTTCATGTATTTTGAACTGTGCTAGTAGTTTTTGAAACTGAAAAACTAATTTCCTTGATTGAAAATCACCTGTTTGCTCAGTCCAGTCTTTTCAGCCAAACCACATTTCATGTTAATGCTGTTACTTCAGTATATTCAGCTGACCACACAATAACAGCAAAACTGTATAATTGTTTGATGTATTTCAGTGTTTTGTTGCATGAATTCAAGATCACATTTTATAGCTTTTCTTATGAGCTGTAAAAGACAACATTACACTGTTCAAATGATAGTTGCTTCATGTGGCTATTGGCAATGTACTTTCTATATTTAACATGTCATTGTTTATTCTCACTATTCACTTCCTATTATTTCTTTTTTGTTTGTTTGTTTGTTTGTTTGTTTGTTTGTTTGGTTGGTTGGTTGGTTGGTTGGTTGGTTGGACAGTCTTATCCAATGGGTTTCCATCTTTGCTAATATCAACAAGATCTTTGAATAAAATGCAGCCAATATCAGCTTTGGGTCCTCAATCCGGAAAACATTGTTTTATTCTTTACTTAAAAGAATTCAGATCCGTGGGAATATGTGGGTTCCCCAAATAAGCTTTCATCACAGCCTTTTGTTAATTCCATAATTTTCAGGGCATGTAGTGCCACTTAGGCAGCTATGCACTGGGGGACTTTAGAGATTCAGTATGTTCACAGAGTAACCTGGATCCTATGGAAGCATTTAAATTGTTATTCCTCTTTTAAGAGTACAGCCTATCTCCTCCCACATTTCAACTTGCTTCTCTGTGTGTGGTCAGCCCTGTGGTTGACATGCTGTGGCTTGCTCTCCATCACTCTTTGCCCCCTCAGTGAAAGCACTTTCTTCCTCTGAGGACAGGAATTGCTATTTTGCTAAAGTTTTATACTAGCTATGTAGGAGGGGAAAACTCCTTTTTTCTTCTGGAGCAATAGTCTGAGATACTATAGAAAGGGATCTAGGGGTCATAAGCTACAAAATGAATCAATAGTCTGATGGTATTGCAAAAAAAGCAAACCTCACTCTGGGATGTATTAATGTATTAACAGGAGTACTGCAAGCAAGACACGAGAAGTCATTCTTCCGCTCTACTCTGTACTGATTAGGTTCAAGTGGAGTATTGTGTCCGGTTCTCAGTGCCACATTTCAGCAAAGATGTGGACAAATTGGAAAAAGTCTAGAGAAAAGCAACAAAAATTAGTAAAGGTCATGACCTATCAGAAAATATAGACAAGATTGGGTTTGTTTAGTCTGAAAAAGAAAATGCTGAGAGGGGACATGGCAACAGCTTTCAAATATCTAAAAATTTGTTGCAAGGAGGGTTGAGAAAAATTATTCTCCTTAACTTCTGATGATAGGACAAGAAGCACTGGGCTTAAATTGCAACAGGGAGGTTTAGGTTAGACATTAGGAAAAACTTCCCTACTGTCAAGTTGGTTAAGCATTGGAATAAATTGCCTAGAGAGGTTGTAGACTCTCCTTACTTTAACGACCTCTCGAGATTCCTTCCAGGTCTATGATTTTATGTTCCCTTCACCTTAATATGTGCAGTTTATCTCTACTTGACTTTAAAAGAAACTTTTATACTTGGCAGTGCTCAAGGAACTTAAGACATAAAAGCAACAAATGTTGCTGTATAACTTATCTGTATTTTTGGAGAAATTATCTCACAGACTTTTAGTATTTGCTCCTTAAGAAAATCAAGAAGGGGAACAGTGCACAAAAAGCAAAAGAAAACACCTGCACAGATTCAGTAATGTACTTACGTACATATCTTCCTACATTTAAACACATCTATTGGCTTTCATGGAAGTACTCACATGCTCAAAACTATGTTTATATTTAATTACCTTGTGGACTTGGAATGTTAAAATAAATTTGAATTTTAAAGTCTCCAAAATATTATAAATATTTGAATCAAAAATGTGGAATCAGAATTTATCCTCCCCAAAGTTTTGGGTTATTAAAACATGGGTCTTGCTTCTGCCAGTTATAGACATAAGATTCCGCAACAACATTCAGATGTAAATACACATTTTCCCAAAGCTTAAAAGTTGGATTCATAAGATTTTGAATTAAAATTTATCAGCCTTTGATTAATTTATTTAAAATGGATTTTGGAGGACAGGTTGAGTATCTCATCCTGATTTATTTTGGATTGTAATATTTTCCTTGGTTAGAGTTTGGGGGAGAGGGGGCAGAGTGAATCGTCTTGCTCTGAATCATCAGGTACTGCCCACAAATGGACTCTCTTATTTGTTCTGGCTAATCTATTTAAGTTCTTGTATGGCAAACATCATTATAATACCTTTATGCCTTAGGTTCAATACTGGAGTACCTTGGTGATATTCTATTGCATTTGATATACAGGAAGTCAAACTAGATGACTTGACTTCAAGCCTTATGACTCTCTCTACGTATTATTATGACTTTGATGAATAAATTGTCAGATCTAGTGTGATAAATCCTAGCTATATTTTCTTAGAAATAATACCATTTAAGCAGGGAAAAGTCATGGAAAGAGAAAAGGAAATTAATCTTGCATTAAAACATCAATTTAGGAAACACAACTCTGTCTGAAAACATGTTGCTTATTTTTTTTACAGGCAATACCTTTGAGTAATATAATGTAATGGGTAGCAGGTTTAAAACTAATAAAAGAAAGTTCTTCTTCACACAGCGTGTAGTCAGCCTGTGGAACTCCTTGCCAGAGGAGGCTGTGAAGGCTAGGACTATAATAGAGTTTAAAGTGAAGCTAGATAATTTCATGGAAGTTAGGTCTATAAATGGCTACTAGCCAGGGGATGAAATGGTGTCCTTGGCCTCTGTTTGTCAGAAGCTGGAGAGGGATGGCAGGAGACAAATTCTTGATCATTGTCTTCGGTCCACCCCCCTCCGGGGCACCTGGTGCTGGCCACTGTCGGCAGACAGGATACTGGGCTAGTTGGACCTTTGGTCTGACCCGGTACGGCCATTCTTATGTTCTTATGTTCTTATGTAAAGACAATGGAAGAAATAAACATATTCTCCTGTGATTTTTTTCAATGAGTTTGTGGTAGTTTATTTATTTGACAGCATTTTATGCATAGTCATTTTCCACCTACATTCAGTTTTCCCTATTACCTGTGTGAAACTTTCTCTTAGTAAAGCGGAAGTAAACATTTATTTTTAAAAATAGTAAAATATTATTGAAAACTGCTAATAATGAGTTCTTGAGGAAGACCAGAAACTGTTTCAAAGTTATATTGTGTAAGATGACTAGATATGGAGTTCATAGAATCATAGAATACTAGAACTGGAAGGGACCTTGAGTGATTATCGAGTCCAATCCCCTGCCCTCACAGCAGGACCTTGCACCCTCTAGATCATCCCTGATAGATGTCTGTCCAACCTGCTCTTAAATATCTCCAGTAATGAAGATTCCACAACCTCTCTAAGCAATTTATTCCAGTGTTTAATCACCCTGACAGTTAGAAAGTTTATCCTAATGTTGAACCTAAACCTTTCTTGCTGCGATTTAAGCCCATTGCTTCTTGTCCTAGCCTCAGAGGCCAAGGAGAATTCTTTTTCTCTCTCTTCCTTGTTCCCTTTTAGATACTTGAAAATCACTATCATGTCCCCTCTCAGTCTTCTCTTTTCCAAACTAAACAAGCCCAGTTCTATCACTCTTCCCTCATAGGTCATGTTTTCTAGAACTTTAATAATTTTTGTTGCTCTTCTCTGGACTTTCTCCAATTTCTCCACATTTTTCTTGAAATGTGGTGCCCAGAACTGAACACAATACTCCATTTGAGGCCTAATCAGCACAGAGTAGAGCAGAAGAATGATTTCTTGTATCTTGCTGACAACACTCCTATTAATGCATCCTAGAATCATGTTTGCTATTTTTGCAACAGTGTCACACTGTTGACTCATATTTTGCTTGTGGTCCACTATGACACCTAAATCCCTTTGGGTATGTCTATACTGCCACCCTAGTTCGAACTAGGATGGCTAATGTAGGCATTCGAATTTGCAAATGAAGTTTATTTGCATGTTCCCGGGTGCCGCCATTTTAAAATGCCCCGTAGTTCGAACTACCTGCCCACGGCTACACGCGGCATGGACTAGATAGTTCGAATTAAAGCTCCTAATTCGAACTACTGTTACTCCTCATCCCGGGCTTCATTTGCAAGTTCGAATGCCCACATTAGCCACCCGAGTTTGAACTAGGGTGGTAGTGTAGACATACCCTTTCAGAGGTACTCCTTCCTAGACAATCACTTTCCATACTGTATGTGTGAAACTGATTGTTCCTTCCTAAGTAGAATACTTTGCATTTATCCTTATTAAACTTCACCCTATTTACCTCAGACCATTTCTCTTATTTTCCAGATGATTTTGAATTTTGACCCTATCTTCCACAGCACTTACAACCCCTTCCAACTTGGTATCATCTGCAAACTTAATAATCATACTCTCTATACCATCATCTAAATCATTGATGAATATATTGAACTAAACCAGTCCCAAAACAGATCCCTGCAGAACACAATTTATTATGCCCTTCCAGCATGATTAGGAACCATTAAGAACTACTCTCTGAGAATGGCTATTCAGCCAGTTATGAACCCACCTTATAGTAGTCCCATCTTGGTTGTATTTCCCTACTTTATTGATAACCATGTCAAATGCCTCTGGCTTGAGGGCATGGTTGCCTGGCTGGCCTCCTGTTCCTTCTCCTTCTCCTCCTTGTTCTCCTTCGTCACCCAGCCCTCCTGCAGGCTGATGCCATGCATGTCCTGGCCAGAATTTATTATGACGTTGGGGAAGGTTTCCAGCCCTCCTCCCAGGATGGCATCAAGCCTGTCATAGTAATGGCAGGTGTTCAGTGATGACCCAGAGTATCCACTCTGCTCCCTGGTCTTGTGGTAGGACTGCTCTTTTATTTTCATGCGGCACTGGTTGAGTGTCCTGGTATGCCCTTTCTCAGCCAGGTTGGTGGCAATCCTGCTATATATCTGCATTCCTTTTCTTGCTGTAGATATCCTGGAGGTTGGACTCCTCCCCCCACACCTTAATGAAGTCCAGGGTATCTGCTCCAGGCCAGAGCTCTTCTGTGTGCTTAGGTAGTGGAAGCCACAATAGCAGAAGAAGTGCTGGCAGCCATCAAGGTGTCCAAAGGGATGTTGGGATCACGCATATCTCTCTGTGGGGCTTCCTTTCACAGGGCTTGTGAAGCTGGCCATGTGGGACCTTCTCCTACTCCTGGGAGTTTTTCAGCTCTACAGGAGGAGGAGAGCAGTGGAGATGCCTGGTGTGGTCAGAGCAATTAGAGCTGCAGCTGCAAGAGGTCTCTGGAAGTCAATTATTTTAAAATACAGGCACCAGAGTGTCCATACTACTGTTATTTCAAAATAACTATTTCAGAATTAACATTATTCCTGATGAAAAGCAAGAGTACAGTTTCTGAATTAGAATCATAGAATCATAGAGCTGGAAGAGACCTCAGAAGGTCATCAAGTCCATCCCCCTGCTCTAGGCAGGACCAATCCCAACTAAATCAACCCAGCCAGGGCTTGGTCAAGCCGAGACTTAAACACCTCTAGGGATGGAGACTCCACTACTTCCCTAGGTAACCCATTCCAGTGCTTCACTACCCTCCTAGTGAAATAGTTTTTCCTAATATCCAACCTGGACCTCTCCCACCGTTCTGAAATAACTTGCTTGGTAATGTGGATGCTCTGCTTATCAATTGGACTGTGGGAGGGTTATTTTGAAATAAAGTCACAGTGTAGATCAGGGTATATCTACACAGCAAAGTTATTTGGAAATAACAGCCGTTATTTTGAAATAACTTTACCAGCATCTACACAGCCAAACCGCTATTTCAAAATTAAAACAAAATAGCGGAGGGCTTATTTCAAAACTGGTAAACCTCATTCCATGAGAAATAGTGCCAATTTCAAAATTGCTATTTTGAAATAAGAGCTGTGTAGATGCTTATTTCGAAATAGAGGGCCTCCAGCCCTTCCCAGGGTGCTCTGGTGGCCACTCTGGGCACAACCAAGAAAACTCCTCTCCCTCCCCCCGTCCCCAGTGACTGTGCCAGCTCCAAGCCTGCCAGCCCAGAGCCAGCAGTCACTGCACCAGACCCAGTGGCCCTAGCAAGAGCCAAGCAGTCAGTGCCAGCCAGCCCTCCACGGCTCCCCAGAACCAGTCTGCCAGCTCCCAGGAGCTTGCCAGGGGCCGGAAAAAGTGGGCGCCTGCCTGGTCCAGTGCGAAGATCAAGGACCTAATTCAGGTTTGGGGGGATGCCTCCAACATCCATGATCTCCACACTAAATGGAGGAATGCAACTGTCTGCAGGCGGATGGCTGCCAGCCTGGCCACCAAAGGCCACATGCGAACCTCAGCGAGGTAGGCAAGCAAGCAGGGAAACCTTAGAACCAGCTGTCCAGAGGGGTCACTTTAAGCACAGGTCTCAGGTAGCCTCACGCAGCAGCCACACAAGGTAACTCCTGACCTGGTACCTTTCCAGAACCGGTTCCGGCCGGCCTTAAATGCGATTCAGTATCCTATCAGTGTGGCCATGCTATTTCAAAATACCAAAACACTATTTTGAAATGCATTTTGTGTCTAGACATGTTATTTCAAAATAAGCTATTTCAAAATAACTATTTCAAAATAAGATATTTTGAAATAATGCTGTAGTGTAGACATACCCTACCTCTTTCTAGCTAGGGAGACTTAGAGCATGGGATTTCAGCCCTGATCATCTTGGTTACTCATTGATAGGCCTATCCTCCAAGAATTTTTTAACCCAATTATAGTTTTGGTCTTCATAGCATTTCCTGGTACCAACTTTCACAAGTTTGTTGTTCACTGTGTAAAGGACTTTTTTGTTTTGTTTTAAACCTATTAATTTGACCTATTAATTTGATTAGGTAGCCTCTAGTTCTTGTATTATGGAAAGGAGTAAATAACACTTTCTTAATCACTTTCTCACCATTCATAGTTTTATAGACTTCTATCATCACAGCCCTTAATCATTTCTTTTCCAAGATGAAAAGCCCCTTTTTAAATCTCTCCTCAGAAGGAAGCTATTCCATATTCTTAATCATTTTTTTTGCTCTTCTCTGTACATTTTCCAATCCTAATATTGTTTTTCTTATGAGTTGACAAGAACTTAATATGGTATTCAAAGAGTTTGAGTACCACTGATTTATATAGAGGAATTACTATATTCTGTGTTGTATTGTCTATCCATTTCCCAATGGTTCTTAACGTTCTGCTAGCTATTTGACTGCTGCACCACATGAAATAGATGTTTCAGAGAACTATCCACAATGACTTCAAGGTCTCTTTTTTTGCATGTTAATAGCTAATTTAGACCCCCATCATTTTGTCAAAATAGTTGGGACTATGTTTTCCCATGTGAATTACTTTGCATTTTTTTACATTGAATTTCATCTGTGATTTTGTTACCTGGTATTGTAAGATCCCTTTTTAACTCTTCACAGTCTGTATTGAATTTAAATGTCCTAAGCAATTTTATATTATCTGTACATTTTGCCATCTCACTAGTTACCTCTTTTTTCCAGATCATTTATTAATATGTTCTGTAGCTCAGGTTCTAATAGAGATCCCTGGGTGGCATCACTATTTTCATCTCTTTAGTCTACCCTTTGTTTGCTGCCAGTTACTGATCCAGAAAAGGACCTTCCCTCTAGCCTCATTACAGTTTTCTTTGTTCAACAGTCATTGGTGAGGAACCTTGTGAAAGGTTTTCTGAAAATCCAAGCACACTATATCTACGGGATCTCCCTTGTCCACATATGTGTCAACCCTCTCAAAGAAGTATAATACATTGGTGAGGCATTATTTCCCTTTATAAAACCACATTTCCTCTTCCCCAACACATCGTTAGAGCCCTTCAAATCTGCAGATATCTGCTTTGTATCTTTGGGTATTCACAGATACAGCTGTGGATGCAGATATAAGTTTTGTATGTAGAACCCTGGAAATTTGTGATTATCTGCTTTATATCTACGGATATCCGTAGATATAAAGCAGATAATCACATCTGGGGATGTGGATGAAGATAGCCACAGAACACTTTTGCAGATGTAGATATGAATGTAGATTCCAATTTTTTTATCCACACAAGGCACTACACTTGGGGCTCATCTAGACTACGCTGAAGATTCGAAAGAGGATATGCAAACCCCCTCCATTTTTGAAAAGCCATATAAACCACATTTTTTGAGGAAAAGTGGCTTTTTGAAAAAGGGGGATTGGCAAAAAAAGTGCATCTTGATTACTTTCACTTTCGAAAGCTCCGCTTTCAAAAGTGAGATCCGAAGAAGATATGCAAATTCCCCCAGAATTTGCATATCCTCTTTCGAATCTTCCATGTAGTCTAGATGAGCCCATCATGTTCACATATATGTCTAATCATTCTCTTCTTTAGTATAGCATCAACCAATATGCCTGGGATTGAAGTTAATCTTACTGAGCTGTAATTGCCAGGCTCACCTCTGGAGCCTTTTCAAAAATTGCTTTTCTCTTAGCAATCTGGCTTTCATCTACTATGGAACTAATTTAAGTGACAGGCTACCTACCACAGCTAGTAGTTCTGCAATTCATATTGCAGTTCCTTCAGGATACTTAGGTGCGTAACATCTGATCCTGATGATATGTTACTGAAATTTGTCAGTTTGATCCCCCTCCATTTACACTTGCAATTTATCACGTTAAAATAATGACACAGATGGGGAAATCTCCCTCACAAACTCGGTAGTGAAGACCAATGCAAAGAATGAATTTAAGTTCTCTTCAATGGCCTTAATTTCCTTGACTGTTCCTTTAGTACCTTCATCAGCCACTGGTGCCACTGATTGTACTGGTGCCTTTTCCTGATGTACATATTTTCATTTTTTTTTGCAGTTTTTGAGATTTATGATTTAACTTTGGTGGCCTTGTTTGGTCATTTATTTCATTATTATTTTGATGTATACATTACATTCGAGTCTCTGTTGTGGTATTTTAAAAAATGTCCATGCAGCTTGTAACTTTTGGGACTGTACCTCATAATTTCCATTTAGCCAGTTTTTTGTAGTTCCCCTTTGTTAGACAGAGGAAACTCTGATGGGCTGCTTTGGTGCCTCCTCTCCCACAAGGATGTTAAATTTAGTTATATTATAGTTGATATTGCAGTGATTTTTGGCTATAATGACTTCTAGGACCAAATCTTGTTCTCCACCTAGAAGTAAATTAAAAATTACCTCTTCCCTTGTGGGTTCCAGGTCAAGCTTCTCCAAAAACCTATCATTAATATGTCTAGAAACTCTTGTTCTACATCCGATACTTAGATGACATGTACTCAGGCTATATGGGGATAGTTAAGAACCCCCATTGAGAATTCCATTGTTATAGAACACTCTCTTATCTCATCATTGACATCCTGGTCAAATCGTCACCAGCATATTTGTTTTGATATATTCTTATTATTCATACATGGAACTTCCATGGTACAATTTGATGCATTTAAGCTTTTTATTATGTTTGACTCAGTGCTTTCTTTCACATTGTCAGTCTAGGGTGCAATCTGGCTGACATCAGTGTCCCCTTAATTTTCTAGCCTAGGGTACCTTTTACACTGTAACCACTTCTGACCCGCTTGAACACCTTCTACTGTTTAAATTACTCCCAGTATTCTTAGCCAGCTGCTGCCAAATTCTATTGCAGAAAGAAATAGAGGCACCAATCCCATACTTGCCCTCAGAAATGTGTGTCTTGTACTGCTGAATACCTTCCTGGATAACAAACTCGTAGACAGTCTATCATTTCATTTAAAAAAATGTCATGCACAATCCTTATCTGAAATTAAGTTTCTCAAAACTTCAGTCCAAACACACACTGGTTTAAATAACACAGTAAAACAAGTTTATTAACTACAAATAATGAAGCATTTTCACATGCTTAAAGCCCTTTGAAGTCAAAGTGTTCAAATGACTAGGGATGGGCTGCTCAATCAAACCTCTAAAAACCTTCCTCACTGAAATAATGACTAAATAAGGACATCTGGGAATCAGATTTGACAGACAGATTCAATGGTTGAATGCAAATTCTGAGGTAAACTCTGCTAATGGAGATTTGTTTTATGATTGATTTTCAAGTTTTTTGGGGGCCAGCAATGTTCCATTTCCTGGAGGAGAGCACAAGGATGTATTATAAATCTATGTTCACAATTCATGGAAAAAAGATCAACATATTCAGTATCAATCATGGTGAACTGTCAAGGTGAAAGTCACAGAAGAGTATTTTCAAGATCATTCTGCTTCAGACCAGTCATTAAGTTGACACACATTTCATTTCAGGTTTGTATTTTTAAATACTTATAGCAGTTGTGTGCTGAAGATTTATGGAGTCTCATTTTCAATGTATTATGAATAATGAGCATTGAATATTTAATATTTTGGTATAGTATTCTCTGTGACGGGGGAATCTACCCCTGCACTCCCAGCCTCGGGACCCGAGGCACCGCGCCCAAGCTCCACTGGTGCCGGGAGCATGGCACAACACGGCGGCAGGGACAGTGGGGCCAGGGCAGACCAGTGTGATCCCGCACATGCACCAGCTGGCCAGGACGGAAGTCAGCGGGCGCTAGGACCCGGGAGGGGAGGCAGCTCTGTCCGGCATGGTGGGGGAGGGTGGCAGGATGCCGGGCGGTAGGTTCAAAAGGGCAGAGGGGAAGGCACGGAGGGGGAAAGCAGGGAAGATTCTGCTCTCAGCCTCCCATGCAGGGCGGATGAGGAACCCCGACGGAGTAAGTGCAGTGTGGGGAGCTGGCGCCAGCGGACGGCAACCAAGGGAGCGAGGCCAGACGGAGGAGCCCGGGGTTGAACGCTGCAGGGTGCGGACGGTGGCACGGAGGCAGCGACGCCGACCCAGGCAACAGACAGGGCAAGAGGATCCTCGGGGAGAAGGGCGCCGGGAAAGGACCACGGGAGCGGAGAGGTAGATGCCGGGCACAGGGGCTGACCGGCTGACCGGGGTAGTGGTCCCCGAACTGAAGGCACATGGGAGCCACTTGAGAGACGATCCAGTTACACTCTTCATGAGAGTTTATAAGGGTAAAAAATAAAATGAGACAGTCTTTTCCATTTAAATTCTTCTTTGTTCTCAGCAAGCTGTTTGTAGAAAGCCACAGTTGACTTTGGTATATATACCCTGTAAATACTGGGAATTTTATTCAAAGTGAGCTTAGGTTTCAGTAAAAATCATTTCCATCTGTTGTCATAAAGTGATACAGCATAATGAACAATAGCTGACACCTGGCCTGACATGAGTCATTAAAAATGGAGGGATGCCTCATTTTTTGGAAGAGAGAATTAGGGAAGGAAATGAATCATCAGGTTAAAAACAGAATGTTTGTGCTAACTAAGATTAGTAAATCCGTGGGCCAAGAAGAGAAATAAGAGAGAGCACAGGACAAATATAAGAGGGGAAACAGGCAGGGAACTATTTTCTATGATCTAGATAATAAGGGAAGTTAGGCATGTAGAAAGGAGGTAAAGATGAAGTTGGACCATGGTCAACTCATGGACTGCACATGGTGCACAAAGATTGCTTCCTGCAAAGTAACTAAACCAAGTCAAGGTTGTGTGATGCTGTGTATAGTAAATGCAATGAAATAAATGAAATATACATACGGGGAGACATTTTCTGTGTATCTTTGGAGCTGTGATGTCCCTCTCACCTATCCCCCCTGCTTTTCAATCCGATCAACTCTATACATGTCAGATAAACATACATAAGTGAGAAAAGAGGGAATTGAACTGAACTTTTAGGCAGCCAAGTGGAAAGGCCTTGCAAGGAATCCCAGTAGGTATCATGAAATGGAGGGATTAAAATGAAGCGATGAATATGCGATGACAGAGGCTTTTTTTTTTAATCTTACCAAATTTCTCCCTGGAAAAGGGAGACTTATCATGTAAACTAATACATCAGAATCTAGAGTGTGCATTTTTTTGCAGCCATATTATTCTTTGGTTCCAGAGTTATGACAGATAGACTTGGTCAGAAAATGGATTTTCTCTAGTGACAAATTCCAAATCAGGTTGAAAAGCCAACATTCAAAAATTATCATAATTCAAAATACTAAAAAAAAAGATTGAGGCAAATCAAAATCATAGAATCAATCATAGAATCATAGAATACTAGGTGTGGAAGGGACCTCGAGAGCTCACTGAGTCCAGTCCCCTGTCCTCATGGCAGGACCAAATACTGTCTAGATCATCCCTGATAGATGTTGATCTAACCTACTCTTAAATATCTCCAGAGATGGAGATTCCAAAACCTCCCTGGGCAATTTATTCCTGTGTCTGACTACCCTGACAGTCAGGAAGTTTTTCCTAATGTCCATCCTAAACCTCCCTAGCTGCAGTTTAAGCCCATTGCTTCTTGTTCTATCCTCAGAGGCCAAGATTAACAAGTTTTCTCCCTCCTCCTTATGATACCCTTTAGATATCTGAAAACTGCTATCATGTCCCCCCTCAATCTTCTCTTTTCTAAACTAAACAAACCCAATTCCTTCAGTCTTCCCTCATAGGTCATGTTCTCTAGACTTTAATCATTCTTGTTGCTCTTCTCTGGATCCTCTCCAATTTCCCACATCTTTCTTGAAATGTGGTGCCCAGAACTGGACACAATACTCCAAC
>CM057845.1:250401749-250418792 GCA_030068395.1 Apalone spinifera | reverse complement strand
CTCATTTGCATAGCTCTGGCGCAAGATCGCGCCAGTCTAGACACAGCCTTGATGAATAGGCATTTTCTGACGAGAAACCCCATAACAAAATAAAATATTTTATCCAAAAATTCTTGACCAGCTCTACTTATGATCTGCTTCTACAATATTTATTCAAAGGAGTATTCCAAATGAAATCATAATTATGCAATGCAGAAAATGGCACTAGACCCTAGAAATATCAGGTGGGTATGGTAATATCTTTTTACTTGATCTGCTTCTGGTGGCGAGAAAGACAAGCATTCAAGCTTACCCAGAGCTTCTCTTCAGGGAGTAGCTGATCCTCACCCTCCTTGTCTCTCTAATATCCTGGGAGTAACATGGCTATAATTACACTCCAAAATTCAAAAATATTGTTTGTCTATTCAGTCATGTCTCTTTTTCCTCCTTAAACCATGGTTAAACCCTCAGGAGTACTGTTAGTAATGTAGAAAACAGGATCTGACATATTAAAGAATGTTTTATATATTTCTGGCATCCAGAAGGTAGGGATGGTAGATCATAGGTTGTTCTTCCATAGTCTATGACAACAATGATTGTAAACCCATAGCCTTAAGGCCAGAACAGACCATCATCTTATTATATTCTGACCTCCTCTTCATTGAATGACACAGAACCTCACCCACCCATTTCTGTAATAGATCCCTAATCTCAAGCTGAGTTACAGAAGTCCTCAGATCACAATATAAAGACTTCAAGTTACAGAGAATCCACCATTTACTGTAGTTTAAACCAGAAAATTATCTGTGCCCCATGCTGCAGAGAAAGGCAACCCACCCTAAATGTTTCTTTCTTTCCTGCCCCAAATGTGGTGATCAGTTAAATCCTCAGCATGTCGGAAATGCGCATTATCCAGACACCTTTCCATTTAATACGCCAGCCATTGTGGTTATTTATTCACAGAAGGGTCACATGCCATTGTAGATAGTCCATACAATCCCCTTCATAAATGTAAAAAGGTCATTCTTGAAACCACTTAGACTTTTTGCCCCTATTTCTCGCCTTGAAAGACTCTTCTGGAATGTCACTCCTCTGATGGTTAGAAAACATCATCTAATTTAAAGCCTAAAGTTATTGAGATAAATTAATAGCCATTTGTTCTTTTGTTAACATTGACACTTAATTCCTCTCTCTCTCTCCCTGGTATTCATTGCTCTGATATATTTATGGAAAGTAATCATACCTCCCATTAGACTTCATTTGGTCATGCTAAACACCAAGCTTCCCGAGTCTCCTAATATAAGTTAGGCTTTTTAATCCTATGATCATCTTAATAGTCATTCTCTGCACCTGTTCCAATTCCCAGGAACACAGGACACAAGAATTGCACACAATGTTCCAAAAGCAGTCTCACCAATACCTGATATAATGGCACTAACATGTCCTTATCTCTAGTGAAAATACTTCTCCTGGTGCAATCTAGGATTTCATTAGCTTTTTTAATGGGCACATCACGTTGGTGGATCATGGTCATTCTGTGATCAACCACTAATTCTACATCTTTCTCCTTCTCTGTGGCTACCAACATCCATAGCTTTTAATAAAATTTCTAGTTGTCAGTCCTTAAGTTCATGACCTTGCACTTTGTACTATTATATTTCAACCCATTTCTATCCATCCAGTGTTCTAGGCTGTCCAGATCTTGTTATATAGTACAGCTTGTAACACCAAAATCCAAGACTCTGTGGTCCAGCAACATCCGTGGTCCGGCAGGATCACAGATGCTCCTGGAGTAGAGAGCCCAGGAGCCTAATGGCAGGAGGGCCAGATGGATGGGACATCAGAGTCAGCAGCCCAGCTGAGGACAGTGTGAAACCTGGGCGCAAGCCCTCAGCAGCCCCCAGAAGCATGGGGCTGGGACCAGAGCCCCACGGCTTTCCCTGGCTGTGCAGGGCTAGGCTGGGGATGTGCAGGGACAGAAATGGATCCCTGTGGCTCCCCCTGGCTATGTGGGAATGGGACAGAGCCCCACAGCTTTCCCTAGCTGTATGGGGCCAGGGCTGGGGTTGTGCGGGGCTGGGATTGGAGCCCCAAACTCTGGCTACACAGGAACAGACCACCAAAGCAGGAGCCAGAGTCTGTGCTGCCCAGGGAGCTAGCAGTTGCAAGGCAGGCAGCCCTGCTAGGTTGCGGGGGGAGGGGGGAGGGCGGAGGTTGGTAGGGCGCGGTTGCCTTCTGGGGTCACCTGCGAGCAGCAGATGATTGGCTTGGGGGCCAGTGGCAGGACACTGCTTCTGGTCCGGCAAATTCTCTCATTCAGGACGAGTCAGTTTTAGATGATGGAAGACCGGAGAGGTCCAACCTGTATTACTGTCCTTCTCCATATTCGCAATGCCTTCCAACTTTGTGTCATCTACAAATGTTATTAGCACACTCCCTCATTTTGTACCATGATTATTAATGATCATGAAAATCCCAAAACTGATCCCTGAGGAAGTCCATTAGTAATCTCTCTACATCATGACAATTTTCCTTACATTATAACCCTTAGTAGTCTCCCCTTTAGCCAGTTTCTTATTTTTCAATTCTTATATTAATCCCCATATTCTCCAATTTAACTAATAATTTCCCATGTGGAATGAATCAAATGTTTTACTGAAATCCTGATAGATTAGATCTCCTGTGTTTCCTTTGTTTATAAAATTAGTTATCCTCTCAGGGTGTGTCAAGACGACACCTCTCTGTTGACAGAAGGATGCAAATCAAGCACATTGAAATTGCTAATGAAGCAGGGATTTAAATATCCCACACTTCATTAGCATAAACATGGCCGCCTCTTTTTTCGAAATGGAGTTTTTTTTTAAAAAAGGCAGTCTAGATGTGGATCTGTCGAAAGTAAACCCTTTTTCGACAGATCCTGTATTCCTCAAAAATGAGGTATACAGGATCTGTCGAAAAAGGGTTTACTTTTGACAGATCTGTGTCTAGACTGCCGTTTTTTTCTAAAAAACTCCATTTCGAAAAAAGAGGCGGTCATGTTTATACCAATGAAGCACTGGATATTTAAATCTCTGCTTTATTAGCAATTTCAATGTGCATGATTTGCATTCCTCTGTCGACAGAGGGATATAGTCTAGACATAGCCCCAAAGAAAGAGATCTGATCTGGGACAATGTACCTTTTGAAAAACGTTGTTGTGTTTTATCCCAATTACCATTCATATGTTTGCCCTTAACTATTCATCAGAAATTTATCAGGACATTGGGCTAGTTCTAATACAATGAGATACATGAATTCACAAAGACATATTCTATCAGAAAATCATGTTACCCATAAAAGTTTTTTTCTTCTTCCTCTTTTTTTTTTTTGAGCATACTAAGGGTAACACAGGAAATTAACTCACTGGCTTTAATAAATGCCTGACCAAAGCAGCAGTTGTCTAGTGTGAAAACATTCTTATTGATGATTTGCTTATCCTTACTAATCCCCAGCAGATGTCTGAAAAATGAAAGTGGCATAATAATATAACACTGATATTAATTTTGTATGGACGAGCACTACACGACTCTTAGTCCCCATGTAGGCTCCAGATATTCTTCTAATTCATCACCCAGTGCACCAGGAGACTTCTTTCTAAATCTATATCACAGAAAAGAATGTTTTGACCTATGCAATCTAAATTGCATTGTTGAGGAGGTGTATCCATCTCTTTCTCTCATTTTATCCTTGTATTTATAGTGGTATCATAGTGTTTTTATCCAAACCGTTTAGGACACAAATGTGGAATCTGGGGAATCCATTTAGTGTGAGGTGGGGACGGTTTTTTTTTAACTAATTAGTGTTTTTTTCGTATTAGTCAGATTTCTCTTATGTTTTAAAATATGTTTTTTGTATAGTCTTTTAAAAGTGCAAACTACTGCCAAAGAAGTGATCATAACAAACATAAAATAATAAAAAAGAAACAACAAATGGTCTGGTAGCAATTTACCATTTGTTGTTTTTTCCTGTACAGACTAATTTGGCTACCCCCCAAAAAAAACACTTAGGGTTATATTCATAAGGGGGCTAAAGGCTGAAATGTTCAGCTCAGTCCAGTAGCTAGGACACCTGGGATTTGGAAGATCTTGGTTCAGATTTCTGCTCTGTACCAGACAGAGTAGGGATTTGAACCAAGATTCCCCAACTCTTGACTAAAAGTTTTAAGTAGGTGGGAAAGAGTACCCAAATCACTGTCTCCTCCAGCTGTGATTTGTGCAGAACCAAATCTGGTAGGGTTGCTCTGAGAGGCCAACTAAACCTAAATGTTGGCGATTAGTTCCTCCTTGTGAATCTAGCTCTAAATTACAGGAACTGTTGTCAGAAGATAGTCAATTTCATCAAAGATTCCAGTTGCATGGGAAATCCATAGATGTTATAAGATTCTTTACTCAATATCAAAGATACAGGATTTTCTTTTCTCACTTGCAAAATCTTAATAAGTTTACAGTATTTCAGGAGGAGATACTGATGAAGCATTTTATAGGGGACAAAATATTACTTGGATGAATAAAATCAGTAATACATATTTATAATATTATTTATCTATCTAACCTGAAATTGCAAATAACTTTGTAGCAATAAAGTTTCAAAGTTGTGTAACCACTCTCATTTTTGCAGCCAACTTTCAATGGGCAAAATATAGATCAATTGATTTTAATAGTTTTTACTTTATTAGGACACATTAAAGCAGAATTATTCTGAAATATATTTTTGCTGTTTTCTCAACTGATTTAATACTCACTCTGAGGCTACGGCTACACTATGAGTTTTGCCACAAGAGCCTATGCAAATGAAGCACAGATTAGCATTTTCTCACACTTCATTTGCATACTCTCTTTAGTTTTGTTTTTGCACTAGGGGTTTTTGCACAAAAACAAGCCGTGTGGACATTTCCTTTTTGTACAGACTTTCACTATCGCTTCCTTTTGGTTGAAGAACATGTGAGAACTAAGCAAGCCAAATCTTTCTCTTCATACAAATGCCTTCAAGTAAATTAGTTAGAGTTATAATTTGATCAGTTCCTTCTGATCCTTCAAGAACCTGTGATTTCTGGAATTTCTATATATACAGTTCATATTCTCCAACCTTTGATACAGAATAACATTATCCTATACTAAAGTGCAATAAAGGATTTTACACTTATGTGCCTTCATTTTAATTTGATATTCTTTCTTAGACAAACTGATTTAAATGGACTTATTCTGAGATTTATATGACATACATCACTATTTTATTTGAGCACCAATAGAAATTCTATAAGCTCAACAAAGTCTTCATTATTAGACCTTGCTATCATACACTTTCTCTTTTAAGTGTACACATAAGTTTAATTCCACCAAAGATAATAAGCAAAATTCAACCCAGGTGTAAATCTACTTATACCAGTAGATAAATTGATCCATTGACTTCAACAGGAGCAGCATGATCTTTGAACTGGCTCTCAGTTTTATTGGAATTTAAGATGATAGATAAATCCTGAGTAATCTAATCAATACTCTTGTTCCTCTGCAGCAATAAACAATAGATTCACAACCATCAGACCAATGAGGCTTGTGAGCTCTTTGGGGGCAGGGACTTCTTAGTGTCAACTACTAGTTGTCAAACTATTGTAACTCTCAACTTTTTAAATTTCTCATGTCTTATCTTCAATTTTGTTAAAATCTAGTTTTAAGATCATTTTACATAAATACTGCATGTATATATAAAGTTATAATTACAGTTATAGATTTATGCTTCATTTTAGATTGTGCAAACACTTTTTTTTGTAGTAAGATCTCCAGTTTGATTCTAAACATTATGGCTGAAATTCTAGTTTCATTGAAGCCCATGGTACCAATTAAGTGAGCACTTTCTTTCTGTAGTCAGATGTTTAAATCAAGCAATTATATATGAGGGGTAATCAAGTTCCTGTTCAATGCCTGACACTGATCTGTGCCCTTGAACTGTCCTCTTTTTTTGTCATCTGCTGAGATACAAATTTCAGTTTTGTCCACATTTTTGCCATCTCCTGTCACAAATATGTTAGTGACTTCTTCCATTCTGTGCCTCCATAAATTGAAGTCTCTAAACTGATCTATCTGACCACTTACTTCTCTTTCAAATTTCCTTCTCATCATCCATCTCTGCTTTTGATATAAATAAGAAAATCAGCTAATTAGTGATGATGTAAATCGGAAAGCAGGTTAGTTCAACCTTATGCAAACCTAATTCTTAAAATGGATATGAATATATAGCTAATTCTTTAAATGGGTATGAATATATAGATACATATACCGATGGGCAACTGTTTTCTACATCACTCTTCTTATGAGTAAAGCTCACTAGCATTTCTGAAAAAATAATAATCATATAATTTTGGATCTAGATAACATATCTTTATTGGAATCTAATAACCTTTCAACATTGGTTATGATTTGTTTGTTTATTTCCTTTATATCCCTTTATCACTTGATTTTTTTTAAAATTTTCATTGACTATAACCTTCTTTAAGTGTCATTGTTAAAATAAATTTATTATAATAAACAATTAATAAAATGCACAGATATACTTCTTTCAAAGAACAGAAAAGATCTCAAAGGGCTAATATATGTGTAATGTTGGAGTTGGCAACAAAGTTTTTTGTGTACAGTAGATAAAATTATACTATGTGAATAGCAAGCAAAGAATTCAAATTGGAGGGAGTAGACATTTGTTGTTTATGTAGCATGATTATAAATAAACAGCATGAATATTTCCTTTATTGGGTATCAAACACAGCAAAAGCTACAAGCTTGGAAATGCAACATAGTACATTTTATCACTCCACCATCTCACCCAAGGTTGATTTAGTCTTTCAAATTTCTCAGATGTTTCTATTAAGAAACTGTAATATCAACTCTAGTTTGTAAAGTGATGTATTCTGTGCCAGCCCTCATTTCGGATATTCTTCTCTTCGCTGATATTCCATAGCATTCATGGAGCATTAACACATATGTCATTACTACAGAATAGGATGTACATTATGAATTTCCAGCAGCTCTGAGGTAATTACACTGCTCTAACATACTTTTTTTTTTGTTATTTGATCTAAAAATGGTGATAATAGACTGATTCTATAATTTACATATTAAGGGCTCTATTTCCATATGGCATTTCTATAAAAAGTATCTTCATTATTGACTCATTTATTTAAAACAATTTCTTCAAACATGATGTGACATTTATGTGATTTTCTACCATTATCACAATTTTTACACATTTGGCATCTTGCTAAATGTTTCTCCATTGAGGAGAAACTGAAATTTTTGATGAGCTCTTTATTGGGGCTTTGTGCATGTCACCGAGAGAGTTGTTCAGACTGCGGTTTGTAACACATTTATATTCACTAAATCTTACCAAGTAATCAGTATTGTTTAGGAGGATACTCCACAGTACTTTATATTAGCTAGCTTTCAATTATAAATAAAACTGCTGATTGGGGAGATCATATTTCATTTCCACTTGTTCAATTGACTTTATTTTCTCATCAATACTTTTGCACACATCTCTAAAGCATTAGATTTGATTTTCAATTAATAGAAGGGTAGTTTGAGAGGATCATATTTCATTCACACTAATTCACTGAGTATTAGGTTGTTTCTAATCATTTTCCTATTTATCCTCAGAATATTAGTACTAATTTTCACTGATAAAACAATTACTAAAGGTCAGCATATTTCACTCACTAAAATGTAAAACTTAACAAACTGTACCTAATATTAAGAAGTGCTTTTCAAGATATTTATGTTCCTTGGTGGGCTAACTAAAAACAGTGACAATATCTGTGCATGAAACAAAGGACAGAACTATGTAGCACTTTAAAGACTAACAGGATGGTTTATTAGGTGATGAGCTTTTGTGGGTCAGACCCACATCCTCAGATCAATTTATGTTGATGTTGAGATAGAAAAAACCTGAGCAATATAAAACTATAAATATAAAAACCACAGTGAAAAGATTTTTCTACTATCTAAACTAAATCTCCCTTGCTTCTGATTAAGTCCATTAATTCTTGTGTTACCTTCCATGGAAACAGAAGACAAGAGATTGCATTTCTCATTGCAGCAACCCTTTATATATTTGATGACACTTACCAGATCTCCACTCCATCTTTCTTTCTCAAGAATAAACACCCCCAATTTCTTTAACCTATTTTCTAATAAATCAGGTTTTCTAAGTTTCTCTAATTTTTGTCTTCTTGTGATTTTCTCTGTTTCTTCCACATTTTCTCCCATGTGGACACAATCAGACCTCACAAGTGCTGAGAAAAGTGGGACAATTACCTGCCATGTCTTACATATGGTATTTGTTTTAATAAACTCAAGAATGAGATTAGCTGTTTTTGCAACTACATCACATTATATTAAATACATCGTATTACATTTGTGATCCACTTTAATCCCCATATTCTTTTCAGCACTAATACCACCTTGCCAGTTAGTCTCCAATTTGTAATCATGAATTTGTTTTTTCCCCCTCCTAGGTATAATTTCATTTTGTTCATTTGAGACCACTTTTCCATTTGTCAGTTCTAATTTTGTCCTCCAAAGCATATCTACCCATCCCAGCATGGTGTTATCTGCAATTTTTTAAAGTATAGGGTTCAATCTATTGCCAGAGTCATTAATGAAAATTTTGAATAATATCAGACCCATATGTATTACCAATTTGACAATGGAAAACTGTTGGGTGGTTCAGTTTTTAGATCCAAGGGAAACCAGAACACTCCAGAGAGACTTAACCATTTTCTTCTTTATTGAAAGCTTTAAACAGCTAACACAGTTATTTAAGTTTTACAAGTCTTACAAACAATCACTATGCAATTTAAAATATTTAAGGTTTAAAATCTAAAGCAATTAATACAGCGCAAAGCAATGCAAAAGCAAGTAATAGAAGACTATTATAATACAATAATTAAGCCTAGTTCACTTACACTTCATCCGTATGCCACCTATAGTACCAGGCAGGAGGTCATGGTTTCTTTGTTTCCCACGTGTCTATAGGGGTTAATTGTGGAAGAACTTTGTACACGCTAGTTTAGGGGTGGTGAGCCCTGCATTCTTTCCCCCCTTTCCCTTTTTCCTATATCTGATGAGCCAGAAGCAAGTCTTTGGGAACATACACCATTTAAGATAAGCATTGTTGCCAGTATAGCAAGAAAAAGTATAAGATAAGGGTAAAGGGCAAGAACCCATAAATAATTCTGTTTGTCCTAACGTACTGATCATGTAAACAAGGTCAAAGAACAAAGAGAACTAGATCAGAATCAGATCGATAACTAACAGGTGAGGCCTACATCAGCACATAATGAGTAATCCCTGGAAATTTCCAAACTGCAAAACAAGACAAGAGAACTGTATTTAAGGCTGCATCAAAGCACAGCAATTTGGACCTCACGATGGGCTTTGGGTACCGGCACCTCGGAAGCTGAGACAACCTCCCACTTTGTCCACAGCTGACTTGGGATCCCCAGCTAGCAGGAAAGGGATGTAAGATATGCTGCTTCTTTGTTATGTTGCCCTTCTAGTTAAGGAGCACAGCTGTTAGCTGTCAGGAAATAAACTGCTTGTGTCTGACAGATACCTGTGTAGCGTCTTTTGTACTTTGAGAATCCAATGTCGGACCTGAGACTTACTCTTGCCGACAACAGCGTCGGAATGCCAGGCACTGGGCTTGCCATTGTGAAGAGGTCCATTCCTTCCTGTTACATCAAAAGCAGGACCCCCAGTAGGTCAATCCTGCTTATTCCCTCCCACTGATTGTTCTTTTGCAAAGCGAGACTTGGTTGTTCTAGTCATATCTACCAATCAACTACAGTTTACGTAAGATACCTATTATGCCAATATCTAGTATACATTATGCTATGCCAAAATATTGCAAAAGTGTTTAAATTAATAGTTTTTCTGGCTGTCTCTTGAATTTTTCTCTTATCAAAAAATGGGATGTATTAGTACCAGGTTGTTTCTGGTCTTTTTGGCCTGGTCTCGCTGTCCTGTACAAGTTATGCATAGTTGAGCAAGCACTCCTGACTTTTCCCCACTCTTTCTGGAGTGGCCTGCGTGCGTGCATACGTGTGTGCCCAAGATTGAATCACACCCAGGGTGGTGTGTTAGAGATCCATACTTTGGACAAGGCTGTAACGAGGCCTAGTACTGCAGACGTTGTTGTTCTGATCACGGATGCTCCATCCAGGCTCCCCTACAAAAACTGATAACAACTCTGAGTATAGTCTTTCAACCAATGTGCACCCACCTTTTAGAAATTTAATCTAGAACACATTTCCCTACTTGGTTTAAAAGAATGTCCTGTGGAGCTATGTTAAAAGCCTTACTAAAATAATGATATATCATGTCTAGTCCTTTCCCCCATCCAATAAGCCAGTTACCCTCTCAAAGAAGGAATTAGTTTGGTTTGGCATGATTATCTCTTGACCCATCTATGCTGGCTAACCCTTTTAATGCTATTGTCCTCCAGGTGCTTGCAAATTGTTATTAATTTGTTCCAGTGTCTTTCCTTGTACCCAAGTTAGGTCGATTGTTTTGTAATTCCATGTGTCCTCTTTGTTCTCCTTTTTTAAAGAAAGGTACTACGGTACCCTTCTCTAGTCTTCAGGGACCTCTCCTAGGCTTTCTCAAAGAGAAACACTAATAGTTGTGAAATTGCTTCATCTTTTTCCTTAGGTATCTGAGGATAAATTGAGACATAAATAGCTTCCAACTTTATTAAGACATATGGAATAGTAATCAAATAGTAATCAAATAATAAAATAAATAGGTTTACAATATAAATGTTATTGTATCCTATAAAAGCTTTGATAAATATAATTTTATTTTTCCTTGATAACTTAGTGGTAAGAGAAAAAGGAACAGCCTTGCTTTTGGTACCCCAAGAGGGTTCTGGTTCCTCAGTTCTTGAATGAGAACTTAGTGGAAACTAAAGTAAGGAGCCATTAAAGCTAACTTAGTCCACATAACTGGCTGGCTTAAAATTAAAACTTACAGATTACTAAAAAGATAATATTTAGATACATAGAAAGTAGCTTAGAAAACAAGTTTATTCTCCTAATATGTAACTACTTAATCAAGGCCCTGGTACTCCTTTTGTTAAGGTTTAGATGGTTACACACTCCTTCTGTGTCCAAACTTATCCTCCTCACCTACTAAAACATTAGGGTATATTTACTTCATAGGTTGGATACATATGGCATACTTGTATGTACTGAAGACATACACATTAATGACATAGGATCTTTATCATACATGTTGTTTTAGTTCTTCTTGTTAAGAACCAAATTTGTTAATAACCTGTTAAATTTGAGGGTATAGTTGGAAGCCCCATATGCTGTTAAAGGTTGTTTTATCTTATCACTACAGATTGTACCTGCCTGATCTGGCATCCTCAGGACCTGACAGGTTCTGAACAAAGGAATCTGCCGGTGCCTCTGCTGCCACCGTTTTATGCTTTTGGTGTTGGTTAAAAAGGCTTTCAGCTGCAAGGGGAAAAAAAGGTATCTGTTGTCTCTGGTTTCTTTTGAATTCAGAGAAGCGGTACTTTGTACATTTCTTGTAAGTTAAGAAGATTGGGATCAAATAAATTACCAAACTCCATCATCAATTTCTGCACACAACTGGAACATATCCCAGGGGAACTTGAACTTTGATTAGCCACTTACGTCAAAAAAGGGGCAACATTATTAATATTACTTAGTTGTATTATAGTAGTGTCCAGAGGCCTGGTATCAGAACTGGGCTGCAGAACATACTGCTGACAGTAAATAAATGGAATTAAATGTTTATAACAAGTATATATTAATAATGACTTCTGATGGTTTAAACTGATGGGCACCTGCAAGGAAAAGCAGAGGTGTGAAAAGCACTTTGTCTTATATCTCAATAGATCTTACAAATCAATTACAAGAATATCTAAAGTGAGTTATATGAAAATAATTTATTTGTTTTTGTACTGTTGTTATTCTAGAAAGAGATATATCCACGTCACAGAGCCCAGCAAGTAACTAGCACCTTTCTGATATCAGGAAACTGGCCGAGACAAGCTATTCTCCTTAGGCTGCATGTACATTTCAGTGTGCATTGGTATCATTTATGTGCACAGAAGACAGAATTTATACATCAGAGCCATTTACATATATAAATTAGGGCTGTCAATTAACTTTTAACACACAGTACAATTAACACACTAATTTATTTAATGCACGTTAATCACAGACCCTCTTGGCAGGAGGGTAGCATCATCTGCTTTGGGGAACCAGTCTGAGCAGGTGCAGTAACAGAAGCCACTGTCCAGAAGGCAGGCAGAAAGAGAAGAGGCTAGAGATTTTCAACCTGGCTCCAGCGGAGAGGTAGAGCTCTTGATACCCCATTCCTCCCCACTCCCTGGTGACCATATTTCTTAAAGTAAAACAACCACAGGGGCTCTCCTGAGCCAGGCCCCCTTCAGAGCTCACCTAAGCTGTCCTTGCTAAGTCTCCTGAGTTTTGGCTGATCCATGCGCTCAATGCCCACATCTCATTCTGAGCCCCATGTAGCCTCCAGCTGTGATTATGGCTGAACCTCACTTCAAACTCCACCCTGCCCATGGCAGGACCTACCCACCCAGTCTTTTCCTGCCTGCAGTTGGGGGCTGAAGACACCAACCCCAACTCTGCACTACCCACCTTGGTGGTCTCCTCCCACAGCCCCAATCCACCCACAGCTGGGGCTGATCCGTCTCCAACCCGCTTGCCCCGAGCTAAAACTGTACATTTGTAAAGTGATTGTTAGCAAAATTTACAATAAAGCATAGAAACATGGAACAACAACAAAAGACAAAGAGCTAATAATTGAACTGAGTGTATTATCTTTGAAATACTCTCTTGTATTCACAAATGAAACAATCCAACAGAGTAGGGTCAGAACAATTAGTTACACCACATAAGATTTTCTTTATGCAAAATTCTAGGGGTCAGTCATTTCAGCCACTTGGTTAACCTCTTACTGTTTTAGAGTAATGGATATAAAGGAATCAATCTGCTGATAAAATAAAATTCAGAGTTAAAAATCTTGTCCAAAATTCCCTCAAAATATACCAAAAGCATGTATTTAAGTTAGTAATCTTTTTAAAATTGAAGGTCATATTGTGTTCTCTGGAGCAAAAATATTATGCACCAAATTGTGTTATAAAATAGTCTCAAATTTTTAGAGTTGTTCATAAGTGTTATGAAACACAAACAAAATAAGTGTGATATAATAATGCATAAAAATTGTACTGTAATGTAAGCACAAATACAACCCATATACGCAAGATATACAAAGACAAAATGAAAGACACTCACAAAATTTTACTTTAAATATTTGCATAATACTTGTCTGTCTTGTCTATCGCATATTATCTCTCCAGAAATGGCAGTATTCTTCTTCCTGTTAATTGTGTGCATGTCAGCACAGTCATATGCAATTTCATTCTGCTATCTAACTAAAATAAGAAACAGCGTGTTCATAGCACATCAGGCTGGAATTCCTTTGCAAATCACATTATGCTCCTTTAGAAGAGAGATTGGCACTTGTGCTGAATTATGCCAGACTGGACACTTGTGCTGAATTATAACATACAATATCACGTTTGTGATATTGAAACATTTTGAATGGGATCTGGGCTAAGACTGCCAAACTCCATTCATATTAAATAAAACAGGTATAAAGTCAAGCATTCACAGATGAAAGAACTTTAACCTACTGCATAGCACAGATGTTTAAGTTTTCATGAAATATACATCTTGAGCAAACTTGTGAAGGTTGTGCCCACAATTTTGTTCATACACAAAAGTGTAATTTCAATTTCATATATCATTTATGTAGGCCAATCAGATAGTTTGCTGTGGATAGTAACCAATTCGCTCACACAAATACTATTTGTCTAAGCCAAATTGCAAATATAAATATAGGTGTCATTTAAAAAATGTACATTTTAGGGATGATTTTAGTTAGAGGGATACATAGAGACAAGATAACCTTTACAATTCAGTTGAAATCATAATGCAAATCACCAAACATTTGTGATTGGATTTCCTCATAAAAGTAATTGGGGTGAAATTCTTAGACATGACATTCTCTATCGAGGATCAAATACAGAGTTAGAGATCAGATTTCCCCAGCTATGCTGTCAATGTGACTCAACCCAGCCCTGACCCAAGGAACTACTACTGTGGAGGCAACTGAATTGTTCAGTCTTCATGCCTGAACCATTTACTTTCTGATTTCTCTATGGAGGCAGTCACCGCTCTTTTCTTCACTCCCATGTGTGTGATCTGGTTAGCTGTAGATTAGCTAAACCTTTAGAATCCCCTTGATTGAGAAGTAGTTGGCCTCTTAGTCTTCACAGGTCCTCACCATCTCAAAAGATTCATTAGGCTCAGAACTGGCATCGTGCTCTGGATCTTGCATGCAGACATTTAGGAGTAGATAGGTGCTGCACCAGGTGCTGAGGAGTGGGTGAATCCTTTGCTCCATCTCCTTCATCTGGTGGTGAGGAGTTGGCAAACTTTCCTGACACAGGCCACTAGGAGATTAGTATTTTCCCCTCTACATAGCACAGAAAGCAAATGGGAAATGTGAATAATTCTGGAAAGTATCTTACCCGACAAAGATTGTAAAACCACTAAATAACTTCATATAAATTAATATGAGGAATACATTTGCAGGATTTGCAATCTCTACAAGGAGATTGCATGAGCAGAATGTAAATGTGTCAAATAAATTATTCACTGTGAATTTTTCACTCAGCCGGACTTAATATCAGAATAGTATGATGCTATTTAAAAGTTCTGTGTACAGAAGCTGATATACTGATAATATTTCACTGCCACGTTACCATCTCTATTGAATATATTACTCTCTGTATTTCTTCAAGGGTGACTTTCAACTATAGTAGGGCGTATCAAATACTCACAAATGGCTATGGTAATAATGTGCTGAACACCCTAATAAAAACAAAGTAGAACAGGGTAAATGGGTTGGCCTATGTAGTTATAGGCTTCTCAACCTGGCATAAATCCTGAGGAAGACAATGGAGTAGCAGATTTAGTTAATAAAGGACTGAAGGAGGGTAATGTAATCAATGTAAATCACATGGGTTTGTAGAAAATAGATCCTGTCAAACTAACTATATATTTTGTGATGAGTTTACAAGTTCAGGTGAGAAAAATAATAGTGTTGATGTAATAAACTTAGACTATATAAGGGTTTGACATGATACCACATGACATATTGATTAAAAAACCTACAATGATATACAATTAACATGGCAAACATTGATTGGATTAAAAACTGGCTAACTCATAGATCTTAATATGTAATTTTACATCGGAAATTGCCATCAAGCCAGTGTATCTGCAGTGGGGTCCTGCAGGAATTGTATCTCGACTCTATAGTATTTATATATATATTATCAATGACTTGGAAGAAAACATAAGATCATGACTGATAAAGTTTTCAAATGACAGAAAAATTGAGGGAGCTGTAAATTTGGTAAGCTGGATACAACCAAAAATATACATTTAATATGACCACATCTCAATGTGTTCACTATGGAGCTAAGAATGTAGCCCATACTTATTGGATGGGGGACTCTATCCTGCAAAGCAACCAACAAGATTTCCGTTTGTTGTGCACTTTCTGCTGAATATGAGCTCCTAATGTGATGGTTAGCCAAAAGACCTAATACAATCCTGGGATGCATTAACACAGAAAACTCAAGTAGGAGCTGAGAGTTATTCTACCTTTGTATATGGCACTGATGTGTCTGCTGGTAAAACTGTGTCCAGTTGCATTATGTGTCCACATTTCAAGAAGGAAGTTGACTAATTGGAGATTGTTCAGAAAAAAGCCACTAGGATGATTAGAGGATTAGAAAACATGCTTTATCATAATAGACCTAAAAAGCTCAGTCTATTTATCTTAAAAAAAGAGAAGGTTAAATGGTGTTTTGATTACAGTCTATAAGTACCTGCTTAGGGTTATTTAATAATGGGCTCTTCAATCTAGCAAAGAAGATTTGCCACACTCCAATGTCTGCATAGTAAAGCTAGATAAATTCAGACTGGAAGTAAGGCATATATTTTTTGTCAGAGAAGGTAATTTAACTACTGGAACAATTTACCAAGGGTCATGTTGGATTCCTCATCACTGACATTTAACTCAAAGATTGGATGCTATTTCTAAAAGCCATGCTGTAGGAATTCTTTAGGGTAAGTTACATGGCCTGTGTTATGTAGGTCAGACTGGGTGATCGCCATGATCCCTTGTGGTCTATGAATCTATGAGTGTATCCCAGAATGGATGAGAGAAGAATTTCTCTCACGTCTCTTATTTTATTCCACAGAAATTAATATCAGTGCACCTTTTCTGCCATGTGTTTAACAGATGCAAAAAAGGTGAGGTTCACTATATCTCTAGTCCCTTAAGACAAATAATGAAACCAACTCAAGATCCCCAACCAAAAATGTGGGGCAATTAAATGTACCTTCTTTTGATACCCTTAAAAATTTCTCACAAGCCTGTTGCCGGCAAGAGTAAGACTCAGGTCCAACACTGGGTTCTCAAAGTACAAAAAATGCTACACAGGTATCTGTCAAACACAAGCAGTGTATTTCCTGACAGCTAACAGTTGCGCCCCTTAACTAAAAGAACAACATGATAGGAAAAGTGACATTTCTTATGTCCCTTTGGCTAGCCGGGGAGCCCGTTTTGGCTGCAGACAAAGTGGGAGACTATCTCAGCTTCCGAGGCGCTGGTACCCAAAGCCCATCAATGAGGTCCAAATTGCTGTGCTCTGGTGCAGCCTTAAATACAGTTCCTCTGCTTTATTCTGCTGTTTGGAAATTCCCAGGGGCTACTCATTACGTGCTGATATAGGGCTGAGTTGTTAACTATGAATCTGGTTCTAATATAGGTCTACTTGTTCTTTGGCCTTGTTTATGTGATCAGTACATTAGGGTAAACAGAATTGTTTAAG
>CM057845.1:250385540-250401649 GCA_030068395.1 Apalone spinifera | reverse complement strand
TTTGACATAGTATTTTATTTGAAAATGAAGCCTGGCCAACAAACCCCAAATTGGAGCCACACCCCCATCTGGCCACAGCATCATGACACTCCTGCACTCCCCTTTCCCCAGACCGTGCATCTCAGCCTATCATACACTGGAATCCCCTGCCTTGAGCCCCTCACATACCCCAACCCAAATTCCTGAACCCTCACATCCAGAAGTCTGTGGCTTCCTTAGTACCCTAACCCTACATCTGACCCCAACACTATCCGGCCTGGAACTTCCTTCCCAAGCCAGCGTTCCCTTATCCATTTCCTCCTGCATCCAGATTTCCTCCCAGAGCTTGCACCTCTCACCCTTCCCGCACCCAAATCCCTCACTCCCACCCTGGAGCCTACACATCCTGTCTCAACCCAGCGAGGGTATGTCTAGACTGCAGGAGTTTTTCAGGATTCTGGAGATACCTCAGAAAAACTCTTCTGCATCCATGGATGCATTTGTTCTTCCACTTCTTTTAGTGGAATAGCAAACATGATCTTTCGGTCACCCCTATATTCCTCTTTCCACGAGGAATAAAGGGGCTTCCAAAAGAAGGGGTTTTTCTGACATTTGGTCAAGTCTAGACAGGCCAAATGTTGGAAAAAATTCTTCCTACAGAAGAATTGGGGGGAAAAAGCAGCAGTGTAAGGGGTTGGGGATAGCAAGTGATGGAGAGGAGGAGAACAGAGAGGGTGGAGCTTCAAGGAAGGGACAGGGCGGTCGATCTTGGCTTGTTCTGTCATTTAAAAAGTGATCTTGGGTGTAAAAAGATTGGAGACCACTGCCTTAACTAAAAGAATAACATGACAGGAAAAGAGGCTCTTACGTCTCTTCTGCAAGCTGATGACCCCCTTCAGTTGCGGATGAGTGGGAGGTCACCTAGGTTTCTGAGGAACCGGTACCAGAGTCCATTGGTGAAGTCCAAATTGCCATACTGTTGTGCAGCTTATATACCGGTTTTCACCCTGTTTTGCAGTTTGGAACTTTCTGGGGGTTACTTATCACTTGTTACAATATGGCTTGGCCGTTAACTATCGATCTGGTACTGCTTGTCCTTCGACCTTGTTTACATGATTAATACATCTGGTTAAGCAAGATTGTTACATGTTCCTGCACTTTCTACTACCATTATATATAACTTGTTTTTGTTACAATGGCACCACCGCCTATCTTGAATGGTATATGTTCCTGAAGGTTTGTTTCTGGCTCATCAGATATGGGGGAGTGGGGAATGCGTGCCCCACCACCCCTATACTTGTCACATACAAAGTTATTCTGCAATTAACCCCTACACTACCTAGCTAGGAATGACAAAATTAATACTTCCATCCCAGATTGATAGAAATAAAGACATTGTAACATACATGACATTCTATCTTTTCTCTATCTCTCTATCTCTCTCTCTGATTTAACTGCTTTACTAGATTTCCAGGGATCAAGGGAGTGCTCTGCACTTCAGGAAAGGCAACTATCAGCACCATGATTTCCCCAAGTAACACTCAGCAGTGGTGACTGGGAACTCTGGGACATTTTGTATCATCAGGTCCTGGGGTGGTTGCCCCATTTACCTCTCCTCCTGTCAGTGGGTCTGCTATCTGCCTATCTAGATTGGTTGAACAAAAAAGAAGTTGCCAGGGCAATCAAAAAAATGCTTCACTACACAATTGTGATAACATGGCTTTTTGCTATAGAGTAAAGAATGAGGTGCATCTACCACACTTTTAATATCAATGTCTTAAATGAAATAATCAATTATTTCCCCAGGCCAAATATTGAGAACAGATTTCAAATGGCTCCATGCTTTAATCGGGGAAGGGACAGGTCACTAGAAAGACGTCATCAACAACCTGTGAGATGCATTCCATGCTATCTCCCTTTTTTTTTTTGCCAGCTCTGATAAAAATAAACATGGTTTCTCTTTTCTCTGATTTGTTTTTGTTTTTTGTTATAACAATGGTACCGAATGCTGCTGGGGAAATATCTAATACAAACATAAGCAGATTCTTTTCATAACTTTTCTGATGTGTGACCCAGACTTTGAGTGGACAGTGATAAAATGTAGAAAGTGTTATACAAAATAACTGCTAATATTTGAAAATATCAGCAACATCCTGGGTGGACTGGGTATTTCAATCGTTTCCTATTTATGTTTGAGAATCAAGGGTATATTAAATTATGTCCTTTACTTCCAGTGGTGGTGTATCTGAAGTAGAATTTTCCTGATTTCTCAGAAATGACAGTTAAGTTATATTCTCAGCATGTTCAGCATGCTTAATGAACTCCTTGGGGAAGCCAGAATATCTGTAACACAATTAACTTCCCATTCTTATGTAAATGAGGAGTTTCAAGGTCCCTGATGGAAGCCTGCTTTTTGGCTACAGTTAGCAAATGTATGCTATTAAATGACACATGGAGCCTTGAGCTGAAATTTAGACTTCACTAATTTGTGCTGTGACATGGGCAAAGCTGCTTTGGAGGGATGTGAAACACAGTTGTTTAAATATATCTGATGAAATGGGGATTATCACCCCTGGCTAGACTGTCATCAGCAGTCTGATTACCTTTGCCTTTTCTTGCTCATAACAGAAGGAGCTTGCTGACATGACTTTCATGGGATACATTTACTGCTTTATCACTTTTTTTGTTTATTATCCAGTTGAGATTATTTATTTAAAATGGGGAATATAGAAGATATATTTCAATATAGAAAAATTGCTTATAGAATTTTTTTAACTTGTGCATGTTTTGGTGCACATGAAGTTAACTCTATAAAAAATAGAGAAATATGCTGTAAGTTATTCCGATAAAGTTTATGAATCTGATAAAGGAAAACAAAATAACATTCATTAATAGCATGAATGAGAAAGACAATTGAGAAGACAATGTACAAAATTAAAAGAGAATGTTACAGAATAGTGAAAGCATTACTGTTTCTAATAAAGCTATTTGATAGTCTCACATGGAAAGAGATAGATCGATCAATTGATTGATAGATAGATAGATATTTGTATTGTCTCAGAAAAAAATTGAACTATATGTCAGTTTAAAAATGCCAAAATGATACCAGGTAAAGTAAAGCGAAGCAGTCTATTAACCTGAGCTTTATCATTGATTATTGCAATTCTATTTTAATAATGACAAATATAGTTTCTTGGGTTAAATATTAATTAATTTCAAGTTTCTGTGGAAAGAAGCTTGGAATAAGCCATTGAAAGGATTAGATATGGGAATTGCTAGACATTAATGAAGGATAACACATTCAAAAGTTTCTGTACAGCTGAAGTTTCATCTCCAAAAGTATCTCAGGGTATATCTACAAAGGATATGAGGGTATAATTTCAAGCTCTAATAGACACCTCCACATGAGCTAGCATGCTAAAAATAAAAGTGTAGCTGAGATAACACGAGCAGCAGGTTGGTCTAGCTGTCCTTACTACAATACTCTATGGCTACGTCTACATTGCAGGCTTCTTGTTCAAGAACTTTTTGCTCAAGAGTTTTTGCGCAAGAGTGCGTCCACACTGCCATGTGCTTTTGCACAAGAGATGTGCTTTTGCGCAAGAGCATCGATGGCAGTGTGGGAGGTCTCTTGCACAAGAAAGCTCTGATGGCCATTTTAGCCATAGAGGTTTCTTGCACAAGAAACCCTGTTGCCTGTCCATGCATGCCTTTTTGCGCAAGAGCTCTTGTACAAAAAGGCTTATTCCTCAAGGGAAGAGTAATACCTCTCGCGCAAAAAGCCCTGTGTTCTTACACTTTATTGTAGTTTTTCTTGCGCAAGAATGGGCTTTTAGTGTGAATGCTCCACAAGTTTTTGTGAAACCCTGCAGTGTAGACATACTCTATATGTATGTAATTGAGCACCTAGCCGTTCCCACTAGGTGCTCAATTACACCTAGTGCAATTGAGCCCATGCTGCCATGGTTCCATTTCTATTTTTAGCACTCGAGCTCTATCAAAGTTAGTGCAGGTAGGTCTTCTGAAGCTGAAAATGACATCTTTCAATTCTACCACATATATGCCATTAGGTACTTAGAATTCTATATCCCATTAATTTTAGACCCAGACTGTATTTCTCTCTGATTGATGACAATGACGACTGCTATTGTCACATTTTTCACTACTCTCCCAACTCTCACCATATTGCACAATTTTTGCGTTCCCACTGGAATTGTTACCTTATTAATGCACAGATACCAATCTGGTACAGTGATGGCCCCTAAGTTATTCAATTACTTTTCCAAATTCTTTACTAATTTATTTTAAAGCAGTTTGTACATGATAAAAATTGTTCCAAGAATAAGTATTTTTGTGGAGAAAAAATAATAACCCCATGTTGTATCACATCCTTACATTACTGAGTGTTCACCGAAGATTTATTTAGGTCAAACTCCTACTGATAGGAGTCCTGGAAGATCCACAAATAAGAAGAGCCTTTTTTTTTAATTATGTCTCCATTTTGAAAATAGGTTACCAAGACTGAGGGAAGGAGTAACTGAGGATTCTAATAGCTTTCTGTGGATCCTCAGAGATTCCCTCAGCTTTACAGCATGTAGAAACTTGGATATGCCAAAAAAATGATGTGGTGGAACTATCTACAAGGTGGTCCAGGAGCCCTCTCCTTCCAGTGTCACTATAAGAGGATGCATAATGGCCTGTGTGATATGTCAATTTGCTGGCTCCATGAGAAATCAGGAATGTTTTTTCACATACAGCTGCTCAATTTTATAGGGAACATTTTGCCTCCAATGGGAGTAAGAACTGAAGAGCAAAGGTTAAACTATGCTTACAATCATATGGTTTTGCAATCCATCTTGTGAACATTACTCACGATATCAAACGGGATAATTTGGAACACGATGGGAAATCTTAAGGCAACAGCCAAAATACATTTGCAAAACATGCCCACTAATGGAAACAAAACAAACCAAAACATGAAAATAGTATCCAACAGTATGGGTATGTCTATACCTCATGGCTATTTTGGGATACTGGCGCTATCCTGAAATAACTATTCTATGTCTATACAAGGCACCCATTATTTTGAAATATTTTTCAAAATAACAAGCACACTATTTCGCCATCCCAGTAAACCTCGTTGCATAAGCGTTAAGGGATGGCTCGAAACAGTATGTTATATCACTATTTGGCACTGTGTAGATCTACCAAATTTCAAAAAAGCTATTTTGAAATAGATTTCAAGCTTAGGGTGCTGTGTAGATGCACTTTATGACAACAGCACCAGCAGGACACTAAAGGGTTTTTTTTGTAAAAAGAGACAAAGGGAGCTTGCACTGCTCCCATCCCTCAGGCCAATCTCTCAGCTCCTATTGCTTGGTTGTTTCCAGCCAATAGGAGCTCAAAGATTGGCTAAGGTCAATTCCTCTTGGCTGGTTGTTTCCGGACAATAGAAGCTGAGGATTAGGCTGGGGACGGGGAGATCACACGTCTGGGGAGCAGAGAGCCGCATGGACTTCACTTTAAACTATGGCAGCTGAGTGCCTGAGGGTCCCAGCAGGGTGGTCTGTGAGCAAGATCTGGTGGCTTGGTAGGCTGGATCTGGCCCCGGTTCATATTTTGCCCAGACCTGGATTTAGGAGTCTATACTAGACCCGGTAATTCAAACACCAGAAGATTGACTTCTGGAGCATCGATCTTCCAGTAAATAGGGATGTGCCCAAAGATTTCTCGTAATTCAATTTTCTTCCATATTTTTTCCCCACTCCTTCAATTGTTTATGTAACACCATTTTTTCTCCCCAGGTTACTCGGGAGCAGGTCACACTTACAGGTGTACCTGGGTGCCTGATGGTTTTAACCCAAATGGAGATCCTGAGCACCCCAGTGGTGATGGTGTTTAGTCGGGGAAAGCCAACTTTCCACCCCCTTGCTGAAGTCCCTTGCTTGTAATGAACATACAGTGGTGGTGCCTCCACCTGGCTGGCCCTGTAACACAAGGCACTAGCGTACCTTGAGAACCTCCAGGAATAAACTTATTCCAACAATAAACTGGATCTAACTCTAGAACAACAATTACAAATCATATACATCTAATCGATTACATTAAAATAAACAATCTTTATTTAACTTAAATAAACAGGGTTTAACAGATTAACAATGAATAACATTAACAAAATGCACAACAATAATTGGAACTTACATATCTAGCATTTGCACTGCCAATATTCATCCCACCCCAGTGTGTGCACATCCCTGGACTCAGAGTCCCAGACTCTTGCTTGCGTGGGTGCGCTTGAAGAACTGCAGCTGTAATGGAGATTCTCTGTAGGCAGTGTGTATGAGGGTGCAAGCTAGGCAGCAGCTCTGTCCTAGGCAGCACTTTCCCCAAAATGCCTAATTACTTACAGTCTCATGCTGTGCCTATCAGAAGCAGCCTGCTAGATCCCAGTTCCAAAGACATCTAGTCCCAGTCTGAAGCTGCACTCTAACAGCCCGTGGACTGGATCAAACTCCTCCACAGCACCCTGGCTCCCCTTCTGTTCCAAAATCCAAGGGCAGAGTCCCAGACTACTAGGCCTCTCTTCTCATGCACATGGAGAGACTCAGATCTCCCACACGAGTCACTTCCTTCCTGTTTTTCCCAAGGGCTCATGGGAATTGTAGACTGTGAGGCTGGATTGCAGCACCAGGGTCTTTCCAGAAAATAAGCAGAGGCACCTTTAGTAAGGGGACTACGTCTATTTTTTTAAAACATTTAGACCGAGGGTAGAATTTTCAAAAAATATCTTATACAACTGGAGATGGATGTAAACTATGCTCCTAATTTACTTAATTGTTTTCAACATTTTACCCAGTAAGTTCTTTGTTGCAGGAGCGCTCTTGTTAAAAATAATAACAATTCTTTCATCATAGTGGGGAAAATCCACTAAAACTTCCTGAGACCTCCAAACTCATCTGATTTGTTGCAATCTAAGTCTAATTTGAACTCACATTTCCATAATTTCATTAACTTGCTGCACCATCTACTGCTCTAAATTAGTTAAGTACATTCTACAAATCCATCATAGCATAAAATGATTCCCTAAAACATCCTATATTGTTTTAAGGTGCACTGTTTACATGTATCAGAGGGGTAGCCGTGTTAGTCTGAATCTGTAAAAGCGGCGAGGAGTCCTGTGGCACCTTATAGACTAACCGAAGTGTTGGAGCATAAGCTTTCGTGGGCAAAGACCCACTTCGTCAGATGCATGTTAATATTTTAGTGCAATTATAACTTCCAATTACAGTGCATTTATTTCTTTTTCTTTCCCCTGCCCCTTTTAATTGAATTGTTTAGATGACTCACCCGGGCTTGTGTTGGTGCAGCTTTTTCTAAGGCTAAGTCCTAGGTTTGGTGGGGATGGTGAATAGTTGTTTCTGAGGGCCAGATCTATAGGAAGTAGGGCGGGATGTTATGATAAGCTGGTGGGGGGTAGGTTGTGGGAGATGGGATAAAAACAGCTTTACAGACTGAAAGTTTAGTTAAGAGTTAAAGAGTGGTCAAAAGGTAAAAAAGATCTGTCTTTGAGTAAGTGGGTGAGTCCTTGAGAGAGAAACATGATGGAGTCAGCAGGGTGCCAGAAGTGTAGAGGAAACACTTCATATGAAAAAGGACTCTACTGGAGAAATTAGGCCATACTGGAATGAGCAGGAAGCAATAGAGGGAAAAATAAACTAAATAAAGATTCAAAACAAAATAAAGCATAAAAAGGTACAACAATTATGCACCCAGTGTGATGTGTTATGTTTAATTCCTACAAATGTCAATGTGAGTTATGCCTCATATGGAGAACCTCTGTAGGTAAACAGTCATTCATTTTCATATCAAAGAAAAAAAACAGAAGCCTGGCCAAAAGTTGTGAAGAAACTACAAGAAAACATCAGACAGCCCATGAATTAGAATTATCTTTTGAAATATCTTGATTCATAGAAATCTGAGTGATGCTAATTCCTTATGTATTATGATGAAAAGCTAAACATTATTTTTGTCAAAAACATCCATCTCCTTTCAAATAACAGGAACATCAAACATGTAAACTATAACTTTTTTACATTAGGGTTTGGTCCTAATGTTACATTGGTCCTCCTAAAGGGGAGATCAGTCTTAGTATTAATGCAAAGCATTTTAGGGCAGCGCTTGGTTTGGTAAGAATGTACCTTACCATCACTCAGGCTATGTCCAGACTGCAGAACTTTTCCAAGGAAAGCGTCTGCTTTTCCGGAACAGTTTCTGAAAAAGTGGACGTGTTCTTTTGGCAGTGAGAGGAATAAGGGATGTTTCCTCTCCTCAGTGAGAGGAATAAGGGATGTTCTGAAAAAGGAGATTTTTCAGGAGATGGGCAAATTTAGGAAAAGCCTCTTTCAGAAAAAAAGCGGAAAAAGATACGCAAATTGCGATTTGCAATTTGTGTATCTTTTTCTGACTTTTCCTTGAAGTGTAGACATAGCCTCTGATTTATACTAATCTGAGTTTCTGAAGATAATTCTGATTCATGGGCTGTCCGATGCTTGCTTGAAGTGTTTGCCACAACATGTGGCCTTGCTTCAGATTATTTTCTTTAATATAAAAAAGAATAACTGTTTACATTATGAGGATTTCCTTGTGCATTTTCAGGGCCTCGGCATTTTGGCAGGCCATAACCTGAAGAAATGGCGCTCAACCTTTCAGGACTACTGTATACATTTCAGGAGTATGATGAGTTTTGCCTACCTTCAGGTTTCACTTCACTTAAAAACTACTTGCTTACAAAATCAGATGTAGGGGAAAAAAATTATCACAGCATATACTTACTGAAAAACTGCTTACTTGCCCATTTTTACCATATAATTATAAATCAACTGGAATATAAATATTATACTTACATGTTGGTGTGTAGTATATAGAGAAGTATAAAAAGTCATTGTATGAAATTTTAGTTGGACTGACTTTGCTAGTATTTTTATGTAATCTTCCAGGGTAAACTGAGGCGGCCGCCTCAGGTGCCAGACTGTGGGGGAGAGGGCACCACTAGGACCCTGAGTGTAGAAAATTGTGTCTGCTGCTGGGGCACATGTATTCTCTCTGGTCTAGATGCACAGAGATGGTGGAGTGCTGTGCTGGAGGAAGGAGGGTACAAGAGACATACCAGGCAGGCAGGAGAAAAGGCAGCATGAGAGCATCATTTGAGCTCCCCGCCTCAGGGGCCAAAATGTTGTGGGCCAGCTGAGTAACCTTCTGTTAAACCAGATGACTATGTAGATGAGTTGATGTATTCCATGGAAGATCTCTGCATATCCCCAGAGGTACATGTACCACTGGTTGAGAAACACTGCCCTAAGGGAACATATGGTGATTTTTCTATCAATGTAATACAACATTTTTTGCAAGAAAGCTTTGATTTTTTACATAGTCTCCCTAGAAGCAGATTATATAACCCTAAATCTGGAGATGCCCAGATTATTTTTGTAACAGAAAAAGACAGCTTTTAGGAATCTATTCACATGTGGTATCTCTGTCCTATATGAAATTGTCTTTTTTCCTGTTTCCTAAGCCAGTTTTTATTGCCTTAAATTTGATGCTTCAGGGCATGCTTTCTGCAGGGTTCACTGAGATTTAGCTGTGCTATATGAGTCCCATGAACTTTAATGAGATTGCATGGCTAAAATTCCAGTTATCACACTAAAAATATTCATGTAAAACCCTTTCTTACAACTTTTTTTTTTAATATGAAGACTTCGGTTAAGTTAAAAACATCTTTGGACTTTTATTTGAAAAAATGTTATTTAAAGTATGTTGTATTCATTGCTATATTTTCTTTCCACAATCAATATTCCCACTACCTGTCCAAAGACATTTTTTGCTGGTGACATCACAGAAGAATCCATTCAAGGAAAAATAAACTGGTAGCTTTGCAGAAGAGTTGCTGGAGATCTGTTGGTTGATAGCTCCTATAAAAGATGACCCAAGAACTAGAGTAGGCTGGTAGGATTGTGAGAAATGTTTTGGAAATGTCTTTCTATCTCAGAGCAGAAATATGAGGAAAGGACATATTTCTCACACCAGAGAACCAGAATGAAAGGTAATGCATCACAAGTGTTCTGACTCCATATATAATTTCCTGTCTTTTTTCTGCCCATCACCAATACAAAAGGGAATCTCTCCCTTACAACAGAAAGCAGATCAGGGTCTTCTTTTTGCCACAACAAATCTGATACAGAAGGGTACTAACACCGCCTCAAGTAAGTTGATCATTGCATTTTCTTTACCTAACTATGAACAGACAAAAGTTTCTGTCATTAAAAGAACAACATGCTCCATTTGAAGAGGAGACTCATCAATTTTACCCATTCCCAGAGCAAGATGATATACACTGGCTATATTTTGATATAAAAGACTTTCCAGAAGATTTATTACAGACAGTGCCCATCATAAAATAGTCCCAAACCACTTAACCTAATTTTTCACTTGTGTGTTCTCACCAGTAATCTCCAGAGACAAAGACACAGCCAGCCATGATATGGTTTGCTCCCTTAAACTAGCCATTATAAGAAATGCAAGAACCAATCATCTAAGTGAGATAATTTTTTTCTTCTAGGATGTAATTAATCTTTCCTTATATACAAACACTAAAGGATATTAATATAATAGACATCACAGAAACTTGGTGGAATGAGGATAATCAGTGGGTAATACCAGGGTACAAAATATAGTGGAGGAACGGAACAGGTTGTGCTGGTGGGGGACTGCAATTTGTGTGAAGGAAAACATAGAAACAAATGAAATAAAAATCTTAAATGAATCAAACTGTTCCATAGAATCTTTATGTATAGTAATTTCATGCTCTAATAATATGAATATAGCAGTAGAGATATATTACTGAGCATCCAGTCAAAATAGTGAGTGTGGCTGTGAAATGCTAAGGGAGATTAGAAACGCTATAAAAATAAAAATCTCAGTAATAATGGGGGATTTCAAGTATCCCCATATTGACTGGGTACACATCATCTCAGGATGGGATGCAGTGATAAAGTTTCTTGACATCTTAAATGACTGCTTCTTGGAAGAGCTGGTTCTGGAACCTACAAGAGGAGAGGCAATTCTTGATTTAGTCTTAAGTGGAGAGCAGGATATGGGCCAGGAGGTGAATATAGCAGGACTGCCTGGAAATAGAGACCATAATATAATTAAAGTTAACATCCATGTGGTGGGTAAAACACCACAGCAGCTAAACACTGTGGCATTTAATTTCAGAAAGGGGAAATACACAGAAGTGAGTTATTTAAACAGAAATTAAAAGGTACAATGCAGAAGATAAAATCCCTGCAAACTAGCTGAAAAGACAGCATAATAGAGGCTCAACTTAAATGTATACTCCAAAATAAAAAAACACAGTAAGAGAACCAAAAGGTGCTACTGCGGCTTAACAACTGAGTAAAAGAAGCAATGAGACACAAAAAGGCATTGTTTAACAAAGTGGAAGTTAAATTCTGTCAGATGAAATATAAAACTATTATTTGGAAGGCAAAAAGAAATTTGAATTATAGCTAGCCAAAAATTCAAAAGGTAATAGCAATTTTTTAAAGTACATCAGAAGTAGGAAGCCTGCTAAACAACCAGTGAGGCCACTGGATGATTGAGATGCTAAAAGAGCACTTCAGGATGACAACATCATTGAAGAGAAACTAAATGAATTCTTTGCATTAGTCCTCATGGCTGAGGACATGTGGAAAACTCACAAATCTGAGCCATTCTTTTTAGGTGACAAATCTGAGGAATTGATAAACTTAACATTAATAATTCACTAGGATACGATGATATTGACCCAAGAGTTCAAAAAGAACTCAAATGTGAAATTGTGGAACTACCAACTGTGGTTTGTAACCTATTCTTTAAATCATCTTCTGTATCTAATGACTGGAAGATAACTAATGTGTCGCCAATTTAAAAAAAAAAGTCTCTCTTGAGGTGACCCTGGCAATTACAGACTAGTAATTCTAACATCAGTACTGAGAACATTGGTGATTTGACAAGGTCCTTCACCAAAGACTCTTAAGCAAAATAAGCTGTCATGGGATAAGAGGGAAGGCTCTCTCATGTCTTGATAGCTGGTTAAATGGTAGGAAAATATGGTCCATTTTTAGAATGGTGAGGTGTTCTGCAAGGGTCTGTAGTGGGACCAGTCCTATTCAACATATTCATAAATGATCTGGAGAATAGGATAAACAGTGAGCTGGCAAAATTTACAGATGATTCTAAACTGGTCAAGATATTTAATCCAAAGCAGACTGTGAAGAACTTCAGAAAGATCTCATAAAACTAGGTGACAGGGCAACAAAATGGCATGTGAATTTTAATTTTGATAAATGCAAAGTAATGCATATCAGGAAATATAATCCAAAGTAGACATACAAAATGATGGGGACTAAATTAACTCTTACCATTCAAGAGAGAGATCTCGGTGTCATTGTGGATAGTTCTCTGAAAACATCCACTCAATGTGCAGCAGCAGTCAAAAATGCAAACAGAATGTTATGAAACATTAAAAAGGGAAAAGAGAATAAGACACAGAATATCTTATTGCCTCTATCCATAGTATGCACACATCTTGAATAATGCATACAGATATGGTTGCTTATCTCAAAAAAGATACCTTGGCATTTGAAAAAGTTCAGAAAAGAACAACAAAAATTATTAGGGTTTTGGAGAAGCTGCCATAGGAGGAGATATTAACAAAAATGGGACTTTTCAGCTTAGAAAAGAGGAGACTAAGGAGGGCTTGATAGAGGTCTATAAAAACATGATCGGTGTTGAGAAAGTAAATAAGGAAAAGTTATTTTACTTGTTCCTATAACACAAGCATTAGGGGTCACCAAAGAAAATTAAAACATACAGAAAACTTAAAACAAATAAAAGAAAATATTTCTTAACACAACACAGTCAACCCGTGGAACTCCTTGCCAGGGAACATTATGAAGACTAGCACTTTAAAATGGTTTAAAAAATGAACTACACAGATTCATGGACTATAGGTGCTTAAAGGACTATTAACCAGGATGGGTAGGAAAGATGTCCATAGCCTCTGTTTATCAGAAAGAGTGACAGGAGAAGGATCATTATCTGTTCTGTTCATTCTCTCTGGGGCACTTGACATTAGCCAGTGTCAGAAGACAGGGTACTGGGCTAGATGGACCTTCATTATGACCCAGTACAGCCATTTTTATGTTCTTATGTTGCCATTACAAGGCAAAAATAATCTCATATCATGCTTCATTCCTGAAAACTCTGGGATCCTGCCTAATTCAAAATGTTACTTAAACAATACATCCCAAATAAGAGATTGATAATTTAAAAACAAAAAATAACAATAACAACAAAAAACCCCACCTACTTGGGTCACGAGGTGAGTATCTTACAGCAAAAATAGTTTCTCTTATGTCATTGACCACACAGCTTGCCATGGTTATTTGTAACAAAGAAGAAAATTCAAAGGCCAATTGTAAAAACTTCCATCTGATCCCAGCAGATTCAAACACAAGGATTTTCTACATACCTATCGTGATGCTCTCAAAGAGACAAAAAGTCCCATTTGGTACTCTCTACCAAATACTTAATTTGTCAAGTGGAATTGAGTTATCAAGAAAGAACATAGTGGTGGAGGGATAGGCAATTTCTCTAGCAATTAGGATAATGAAGGGATTTGAAAATTAGAAACTCAAACTGGATTCTGTAGTTTCCCCTACTATGGAAGGCATCTGCTCTCAGACTATTAAATCCAAGGTCTTGATGCCCTTTTACATTCTGTATTTGCTTCTAATCATGTGAATCTATGGAACACTCAGTTCTACCAAATGCCTAAATAACTGTACCTTTTTCTCATTTGCTAGTAGACAGTAAGTCTGCATGCTGTCCTAATATCCACATATGGCCATAGTGACCCATGAATCCGTAATCTCCTGGCAGGCCTGCCAGTGGGGAAAGGAGCAGTAATGGGGACAACAGTCCCAGGACGTGGAGATTCAGCAGTGGCTGGAGTCCTTGATGGCACACTCTGGGCGCTACTGAAGAGATGGCACTGGGAGGCTAGTCCCCATTCCCACATCTTTCTCCAAAGTCCCCATCCCTTCTGGGAACTTGGAGTCACCCCTCCCTCATGCACACTTTAGCCAGGGGCCCAGAAATTCTGTCAGCTTCTCTGCCTTCTGGTTTAATTTATTCACTGGAACCAATACAAAACTGTGCTACTCCCGACCATGTAGAAAAGAGCAGGTTTTTTATGTTACATTCAATCTATAACAAAATGCATTGTATGTTTCTTTAAAAAAAGACCCAAATACATTAGTTCTAGACAATCCTGAACTAATTTTGTACAAGTAGTTCCACAGATTCATGTACTGTGCTTCTGAATTTTAAATCAGTTCTTATGTGCAAGGATGAAGTATAGAACCTGGTTGGGCTCTGATATTACATATTCATTATCTCTGTTTGGCTGATGGATTATAGTTTTAGTCTTTAATTTGGATAAACAGATCAAAATGTAATCTCTTTACAATAATAATCTATTACTTAGAGTTACTCAGAAACATGGTAAAATGGTACAAAAACATAATTTGTACAAAATAAACGAGAATTTAATGGGTATGTTATAATTTAATTTAGATTTTTATAATGCATCTAAAAGGAATGAATTTCAAAGAAGTTATTGAAGTATTTTGACTCCGGTAATTCCTGTCAACTAACACTTCTCACGTACCTGGCTTACACCCATTACAATATCTTGCTCTTGATTTTTATTGCTATGCTAAGTATAGGTCTTATTCCTACAGTTGGATTCAAGAGAAGTCTAAATAGCAAAACAAGTAGAGGAGTCTGTCTGCCTAGAACTCATTGCAGGATTGCTACCGCAATGATCTTCATGCACTGTTCTGGAAAGCAAATGGAGGATGAAAGTATTATATTGTTGGGTCTGTTTCTTCTACTGTGAAAAGCTGGTAATTAAAGCCTAGAGAATATTTTTTAACTTTGAGCTAATAAAGAATTTCACAATATCATTTTTATCTGTACTTTAATGTCATTTCTTTGCTTTCTGCTTTAAAAAAGGTGGATCAAACTCTGCTGGAAATTGCATAGCTGTAACTGAAAGCAGAATTTACTTCAGCAACTGCAAGCACACTAATCACATTGCCAATGTTTTTGTTTTTTTTTTTCTTTTTAGGAATTCCAGACCAAGAGCTACTTACCAGTTTTAATTTGAGACTTTTCAATTATCTTACTTTTCAACTGATGTGATTTATATGGAGTTTGAGAGGCCAGTTGTAGTAGAGAATATTGTTTTATTTTCTTTTGCATTTGCATACTAAACATATTTCTCTAATGAAAATGAAATTTAAATAAATAATCCCTATAGATCATTACAGACATTATTAAAAGCATGTGCCAAGGTGATAGATAGTGTGCCAAGTTGTGCATTTTTCAAAATTTAAAAAAAAAGAGAGAGAGAGAGAGATTAATTTGTAAGCTGACCAGGAATCATGAGAGTGGGGGGCAAACCAGAAAGGTTATTGTACATTTCTGAGCTGAAACACCCAATCTGAAAATTAAAAACAGGGTCAGGCTAGGAAGGAAAAATAAAGATACACTAAATGTTTCAAGGATTAATGAAGAGACCGCCAAGACGGGGACAACTATCTATTAGACATTACCTTCCTGCCCTCTAATCTGCCTCTGATGATTAAGGTAGTAAAATATATTGCTAATATCTACCCATCTAAATTTATAAAAAGAGAAATATGAGAACTAAGAAATAATTCAAAACATATTTTATTAGCAATTCATTCCTCCAAACATTTAGCTCTTTCAAACAACATTATAGGAATCTACTGTATATCAGAGTAGGAATGCACTATAGGTCGCTTTTTGGAACAATTATGATACTTTCTTAGCACTTTTCTTCACAGGGATTTGAAAGAGGATTTAGTATGCATTTGACAAAGTGAAAGTCCAAAATCACAATAGCTATTCCACACTACCACCTCATGTAAACATTCTTATTCCATAATAAGAGTACCTTCTTGCTATTTAGATTTACCTGATTCCAGAGTATGGTAACCTAA
>CM057845.1:250368171-250385440 GCA_030068395.1 Apalone spinifera | reverse complement strand
TCCTTTGCATGCCTTTTCCGGCAAAGGGGGCCAGTCTAGACGCAGCCATAAGGTATATCTACACTGCAAAGCAAAAACCTATGGCACTGAGTTTCAGACACTAGATCAATTGCCTTGGGTTTGGGCTGTGGGACTAAAACGAGAAGGGTTCACGTTCAGATCTAGACTGGAGCCCCCTTCTCAGCAGGTTTCAGAATCTGGGCTTTATATACTTATAATTGCTGAAGTAAGCAGTCCGATTAAAATATCTGTATTTATTGAAATCAATGGAAAAATAACTTTAAGAGGTACAGTTTCTCCCAAACATTATATTACTAAGAAAAAGTGTCATCACAATTCTTTATTCACTAATGTCAATAATAAAAGAAAAATAACAGGGAACATAGGTCATCTCTCCACTCCCACTACTCTCTCAGCCATGCCAGATGTATACACTTACTTATATGGAGTAGTGCCTCATTCTATGACAGGATACATCTACACTACAGAGGAAGATAGAAGCTGCTGCTGTCGCTCTTCCAGGGTTTGTATTAGTGGTCTAGTTAAGACAGCTAATTAAAAGTGAGGGGGCACTCCAGTCGATGCTGGTAACCCTGCTTTCACAAGGAGTAAGGGAAGTTGAAGGAAGAGTGTTCTTCCTTTGACTTCCTGAAGTGTAGACAATGCCAAAAGCTGAGTTAAGCTATTTCGACTTCAGCCACGCAATTAAAGTAACTAAAGTTGCTTATCTTAACTCGACTTTAGCATGCAGAGTAGACATACCCTGAGAAACCACCATTATACCTGCCAAAAGAGGACTTGTGTATTCCATAACAAGGAAGTTGAGAATTCCAACAAGTCAAAAAGGCATGATACAGCTATCGTGTAAGGTACCCCAATGATTCTGAGACAGTGGAATTATTTCTGGGGAAAGAACATAAGAACATAAGAATGGGCATACTACGTCAGACCAAAGGTCCATGTAGCCCAGTGTCTTCTAACAGTGGCCAATGCCAGGTGCCCCAGAGGGAATGAACATAACAGGTGATCATCAAGTGATCCATCTCTTTTCACTCATTCCCAGCCTTTGACAAACAGAGGCCAGGGACAAGATCCCTGCCCATCTTGACTAATAGACATTGATGGATCTATCCTCCATTAATTATCTAATTCTTTTATGAACCGTATTAAAGTCTTGGCCTTCACAAAGGGTCTACATATCCTGATTTTACATGGAGAGTTCCATTATTTCCAATGACTCCCTGCTGACCTGTGAACATTTTTTAGGAGCTTGAAATGTACTGGGTTTTATTCATTTAAACTGTCAAAATGGTCAGGCTGTTTATAACAACAACATTTCATTGAAGACCACTTCTGTACTAAAATGAAGCATGTTATACCCTTTTGTGATAAAAAGCATGTTATACCCTTTTATGACAAAGCTTGTCATAAATCTCAGGCAACAATATTGCAGTTTGAGTCAGATGATTCAAGGACCCTGTTTAGCTTGTGCAAAACTGAAGCTCCTGTTGTGGCTCCCTGTGCAGAACTTTTCTGAGCCAGATAGATCAAACAGAAAAAAGGAGTCCAAAAATTTTGAGTATTCTACAATCCTAAAAAAAATGATGTTCTCAATGTAAACTGGTGTGTTTCCTTATTCTGGAAATATAGTCACTTTGGCTTAGAGTCACAATGGTATTTGTGTGTTCTCATGCTCAACGCCTACCTTTTAGTGCCTAGAAAATAGCAGTAACACATGACAAGACAGAAAACAAGAAGAGATAGTTACCTTAACCTGTGATTCACAAAAACCTGCATTCCCCTTATAAGCTGCCCAATCGGAGATTTTGAGGAGAGTGTGTGTGCTAAACACTAGCCTTTACACTAGTACATACACAAGCCTTGGCAAGGGACTCAACTCAGTTAGTGGCCAGGAGTTTCTGCTATACCCTAGGCTGGACAAGACAGCCCCTCTGAGATACTTTTATACACAGACACAAGCAAGTTATCGTACGTATCAAGATGCCATCCTTAAACAAATCTGGATTACACCCCCTGACGTACCTAGATACCTCCCATTACCTTGTTTATGGTGGTTCGATCAAAACATCATTATCCATCATGCTGTCATCCTGACCCTGTACTGGGTCTGTATGTCCCTGTTTTATATGGGGAGTATACGGGTACCAAGCTCTTTCTGCAGCGAGCCCTGGGGAAAGGGGGCTAGGAGGAGAAGCAGGGGGAGGCGTATGGGCAGGTATGGGAGAGGATGTGGGAAGGAGCGGATATGGGGGGACGGCTGTTGGACTGCTCCATGACAGCAACCTTGCATTTGACTGAATTGGTAAAATCCATACACATGCTCTCAATCTGTCTGGAAAGCTGCTCCCAGATGGTGTGGTGGAGCTCCTGGTCAGCACAACACTCCTTGTAGTCCTCCTCAAAGTTTCACTTGAGGGAGCAGAGGCACTCCATGTGTTCCCTTGCCAGGTTGTCCTGGGGTCAATGCCACTGGGGGATCTCACGGGATCAGGAGGATGGCATCGGAGGTGTTGCACATGCCCCACTTGCAGCTGGTCCAGCTGTGAAGAAAATTGAGAAGGCCAATCATTTCAGGAGACACTGTGCATAAAGCCTAGCTCTAATCTCTGAGCCAATACTAAAAGGTATCAGTTCAGATGAGAGTAAATGCTTGGAGGAAGGCCATCTGTGGCCTAGGCAGTGAGCACTTTCCTGCAGGGGCACTGACATCCCAGGAGAGTCTCACTACTTCCACATCCTGGGGACAAGCAGGTATGAAAAGGTGCCAATCAGGCTGGGAGCCTGCAGACTGGAGGGGGACAACGGGGCACATCAGCTTCTCTCTGTGCCCTGCACACACCGGATCTAGAGGAAATGTGTTTATAAGGTAAATTTTGTAAAGATAACCTGTCTTTCATATAGGTAGCATCTGTCAGAAACTAGATATATGTTTTATTGAAACTTGCCAAATATGCATGGTATGCTAGCTACAGTTACTGTAGATGTCTCTATGATCCACTTATATCTACATTGTTATTATGTGCTAGGTACACTGTACTGGGGGTGATGGTACAGATATTTTTATGCTCTGAAAAATTATGACACTAGATAAGAAAAGGGGACAAAAGGTTCTACTAATACAGTGAAATCTGTGGTATTTTCTATCTGTCATAAAGCAGGGATATATAAATCTCACTTGAGTTCAGCTCACAGTTTGAAGTAGATTGAAACGGTTGCAGGACTTTCCTCCAGAACTTGTAGGTAAGGTCCCAGGGGAAGGAAGACTAATAGGAAAAACAACTGAAGACAGTTGGCAGTTTTTCAAAAGGACATTATTAAGGGCCCAAAAGCAAATTATTCTGCTTCATAGGAAAGATAGACAGTGTGGCAAGAGAGCACCTTGGCTTAACCAGAAGATCTTACATGATCTAAAAATCAAAAAGGAGTTGTATAAAAAGTAGAAACTGGGTCAAATTGCAAAGGATAAATATAAGCAAATAATACAAGTATGTAGAGGTAAGATTAGAAAGGCAAAGGCACAAAACAAGCTAGAGACATAAAGGGTAACAAGAAGACATTCTACAAATATATTAGAAGCAAGAGGAAGACCAAATATAAGGTAGGCCTTTTGCTCAGTGAAAAGGGAGAAACAATAACAGGAAAGTTGGAAATGGCAGAGGTGCTTAATAATTCCTTTGTTTTGGTTTTCTCCAAGAAGGTTTATGGTGACAGGGAGCCTAACATAGTAGATGCTAGTGAAAATGGGGTAGGTTTAGAAGCTAAAATAAAAAAAAAGAGAAGATTTAAAAATGATTCAGAAAAGTTAGATGTCTTTAAGTCACCAGTTCCTGATTAAATGCATCCCAGAATACTCTAGTAGCTAATAGAACTTTAGCGATCATCGTTGAAAACTCATGGAAATTCGGGAGATTACAGAAGACTGCAAAAGGGCAAATATAGAGCCCATCTATAAAAAGGGATATAAGAACAACCCAGGAAACCCAGTTTGATCCCATTCATCCAGTTACCTAGGAATCTGTGTATTTCACACTAGTAAAATGTGTCAGTTTTCCAAATAGTGAACTACCTGTTAAGTTTAAAGCAATGTATGAAGAAGTTTGTCTTTATTTTCTGAATAATGCATAGCATGTTTTGCAAATCTGCTGGGGCTGGCAGACCATCACTCTGAAAGAAGGTGTTCAATTGTCATACACGCTATGTCTAGACAGCTGCGCTATTTCAGGATACATCCCAAAATAGCATTTTCCACATCTCAACAGCACGCCTATTATTTCAAAATGAAATTGAAATACTGGGCTTGCTATTCCAACATGCCAGTAAATCTCATTCCAGGAGGATTAAGGGATTTGTTGTAATAGTAGTCTATTCTGAAATTTGGCTCTGTGTAGATAGTGCCAAATTTCTAAATAGACTATCTCGAAATAAGCGTAGCTCAAATTGCCCAGCTTATATCGAGCTAGCGCCGCTGTGTACACACACCCCTGGTGTTTTTACTCAGTCAGCTGTTTATTTTTATATATAACCATATAACTGAATGATTGACATATATTCAAAACAGCTGGTTTGTACAATAAGTACCAAACCTCTAAATGTGTTTTGAGAGTCTGCCATTTTTGTTTTAATCTGTATCTCACATATCTTCTGAATATTTCTTCACTAAAATGTTTATAATGGAAAAAAACCTGCTTTTCCTCTATACTCCTTTCAGTACATATCTGCTTTGGGTTTTTTAAATCAAGAAAATGCATTGTATTAAAACTCAGGAAGATGATATTTCAAGCATTTTTGTATAACAGGTTGGATTTTGGACTATTCTCTGATGCAGTGAACTGAAAGCTGTGTTTTCAAGTGCCATCTAAGAAAATGACTGTAGATCCTGTCTGTAAGATCTGAAAAATCATGAAACCCCCATTGGTAAGAACTTATTCACCACCTCATCCATCTAAGTCCTCATTGCATTTTCATATTCATGATAATTAAAATGCTGACATCTGGTTATTTTAGAGCCAGGAAATATAGCTTTATTTCTCAAAATTATTTTACATTTATACGTAGCATATTTATTTAGAATATACCAATACTGAGAATAAAACACATAAAGTTGTTATACTCTAATGAGACCTTTCAGATGGTGGATTATATTACTGGGTTCCATAAAGTCCTTGATCACATTGCTCACCAACATCATTTCTTTTTTTTCTCACACCCTATTCTACTATCCCATTGGGAGAAATGTATACTTTGTTCAGGGGAACTATACTAGCACACTCATGTAACAGAAAAATTGGTTAACTCTGTCATGTAGCTCTATTGGGAAATGTTTTCTATAATAAGTGCAGGGAAATTTATACAGCTAAGGATTGTAAAGACTAATGTTAACATCAGAACACTAATTTATCTTACAAAGAGGGCATTTTCTTCTGATACCAGCATAATATTTCTGTTCTTTAGGTGAGCAGATCTCCCACTCACACTGTGTGCTTGTTTGTATTTCTTTGAACCTTTCTGGTGTGCAGTTTTTATTTCCCCTCCATAGGTTGAAAGAATGCAGCAGATGCTAATGAAGATTTATTAGAATGTCTCTCAAAATATGACTTGACGAATTGACTTGGACATGAGCATTGTCAGATGGACTAAAAGATGGATGGTGGACAACAATCAAAGTGATAAGTAGAAGTTTATCAAGTTGCAAGGAGGTATCCAATGAAGAATTTTGGGCTTAGTGTTAGACTTGATCTAATTGAACATCTTTATTACTGATCTAGAAGAGCTCATAAATAGCACAGAAATTAAATTGATACATGATACTACCGAGGAAGGTTTTGCAAGGTGCAATGAAGTAAGAGGAAAACATCCAAAATTATTTGGAGATGTTATAAAATAACAATTTGGAAAAATGTAACATAACACATCTAGGGTAACTATTATATATCTATCACCTTCTCCGATGACCTCTCTCCTGCCTTTATCTGTCTCTTTGTCGCTCTTAAGTCTGCTCCCAAACTTCTCTCTCTCTCTCCCACATACACTAGACTACAAGAATATCTACTCTCTGCACTTTTTGACTAAGCCATAGTTATTTTATTATTCTATTTATAGATTTCATTTTATAATAAATGTTCATAAGCAATTAAAAAGGAGAGGTTATTCTCTTTTTTTTTTCATGCATCTTTAGATGGATATAAATCTCTCTGCCTACAGCTTTACACTACCTCAAAGAGGGTAAAGCAGGTGCCATTTTAGGTTTCATTCAGATGAAAAATCTTGCAGAATGAGTTAGTGCCTTCTCTGTCTTGTACGTTTACACTCTTTTTTGGTGTAAACTTAGATTGGGACACTATGGGTATGTCGGCACTATGGGTAAACCTGCAAGGAGATTTACAGGATCTGTCAAAAAAAGGCTTTCTTTCTTGACAGATCCCCCTCTAGACTGCCTCTTTTTGCTGACAAAATGCTGAGTCGGCAAAAACGGTGGCCATTTTTATGCAAATTAAGCATATCCCCGCTTCATTTGCAATGTCAACCTGCCTAATCTGCGTCCCTCTACCGACAGAGGGATATAGTGTAGACATAGCCTATGTGTCATTTAACTCATCTTAAATTTATGCTAGTAACACTTTTGTGCCATTTTATAGTCTATATTACAACAGCATGTTTATGTGAACACACAAACACAAATATATTTGATGATTGCTCAAAGATATTAAGCCTGTCAATCTTGTCTTATTGTAAATATCACAGTGGAGCCAGTCTTAGGTTTGTGAGATTCTATCTACAAATCTTGAATTTGATTGGGCATTGAATGGTGAAATTATAGTATTGTAAATTCCAACTTGGTGTCTTTGTGTAGAAATTGAGATAGTGCCATGTTATAGAAATCATTTTTTTTTTAATTTGGCTTTTACTTGCACTCTTAGGCAGCATGAGTTGCAATTATAAAAAGATTGTAGTCAGATGAATTTAGTATAAAGCTGACAGAGCCCAGATATCTATGGATGGAACTGAATGTGGGACTTCTTCAGCTTTAACTCATGAGCCATTATCACATGAACTAAAAGCCAGCTCACTACGGTGGTAGAGCCAACTCATTATTCTCTCTGTAAGTGGTCTCAATGCCACTATATGGTTCAACATTCAGAAACAGTGTTCCCTGTAAGTTGTGAGCTTGTACAATCACCCAGGAGAAATTCAAATGCTACCCAACTGATCAGCAGAGAACACACAGCTAGGTTTTGCATTTCTATTGGGCTATGTCTAGACTGCAGGCTTCTTTTGGAAGAAGCTTTTTTCATAATCTCTTCCGAAAAAACTTCTTCTGAAAGAGAGTGTCCACAACAAAAGCGCATTGAAAAAGTGATCTGCTTTTTCAAAAGAGAGCGTTCAGACTCATTGGATGCTCTCTCACATAAAAGACCACTCAGAACCATTTCAGCCAGGGCTTTAGGTCACCAGTTGCTTCCGAGCGCTGGTGGCCGGAGCCTTGCAGAGACATGTGCTTAAAGGGACCCTCCTGGACAGCCGTGACTCTCCTTCTGCTACATGCTTGCCTACCTCTTCAAGGGACAGCAAAGCTCTCACAGTGCCTGCTGTGGTCCCGCTTTTGGGGATGCCACAGCTTTTCTCTTGGTGCCATGGAGCCGGAGCTGCCCTGGCTATGTTATGGCCCTACACGGCCATGCTGCAGTTTTTCCTTCCTAGTCCTGCATGAGGTTGATGCCAAGCTCATTCCTGGGACCCTCTCCCTGGGTGCAGAAGCTACACTCTGGCAACCACACCCCACACTGCAGAGGTGTTTTTGGAGGCTCGACACCAGTTCAGACTGGTGGGACTGGCTGGTCATGGATAAGTGGGATGACCAGCAGTGGCTCTAAAACTTCTGCATGTGAAAGGCCACCTTTTTGGAGTTGTGTCTGGCTTGCCCCCACATCCAGAGATGCGACACCCACCTATGGACCACCATCTCCCTGGAGAAGCGGGTCGCAATCATCATCTGGAAGCTTACCCCAGACAGCTTCTAGTTGGTGGGTAACCAGTTTGGCATCAGGAAGTCCACCATCGGGGTCTTCCTCATGGAGGTAAGGCACTCTCGGGCTGCAGTCCCTGGAGGGGCGGGGAGTCTTGGAAAAGGGGGTCCCTTGGGAAACGGGGGTAGGGATCTGAGGGGAGGTGGAGTGGAAGGGGGGAAGCCCTGTCCCTGTGAGGTTGTACCATCCCACCCTCACACAGGCCTGTTGCTGTGGGGGTGGCCTCATAGGGGGTGGCTCCTGGGGTGTTTGGTGGAGGGGAAAGGAGGAGGGGGGTGGGCACCTCACAAGGGCTCAGGCACTCCCTCTCTCATTCTTCGTTTTGTGTCTTTGTCTCCTTCTGCAGGTGGTGAGGGCCATCAACTCAATTCTGCTGTGGAAGGTCATCCACCTGGAAGACCTGAACTGATCATGGCCGGATTTGCTGCCTTGGGATTCCTGAACTGTGCTGGAGCCATAGATGGGACCCACATACTGATCCACAGTTCGAGGAGGGACTGGATCTCCGGGCTGGACCAGGATGGGGCATGCCTCTTGGTCCCCCTGGGTGGTTCCTGGGACCCCCTGGGGCTGCTCCCTGTGAGTGCCAAAGGGATTGCGGGAGGCTTCTGGTTCCACCATGGGTGGCAAGGCCTGTGGCAGGGAGAGTCGTGTAGTCAAAGTGCTGCTGTCAGACTGGCTTCTTGCCACAAGGCTTGTTCAGGGTGTCTGCAGCTTTAAGAGCTGGCAAGAGAAAGGAACTATAGAGTTGTGATTAGTATGGGTGGAGTGTCCACCAGGGCACCTGTGTTATTTCCTGGAAGCCTCTTCTTTCAAAAGAAAACCCTCCTCATAGAAAGACGAGTACCAATGCCAGAAAAACCCCTCAGTTCTTTCGATTTACTTTCAAAAGAACACAGTTGCAGTGTGGACATAACTCAGGTTTTGTTGAAAAAATGTCTGTTTTTCCAGCAAAACTCTGTAGTGTAGACTAGTGTTGTAAAATTCTCGTGAATAAACTTTCAGAGAATATTCTCAAGAATGTTCTTGAGAATATTCCCCAATGCGACAATTTTTTAGAATTTACTCTTACATACTTGTTAAACAGATTTTAAAGAATTTTACTATTTATAATAATGTCTTTCTTTAATAAAACTTCAAGAATCATGAAAGTTTCCAATTGTTAAAATGAAAATTCTGGAAAGTAAAGAAAAAAAGACAGAGGTTTAAATTACTAGAACTTTTATTATACATCTTCTGTTGCAGGATACAAATATTTTAAATTCTCTGGATTGAATACCAGTCTAATCAGAATCTGCACTTTCCAAATCTGACCTATATGTTTCTATCTCTTCTTCTTTCTCATACATATCCTCTTCTTCAACTTCTTCTTCTTTCTCTTCAGCATCATCAATTTCTTCTTCCTCATTTCTCTGGTTCTGTTTCCTTTTTTTCTCTTGGGGATTTCAGCGGAGCATCATTTGGGTTTTTAAGAAGCTTTATGTTGTGGGCTATGAATGTCAGCTTGCCTGCCCTTTCTTGTGTTAACTTGTTTCTTTTTGCATTATGAATGATACTGTAAGTACTGAAGCTTCTTTCAGTTGCTGCCGTTGTTGGTGGCATATTCAATATATTGATCACTGCTTTCCCTAATTTTGAGCCATAGCACATACCTTTCCACCATGTTACTGCACCTACTGAGCCAGCTGATTTTGTTACATATGATTTTCCAAAAAAACCCTTAGTTAGCACAATACTCTGCAAACTCTGCAATGACTTTTGCTGAGTGATCAGTGCCATGCATTCTTGTGACTAATTTATTGATGAATTCAGTTCCTTGTATTTGTTCATTTCTAGTAAGGCACTCACCATTGAATTTTGGATCTAGAATATTTGCAGCATAGTGAATGTTTTTAGAGCCATATCTTTTCCTTTTTCAAAACTTTTCATCACATCCCATTTTTCTTGTTTGGTAAGTGGACTTTTGGGAAGTAGCCTATCAAAATGATTGCTTAATTCCCTGAAACATTCAGGACCTTTGCTCATTTTTGGCTAGTCAGATTCAAGTAGCGTAATCCATTTAACAACAGGACTTATCAGTGTATGCAGCTTTTGGACCCGTACACAAAATACATCTTCATCCAGGATTGAACTCCTGGTACGTTTGCTCAGTTTAGTGTGTAAATCTTTATGGACAGCAAGGCATTTTAAGACATTTTTTGATTTCAATAAGCTTATCAAACAATATAAAATGGAACCCCACCTAGTTTTAACTGACAATTTAAGTGCACAAGTTTGATTTTTCTCTTTTTGAAATGCAGTAAAATGAGCTCATAAAACTTGTGAATTGTTATTTTCCTTCACAATAGTTTTACAGGTAGCTTTATTTTCTTGAACAGATTTTAAGTTACTGATGTCACCAATTAACAAATGTAGTGTATGAGCAGCACAAGTGTACATAGCAATGTGATTGTATTTTTCCTTAAGGATTGATAAGGATTTCACCATTGCTGCAGCATTAGCAGTGACAATGGCACCAAATTTTTCAGTGCCTATTTCTGTCATTATTTCTTCCATACAGAATGCCATATGCTCAGCAGTATGGCGTTCAACAACAGTTGCCACTGTCTTGTAAAACACTGAGGTTTTTTACCTCAGTGGGGTGTTGATGTAATAACATTTATAACAGATTCATTTCTTTGGTTGCTCCAAGCATCACACTGCAGTACAAAAGAAGAGGCTTCAGCAATTTTTGTTTTTATAAGAGCATCAACATGTTGATATTCAGCTTCCAAAAGTTTGTTAGAAAGTGTGTACCTGGATGGTATCTTGTAAGATGGTCTTAATTTTTGCATGAAAGTAACCCAATCTTTGTTTTCAACCACTGAAAGAGGCAATCCCAATGAGAATATACCTTGTGCAAAAAATTCATCCAAAACTTTGTTTTCAGTTTCATTCATAGAATCAAAGTAGTGACTTATAGAGTGAGACACCTTGGCTGAACTAGATGTGGAAGGTGGTAATGTAAATTCACTATCACTATCACAGTATTGTATAGATGTTGATGCAGTTGATGGTTGAGATGATCTGCTTCTGGACTCTGAGAATTTTGTTGCCTTTTCCTTGATGTAAGCAGGAGTCTTCAAACAATTGGAAAGATGCTTTCTCATCCTTGTCGCATTTCTGATGTATTCAGCCTTGCAGTAATTACAGTCATATAACAGTTTGTCTTTAACTGTTTTATGATGGAAATAATCCCACACATCACTTTTAGGCTTAGTTCTTCTTTTCATATTGATGAAAACACAATTACACCTTTCACGAAAGAAAATAAATGTGTTATTGCCTCTTTATATACTTTTTGTGATGCTTCCAGAAAGTTCCATAACAGTCAGAATTCCTGACTCATGAATGTTCTAGAAAGTTCCATAACATTCTGGAACATTCTATAATGTTCTCAAACTATCTTAAATGATCAAGAAAGCTCTGTAACGTTCAGGGTGTTCCAAAAGTTGAATACAATATATTATTTCAAGAGGAAATAAAAAAATTAGAAAATTCTCAAAAATTCTTGGGAAATAAACTTTTGGAGAATTTTCTTACCTCACATCACTAGTGTAGACATACCCTTTGCGGTACACATTAGCACATGCCTCGGTGCATATAAAAATTATTCTGAACATGGATGGAAAGATTAGAGGGGGCATTAAACCTCATTGCAGGAGGAATAACAAGTAGTTCAAAATAGGGCTTTATTTCGAACGCCCGTTTCACTGCCGCATGTAGATGAGGGCAATTATTCCAGGCTTGTAAATTTCAAAAAATGGCACCCAGCCAGGAAGATGCAAATCAAGCGTGGGATATTTAAATCCCAGGCTTGATTTGCAATTCCAAATGCCTACATTTGCAGCCCTATTCCGAAATAGGCTGCAAGTGTAGACATACCCCTGAGGTCTGGGTCTTCCCTTGTTTGTTCCCTGCCAGGTGTAAGGCAGCCTTGCCAGTTTCATGGCTTGGTGAGCTGTGAAGTTGACAAAGGCTGCCCACCTTTAACTGGGAGTAGATCTGAAGACAAAAAGTTTATTCAATGAGGAGTGGATCCAAAGCTTCTAGGCTCCTCAGCTGGGCCCTGGAAGAGGGAGAGAAGTCTGAAGAGGGGCTTCTTCCTCAGTACCCAGCTGGGAAGAAGCTCCTCCCACTTTCCAGCTAGGGTCTATCCGCCTAGCTTTCCAGGGAAGCCAGAGCAGCTGGTTTCTAGCTGTACAATGTTCTTGTCAATATCATGGCTACTGCTATGAAACGGATGCCAGTTTTAATTTGCTAGTCCAACAACCTACTTGCTAGAGAAACCACAAACATGTGTCACTGGGTATGGAGCTTAGGGGTGAAATCCTGATTCTATTTAAATCTGTAAGCAAACTCTCCTTCTTCAGTGACCAGGTTTTGATGCCTAACCCCACAAACATTTACCACTTAAGTTAGTAGAGAAACTTCATCACCCATAGCTACTAATAGGATTTTTATCTTTTATGCAGGTTGCATATAGCTATCAAAATGAAACATAATTATACACATAGAATAATCAACCATTACATTACATTACATAACTGCCATGTATAGAAACCAGTATTCTCTACTGGTCAGTTTCAGTTAGTTCTATACAAAAGCTTAAGGAGTTCTAGTGTTGTGTAAACTATTTGAGTAACACAAAATGTCTAGAGGAATAATGTTTCCAAGAAACAAGCTTCTGAATTTTCACTTTGGATTTATGAGTTGTTTCAGGAGAACTATACTGAGATTCCCAGAAGCCTTAATACTCATAAATGAGATAATGAATTGCCATTTGAGCTTTAAGGTAACACATTGATCAAGTGCTCTTCATTCTTCATCTTCCCCTGAAGGTGACATTTTATTCTCCATTCCAATTCTGAACATAATATTAGTGGGGGAGAATGGACAGAATTGTAGGACAAATTTGAAAAGGAAACATTAGAGCAGCTGAAAGATAATCAGATCCATTTTTTTTTTATTTTCTGAAAGAAGTTATCCACGCATAGTTCAACCAGGTACAATGAAATACAATAAAAACAATATCTTTTACTCTACTTTAATAATGTTAACTTATTTATCAATGAATAATAATCACATTGTTTATAAAATTTTACTCAAAGAGTTACCTGGCATTGCTCGGGTCCTTAACTCAAATAAGTTATTTTTTCACTTAAATAATTGCTCTGGGTGGTTCTAGGGATGAGAGGTTCAGTATGCAGGCTGGCCTGGAAAGAAAGGACATCCCCAGACATCTCTTACCGCAGCAGGCTGGGGCCAAGAAAAAAGGCCCTGTCGAGGGCCACTGCAGCTGCAGCAGGCACAACTGGGGGAATGGTATATGTCTCCTGGCTGAAAGACAGAAACACATACAACAGATAAACAGACATACAAGAAAACAAACTTTCTGAAATATATAGAAGATAGCTGTCTCTATCACTGCCCCCTGCTGCCCCAATGGAATTATAGCTATCCTGTTCTCCATCTCTGGCCCCTTGCTGCCCCCTGTGGTCATTCTACAGGATAACTCCCTCTTATTAGACTCCTCTGTTTCCATTTTTTGAGAAATAATCAAATACCAAGCATATCCCACAGTTTTGGCACAACAAAACCCTTACCTTATTTTACGTTATGATAAGAGGAAGCTGCATACCAAATTTGCCCTTACTGTTTAGAAGGAATTCTTCAACAAAGGGACTCACAGATGGATGGATGGATGGATGGGCACACATTTCAAAATATATAGTAAGATGAAGATTCCTGTGAAAGTAATATACCTAATATACCATCTGTTTTCATGATGGGTTTCTTTTGGGGAAGGAAGCAAAGGAATAACTTGGCTATAAGAATCGGAGATTTCTGAATGGGAAAGTTAGAGGAGAGAAAAAGGATATTTGCTTAGTCACATAGGCTGTCTACTCAGTAAGCCCATTTTTTCTAAATAAATTTGAAATAACAGTCTTCTTACTCAGACTCCTGTAACCCTCATTATATGAGGAGTAAGGGAAGTTAGGGGAACGGTGTTGTATTTCAAAAAGACTGCTGAATAGACAGTGCCAAAAGTCAAAATAAGCTATTTTAACTTACGCTTCGCAATTATCATAGCTCAAATTGCGTAGTTTATTTCAAGTTTAGCCTTGCTGTGTACATGTTCTCATATTGTCTTCTCATAGTTCCCTGATTTCTGAAAGAATTAACTTCATATATTGTACCCCTGAATTTAGTCTAAGAATTTACTGTAATCTCCAGATCAAATGTGACTGCCCTAGCATACTACCACGCCTATTCCCCTATACCCAGACAGTGGAAAGAAGCTAAAGCTATTCAGAGATTAAAAATGTTCTTTGCTCCAGGTCTTTACATAATGGTGTCTTCATGAACTGCCTCAAGTCCTTTTATTTCCCTACTAGCTGTTGCCTAGGCTTCAGTGTCTACTGCATCATCAAGTTAGTTTCAGGTCTTCTGGAACTATTTTTATATTATTATTTTATTTTTCTGAAAGCTATGTCTAGGAATTACTCTGAGGAAGTTCTATATCCCATTTTATACAATGGTTCAGACAAGATAATCACAACGGTTCTTTTTAGCATTTGAATCTATGGATGTATGGTTTATAAACAGGTGAAGACCCCAGTGGAGGAGGCATCAGCTTCTAGGAGGACAGAAGTGAGGATCAGGACAAGAAGAAGGAAGAGGAAGAGTAGGAGAAGGCCGGCAACAACACCATGCCACCAGGCAAGTGGTCATCCTCAGCCTGGATCTGGTCTCCCATCCCAGGATGTCTCGCAGGGTGTGGAGAGGCTGGGGAAGGCCCATCAAGTCAGTTCTCACCTTTACCCTAACAACACTTTTACCATACAAGTCTTTTAGTCCTTTGGGTTCCATTTTGATTTCTGTGTAAAACTCAGGACTCCATTTTGATTTTAGTGTCCTTTTGATTGTAATATCCTTGATCTGAATATTCTAAGTTACTGTCAACAGCTTCCAGGGAGCTTGAATGCAGTTCAGGCTGCAGTCAGTGTGGACACGCTATTTCGATATAGCCTTGTGCTATTGTGATGGGGATTTGTGGTGTGGACATGTTATTTTGAAATAGTTATTTTGGGAGTTATTTTGAAATTTGCCTTTTTGTAAAAAACAATAACCTTTGTGGTTGAAGTTTTTATGTTCAGGAACATTCAGTTGTACTCTATTAAGGTTCCTGTACTACCCTCATCACCATAGTGTTTGAGAAACCTGCACTGATGAATTAAATAACAAGACCAGCATCTATTACCTTATAACAGGTACATATAAGTTAACTGTGTATGCTGCATGATCTGGACCATCTTGTATTTAACTGTGGCACTGTGAGTACCTTTCCTAGACATGAAGAATTGCTCTAAACAACTTAAAAACTTGTCATTTTCAACAGAAGTTGATGAAAGATATTACCTCACCTATTTTGTCATGACCAATATATGAGGTTTGCTCTTTCTCTCATCCTCTCTGCAGTGTGAAAGGAGCAAAAAAAAAAAAATCTTCCTGTTTTTCAGAAATACCATTTTCAATGTAAACAATATCAGAGCAAAATTGAAAACTGTTCACAAATATGTAAGTTATCTCAGGATATTGAATGTTGAAGGATTATATTTAACACAGATTTCTGGAGTGGTCAGGATGCCAGGTACAATGCAGTCTTCTTTCTTTCGTATCATGATATGAATATAAGTTCTGGATTGTAAATTTGGGGATCAACTTTTGTTTCTAATTTTCTCAAAGTTGCTAATAAAGAGGCAACCAATCTTCATTTATAATATTGTCGCTACCAGGAACATTCTTTGATTGTTACTATTTATTATGCTATTTATTGTGGTGCAGTAATGCAGATTTCCCATTGTTGTCTAAGAGAAAAGAACTCTGAGAACTGTCAAATGACAATAAGGAAAAACACAGTTAATTAAATGCTTTTGGAATTGTCGTGGTCTTTACTATATGTCAGCTTTCAGCATCCATAGTACACAGGGTCAAACAGGTCGATGTACTTTCTATTTAATATTGCGTTTTCCAATTTAGTTATCAAAATTTTCATTCAACAGATGGCTGAAGGCTTGCAATGTTTACTTTATCTCACCATCCATTGGTGCCCACAGGAGATGCAGTTTACCAGTTGTCTTTATAGGCTGATGTTTAAAAACTCATATCAACTTGACTAGTGGGGATATACAGTAGACTTCCGATAATCCGGAACCTATGGGATTTAGGTGGTGCCGGATTATCAGATATGCTGGACTATCAGGAGGTACTATAAGCAGGTTATATATATACTGTATACATTATATACTATATATAAAGTGTTCTTAACCCTTTTTATTGTACATACTGTATACAGTATACTGTAATGTTTTAGTTTTTTTAAGCCTTTTTTACCCTTTTTGCTCAGTTCAGCTGCTGCCACTGTTACCTCGTGACTCATTTTTTGCCGAAGCTCACTCACTAGGCTCTTGCCATTTTGATGCTGGACTATCAGGAGTGCCAGACTATTGGATGCCGGACTATTGGAGTTTTACTGTGTACTTAAAGAGCATGGCATGACACCTTTACAACTTCATTTTTCTATTAAAATAAATTAGAAATTCACCCTTTTTTTGACAGATGTCAAAGTGACAGTTTCAGAAGTGAAATTGTACAGAATGCTTGGGGCTCACGTTTTTCCCAATTAGCAAAAGGTTTCCTATCTCACTAGCTATTTTACCACTGAAAGATACACTTATATATTCATTTGCCTATTCTATCACTGCTTTTGTCTGATACTCTCCATAATGATTTTGTGGTCACACCATTTTGATGTCGGTGGTAGGACACCTCTCTTCAAATTTGACTTTCAGAAATGACTCTCTAGTACTTTCCCCATCATTTAGTACTGTGATTCCCTTGCAGATACATTCAAAAAGAGTGGCTCCTCACAATTTAATACCTTCCTATGCTATACATTTATACAATATGGCCTTTTCTCTATACATTGATGTAATATGTGTTGTTATAAATATTTTCACACCAGTTATAACATGTATTTGGAGGCTGTTCACAATGGCCAAGATTACCACATTTAAGCATGTCTCTTCTCTTTTCTTCTATTAATCTTCATGTTGCCTGTATTTGTATATCATATATATAGTAGCCCAGTGTCTGTGAGTCTGTAACGCTGACGTACATGG
>CM057845.1:250348021-250368071 GCA_030068395.1 Apalone spinifera | reverse complement strand
CTGAGCAGGCAGCACTCAGACAAGTGCTATGGCGGGAAGGAAGGGGAAGGGGGGTGGGAAGAGATGGAGGGGAGAGAGAGGCAGAAGGAGGAAGAGAAGAGAAAGGGAGAGTGAGAGGCACGAGGGGGAGAAGAGAAAGAAAGAGATGGAGAGAGAGGTAGGAGGTGGAGGAGAGCTGACGGGGGGGAGGCAGTAGTAGGGGAGAGAGAGAGAGCGAGAGAGACGGAGAGAGAAAACTCAGGAGAGAAGAAGTGAAAATCCCATTTTATGATGGGCTAATTGGCTAGTTTGTATATAAGAGATAGATAGATAGATAATCCCTCCATTCTATATACTTGTTTGTTTTATCTTACCTTATCTAAAAACACAATATAAAATAAATAAACTTTTCAGTGATAATTTCTAAGTATAAATATATGAGTAGAAGTTATGTAAGGTCATCCAGTATTCTTAAAATATAATTTATTTTCAATAAATAATCCTTTTTTATATTAGCCAGTATAAACTAGCTATTTATGACAAAGGTAAATTCAATGTTTATTTAAATTGGAATGTTAATAACATGTTGACACTCGAAAGCTCATCACCTAATAAACCATCTTGTTAATCTTTAAAGTGCTACATAGTCCTGTTTTTTGTTTCAGCTAGACTAGACTAACACGGCTACATCTCTATTACAATTAAATTATGATTGTGATGGACTGAGTCACAGAGATCCCTTGAGACTGTCACCTGATGAGCTGATCATACCCTGATCTCACCTACCTGCCTTCTGGGACACCCCACCATCATGTCCTGTTGAGCCAAAAGCTCTGTCTCCCACAGTAAAGACACTGAACTGGGGTAACAGTGCCCCAGAAGAGTAACACAGACATTGAGAACAGCTCAGATCTGGGAGGGTTCAGCCACAGAAATTTGACAGCACTCAGGTGCACAGCTACAATGGGACCAAAATCCCAAAGAAATCCTTCTTTTATAAAAGTTTTACACAGAGAAAATCCATAAAGTTCATTCCTTTTATCAATGAGATTTATTCAAAGCTGTTGGTTCCCCCTACATAACAAATAAGAGTGATTTTATTAAGTATAAAAATCAAATCAGGATTTGAGTGGTTGCAAGTGATGACAGACAGATCAAAGTAAGTTATTAAGCTAAGATAAAACAAAACATGGCAGCTAAATTTAATAGATTCACGGAGGTTAGGTCCATTAATGGCTATTAGCCAGGATGGGTAGGAATGGTGTCCCTAGCCTCTGTTTGTCTGTAAATTGGTGACAGGGGAGGATTACTTGTTGTGTTCTCTCCCTCTGGGGCATCTGGTATTCGCTACTGTTGGCAAACAGGACACTGCGCTAGATGGACCTTTGGTCTGACCAAATATGGCCATTCTTACGTTCTAATAGTCTATGAAAGTTGTTACATACAATTTCTTACCTTACAAGTAGTTTTAATTATCTTTCCTCACAAACTATGCAGCCTCTTACCTTGGGGATCCTTCCCTCCTGTTCAGTCTCAGGTGTTTCCAGCAGTCATCTTGGTGGTAAACAAGGGGTACCTTACAAACTGCCAACTCCCTCATTGTTTGGTTCCCTGCCTATAAATAGATTTTGTCTGAGGTGTTCAGGTTCAGCTCTTTCACAGCCCATGACAAAGTACTACATTCAAAATGGTTTCCAGCATCAGATTACCTGGCCACATGTCTTGACAGGTCCAACCATATTACAGGTTTACAGGAAAAACAAGACTCTATGCAGATTATTGTCTTGGACCCCATGCCATTAACTTCTTTAAGTAGCACTAAGGGCTTTCACTAGGAAACCCAGATTAATAAACAGGTTTACACTTTATATTTCCATCTTCATATATAAGAATGATAAATGCACACAAACAGAATATACACATTCAGTGGATTACAGTTTTTTCAACGAGAGGTTACATACTTCATTTTGTATAAAGTATATTTGCATTATGCATGTAAAGTAAATTTAGATTATATATATTAATATTCAAAAACATTTTCATAAAATATGATGGTGCATCATCACAATGATATATAGTAAAAGAGTAGTGATTTTAATAGTTTAAAGCCATTTGAAATAAACTTTTCCTTCAAAGAACTCAGGTTGGAAATGCAAAATGTTCACTCAAAACTTATTGCAATGACTTTTTTTCTTTGAAAAACTATCTTTTTAACTTAAAAAAAGATCCATACACATACAGACAAAACCAGAGGGTTTTTTTCTGAAACTGTCACAAGATTGATTTTAATTGTAAAAAGAGAATTTATCTTTTGAATGTCAAGAATTATTAATAGTCAATTTTAAAAACTAAATGGTAAATTAATGCCTTCATAAATCAATATAGAATATTCCATAAAACCAATCCTATGATTTTTTTATTCAACTTTAGGCATACTCTCTTGAAGTTATGATGCTTTCAAGAGATTCATTCTAAATGAATCACACAAAATGTGCATAAGGAAGCAGCTTTTAATAGTGATATTTTTTTTAACTAATAAATATTTATTTTGCATGTAGTTTTACTTTTACTAATAAAAAACCAAAGGGATAAATTTCTATTTTCCTAGATTTGTATAATTTATGTTAAATGTCATCAAAGTTTATTCATAACTACTATGCTACAAAACTCAGTCAGATATTCAAATATAATAAATCAAGCTAATCTTATAACAGCATGTACACAGACCATTTTCATGGCTCAAGAGTACTTTCAGGAATTTCTATTATCTAAATGTTGTGGCCATATATTTATTTTATTTTGGTTTTGCTCATTTGCTTGTTTCACACTTGAGTCCTTTTTTTTTTTGTAACTGGAAGTGTGATCAGAGATCACATATTTGCTGGTGAATATTTGGAAGAAATACTAGTTAAAATTCTGCTGGTCTTTGCAGAAGGAAAAAATGAATTAGTGTAAATCAAACTTCCCAGTGTTTTCTGAAAGTAATTATGAAACACAAATATTTGTAAACTGCATGTGTTTAAAATCTTTCATATTATTTTCAAAAACAAATGTAGTTTAAACAAAATCAATACACCTTTCTTATTTGCAATGTGCAGCTGCTCAAACAAAGGAAATAAGAGTCCAACAGCAGTATTTGCTTCATCAAACTGCTTTTTATTTCTGCCCCCAATGAGCTTTTAGCAGTATTCCAAATGAGTTCAGCACTTCTTCCTAACACTCTTAGAGGATCCCTGTTTTTTATCTTTATCTCTTCCTTTATAGTTGGAATTTTTTGTGCTGCCATGCATGTATCATATGGCAATATTCAGCTCTAACAAAAACCAAAGGACTAAGGTTAGGGTTAGGGATAGCGTTAGGGTTAGCAGCCAACACACCCACCTGGAAGCCAATGAGCTTGTTCCATAATGGTCTAACTTCAACAGCAACTGAGGATCTGAACCTCTATGTTTAATAACTTGTCAGTAAAATCATATATGAACATGTATTTAAATCTGGCATACAGACGTAATGCATAAATTCGCCATCATCATTATCATCATCATCATTATCTAAATGCCCAGAATCCACAGGTCGATGCCTAACTCAAGTAGCAAAACCTGGTCAATGGGAATATGCAAAGGGAAGATGTAGGACAGTGGTCACCAACCAATAGATCAGGATCTACCGGTAGATCTTGGAGCCTCTGACAGGTGATCCTGACTGGTTTGGCCAGGAAGCTAGCAAGCACTGGCACTTCAGTTGCCCCTCCACCCACTGTCATGCTGCTCCTGCCTTCTGCCTTGGAGCTACCCCCTTGGGAGCTCCTTCTTGCTGTGCAGGATGTGGGAGGGAGAAGAGGGGGGCACTGATGTCAGGGTATCCCTCCTCCCCCCACTTCTGTACCCTATCTCCACTCAGAGTGAAGGGGATGGAGGAAGCCTGTCAATGCAAATCTCTGTTACTCTCACACATTGTGTGTCTCTGTCATTCTCACAAATACACACTGTCCTTCACTCACATCTCCCAACCCAACACTTATGTGAGGGTTTGTTGTGACTTCTTTTACTGCTTTCCCCTGAGAGAGACAGAGCACATGCTGTCCACATGCTGTCCTTGCCTGCAGACACCACTCCTGCAGCTCCCATTGATCAATAACGGGGATCTGTGGCCAGTAGAAGATGTGAACTCAATGCCTGTACATGAGGAGACAGCACATGGCATCATGGAGCCATTGCTGTACATGCCAGCTGCTTTCAGGAGTGGTGCAAGGCCAGGGCAGGAGTAAGCCTTCCTTAACCCCACTGCTCCAACACCTAGAAGTAGTCTCAGTTAAATGGTGCCCTGCCAGAGCCTGCTTCCTGAACCCCTGTCCCAGCCCTGAGCCTCCTCCTACACCCAACCTCCTGCTTCAGAAATGAGTCCCCTGTGCTTAAACTCCTTCCAAGAGCTTGCACCCTGAATGCCCTCCTGTACCCCAAATCCCCCACCTTGTGCTAAGCGCAGAGCCCCTCCCATACTACAAACACCTTGGCCCAAGACCAGAGCCTGCACCCCAACCCTCTACCCCAGCCTGCTGAAAGTGAGTGAGGATGGCGGAGGTAAAGGGGGAAGGAGTGGGCAGGGTGAGGCCTCAGAGAAGAATGGCACAGGGGCAGGGCCTCAGAGAAGGTGTGGGGATGAAGTAGGCAAGGGTATCTGGGTTAGAGGTAAATCTTACATTGCACTTAGATTGAAAAAGTGATCTTGTGGTTAAAAAGGAGGATGTAGGAGGATTCTTTCTCCATAGGACATGGTACAGTTAAGGAGCCACTTTGCAGAGGCTACTTTAGCTCAACAGATGGAGTAGGTCCCGAAGTCCCTTACTCATCCCTCCTTGGGAGGGAGAACTAATGATCTTCAAGAGTGTTTCCTTCCTATTCTTTCCCCCAAGCTAAACATGCTCCAGACTCTCCACCTTCTGCTTCACAGAAGCTTCCAGTGCCACAGAGATCAGCTCCCCCCATATTATCTCCCCCCCCCCATGTCCAGATCCCTTCTTATATAATGAAACCACACCAGTTACAGAGGCAAGGTGCTCTTCCCATTTATAGAGCAAAGGCTGAATTTTGGTCCAAAGTCCAATTTTAACCTAAAATAGCTAAGCAGAATTTAAATAATAATAATAATAATAATAATAATAATAATAATAATAATAATAAATAGCTAAACAGAATTTACATTTCTCGATGCTGTGTTGGCTGATTGTGTAAATTCTTCACAGCCCTTTATAAGGGCCATCATCTGCCTCTGTAGCAATTCAAAGATGACCCCTCCCCCAGAAAAGGATTACCCCCTACATGTTCTGTAATATGAATGGAGAACTTGTATGAAGCTATAATACTTAAGTGTGTTTTATACACCCCCTGAGTACCAGTATCATTTTCTAGATCCAAATGAATGCATAAGGGCTGATATCCCATCATTAAACGATAGTTTGAACTGGCACTAACAGAATATCATAGACACTTGATATATTACATCCCCTATAGCAAAACTGCATCCTGGATTTTGAACCCACAGTGTTGGCCCTAACAAATCTCGAACAAGCCTTTCTCACTGATTAAAGGGCAATTTTATCTGAACAACAGGTTAATTATCCAACCACGCTTAGTAAAATGTTCAAAATAAAAGATAGAAATTCTGCTCTTTGTGATTCTTGGGATCTGGGGCCAAATCAAAGGCAAAGCTCTAAAACAGATATGGATTCTCCCTTGTAAATTGTAACATTCATTTAAAGCAGAACTGATAGACCAACAAAATCAATAGTTTGTGGCAACTGTTAAAAATCCTTAAATTGAATTAATAAGATTGGATGATATTATCATTGCTAAAGAGGTATGAGCTGACAGCCCCTGCAGGAGAAAATTGTGTGTGGTGTGTTTTGTGGGTGGGTAGGTGGACATTATACCTGAGATAAGTTTCCTCTCCTCCCTATATCTAATATTCTTTTGGCTGGGATTTTGGGCTCCAGTAGGATATCAAGTAATCATGGTGAGGGAACAAATGATGAAATATTCCTCTACCAATTATATTATTTTAAAATAAATGTATTGTTTGAAAAGAAACATTAGAAGGATCCAAGAGAGATTCCTTGACAGTTTTCAGTTCAATAGATATAAATCCATATAGCTCTTATTTCTGGTTATGGAACTATATTGCTACCTCTGAGTCATCTCATAGAAAATAGGTGATTTCATTAAGTCTTCATGAGTAGTGTGTGTACATGCCACTCCAGTCATCTGGTCAGTTTTATGCTTCTCCATTAGTGCCGTGCAGACCTTCATAGGGGAATTCATAGGTAATGTGGACCTAAAATAGTAGATTTTAGTACCCATTTCTCCCACTGGTATAGAGCACACAGCTAAGAGAAAGGAGACCAAAACTGATGCAACCCATGATCTGGTGATTGCTGGTCACTGTAACAGCAACTTGGAGCTGTGGGCAGATGACTTCTCTGTCTACTCTAATTTATCCAGAGGCTGGTCTGATGTGGAAGTATCCCATGATCATGAAAGCACTAAGCCCACTTCTATAATAGGACAAGAAGCAATGAACTTAAATTGCAGCAAGGGAGGCTTAGGTTAGAAATTTGGAAAAACTTAGTAACTGTCAAGATGGTTAAACACTTGAAAACATTCCCTAAGGAGATGTGGAATCTCCATCATTGGAGACTTTTAAGAGCAGGTGAGATAAACAGCTATCAGGGATTATCTGGATGGTGTGTGGTCCTGCCATGAGGGTGTGGGACTGGACTTGATGACCTCTCGAAGTCTCTTCCAGTTCTAATATTCTATGAATCTATGTTTCTATGCACAAGCTGAGGATCTTTCCTGTAATTCTGGAGAAAACAGTAGAATGGAAGCTGGCATTAAATGGTGGATTCAACCTTTCTCTCCATACTCACTCCGCTCCAAAGTGTTTGTGTTAGTTATTCTTTCTGTCATTTGACTCTCACTGAGCCTGAGCATAGCAGAGAGTGGGAAAGACCATTTTGGGGTGCCTGGAGGCATCTTGCCGCTACAAATAATTTACAGCACAAACTGTTGATTCAAATAATACACATAATGAAATTATGGAGAGAAAACTAAATAAATTATATCAAATGATTAACTCTTATATTTTAAATAGCAATATAGAAGCAAAAGCCTTCAATTTTTATTATATTTTGAGTAACAACATAAATAATGCTTTATTACTAAATGAGAACAATGCAAGATGGAAATATTATAATAAAACAAAGAATTCATTACTGTTATTTATTATTATACATATTTTTACTTGTTAAGTCAATATCAACATTGTGTTCTTTTAGCCTAAACTAATTCCAATGGGCTTTGGAATACATTCCTGCTCATTATGATTCTGCTCCTTACCCTTGCTGTGAGCTTCAGAGGTATGGAATAATAGCCTCCAATAATGAGCACTATTATAGTAGCTCTACTGATAAATAGCAATGCCCAAGCCATAGGTAGGGAGATAGAGTACCACCCACTTTAAAACAATTTTATTTATTTAGCATTTTCACCTCTTATTTTCCACTTTTAGTGTCAACAATGCTGGACACAGTCAAAAGTCTGGAGAATCCTCTCCTCCATGGAGTAAACAGGAGCTGGTCTGGAGCTGAGGATAGTCTTGCTATCAGCAGAGCCATCGGAAGATGATATGGAGAGCCGGTGAGTGCTAATTTGAAAGGGTGAAGTACTATGTGTGTATGTATGGACAGAAGGCTTTTTTCATACAAAGAGCCACAAGGAGCCAATCAGGGTTCACAGGCAATCCTGTCAAGTGTACATCCAGTCAGAACCAGTCTGGACTGAGGTGAGTACCCACCATGCTTTGAATGGGAGAAAGTTGAATTAAAAGGATTGAGTTATCATTGAAGTAGTGAGCTACAGCCATGAAGTCACTGAGGATTGTCATTGTGTATAGACTAGCAACAAGAAGTATGTGGAGCACCCGCCCATGCCCAAGGACAGTAGAAACTAGCGAAATAGTATGCACAAGGCCAGTAGGAGCCAACAAAATAGGATATTCCTATAGAGAGTGGTAAGGAGCATGCCCAATAGGAACCACAAAGTTAGTAGCCACATCTGGGTCTCTAGCCTGATAACAGTCATGTATTTAATGTCAGTATTCAAACTTTATATAGTTGTTACTGATTTCATAGTACAAACCATCTAAGTAACAGTATATACTTGTGATAAATGATTACACAGTAAATATGTAGAGAGATATCCAACTCCATCCCCATGATCCAGGAACTGAGGACATCCCTGGAATGCAAATGTCTACTCTTCCACACAAAGTAGGCCTCATTCTCACTGTTCTCACTTCATCTTCTGTCCCCTTTCCTGGACCTCTCAGAAGAACTATACTTTATTACCGTTTTAGGCGCAATGGATAAATGGGATACTAACGATATTTCAAGAAGACCTGTTATTGTTAAATGTCCAGACTATTTTGCAAGCTAAGAAATTTGGTTAAATGCCCATGAATAGCTCCTCATATGACACATATCGGCATCTTTAATTAAATTGGAACAACACTATCATATTCTGTCTAAGGATGATATGGTTCTCAATATTTGGGTGGATAATTGAACAAATCCCCTTGTTTCTTTGAAAGTTCCTCCATGACTATCTGATGTAAGGTATTATAACAAGTCTATTGGGTAACTGCTCAAGCCCAATGCAGCTTGTTTTTCTTTCCAGGTTATATTTCTAAACAGCAAGTGTATGGATTGGAATCCTTTTACAGAGAAAAAGATATTATCACTTTGTTTCACAGGGAGATTTAGAAAGAAAATCTTGGTGCCTTATTTTCTGTACACTTCAGAATACTGGCAATGCAAATTGTTAAAATAAATGACCTTCATAGACCAATTTTATTTTCCATTTTGAAAGATGAAGAATGAGGTATTTTGTATTCAGATAACCTTCATTCACTGCTAGTTAACTAAGTATTGGATTTTACTGAGAAATTAAGACACGGGGCATTTGGATTAGTAGTGTTTGCCATCATTCATACTCAATAATTGAGGTCACAGGGATTATAAACTCTAATGTGTCAAATTGAATTCACTAGAAACACATCTAAAACCCTTTAATTATCAGCTTTTGGGGCTACGGATTAACCAGAGTCTGACAGTAACGAATAGAAATCCTGTTTACTTTTTTCCCCAAGCTACAGATATTTCTGTAGCCCCATAAACACAAAAACGAAATCTAAAACAAAACATCTTAATTCCTTTGAGCTTTTATATTACTCCTAATTTCAGTTATAGATAATAAATTGGATAAAGTCTGGGGTCTTTATCGTTTGATTGGAAATCATGTTCAATATAATGCTGATGCCTTTGTCTATATTGACAGAGACAGGTAGAAAGATGGAGAGAGAAAGAGAGAGAGAGAGAGAGAGAGAGAGAGAGAAAGAGAAATACAGCATAGTTCTAGTATTTTCTTTTTCATTTTCTCCTGGATGCTTATTGCCATTTGAAGAATTTCTCTCTGATTTTCTCTATGATTTTGTTTGTGTGTTTAAAAGATAGACCTATTTCTTCCTTTTTTCTTGTTATTTTTTTTCACATTCACCCACAATGCTGTTGGAAATCAGTTTTGGGAGCAATCATATTTACTATCTTAAAGTTCTTGATTGTCATAGTTTGTAGCATTTATGGTAGAAAAGCCAGTTTTATTTCATATTATTTCTTAGTATTGTTGATAATGTCTATCTTTTCCAGCCATTAAGGATAAATTTCAGCCAATTCTGTATTTGAGTCTACCAAACCAATTAACAAAAAATACAGTCATTAACATATTCAGAAAATATTGGACACTGATATAGATGAAAAATATGAATAGCTATAAAATACTCTTTCTCATATATTGCTTTAACAATGAGATCATTAGTGACAGCTGAAGTTGAGGATGCATCTTTGTCCTGACCAAATATATAAATTTCAGGATTTTCTGAACAATTCCTTTATGGACTGAAATTATTCAGTCTTGGTCTCTGATCAAAGAGGATTTTTGGGGGGAAAGAGGAATTTCAGTACAAATGGTAAAACTATTACAAATATTAATACAAAAAAAAGGAATTGTGATTTGGGTTTGTTTGTGTGTTTGTTTTTACCAACATCTTTGGTGCCGAAATGGCAAAGGGAAAGAAACTGAAATAAAGCAGGGATAAAGCTCTCATGAATGAGAATGAGCTTAGGCTCTTTTTTAATGAAAAATGATTTGGCCCAGGAGGGCCAAAGTTTAAAAGATATTTAGGTGCGTGAGGCAGTTAAGCACCTAAATATCTCAACATTCTGGCCCTTTGACTACTGTATGTTCTACAAACTTTTTTCCTGCTTAACTTGTAAGCAACATTTTTCAGATCACCTAAGGAAGTTAGGCACCCAACTCACACTGAAACATACTTAACTATTTTAGAAAATGCCATCCATTACATAAGAAGGTAAGGAAGCTCTTTCTGTATGTGTGCCTTTGCTATGCAGTAAAAATACAGCAAAGGCATACCATGAATAAGACCAGGCCTCCAAAGATCTCCTGCCATATTCACGGCTTGTCTTGTAAGACTGGCAATGAATAAAGCCTGGTGACATCTAAGAAGCATATGCAGGACCTGCAGCTCAGCAGGCTGGGATGGAAGTTTCCATCCTTGAAGTACCCAGCCTAGTACAGCCTTGGAGTCTGTAAACACAAACAGCAGCTGGTCCTTATCAGCTTTAACCCATGCACTTGATATGGGAAACTACTAAGTGGTAAACAAGTTTGACCTCAGTTTCAGCTCATAAGAATGATAAGAATGGCATTGAGCCAGTATGCGCACAGCTAGGGAGTACCAAGTCTGGTGAGTTTCATCAGGGATCTAGATCTCAGAGGGTGCCTTGGATTCCCACAGCTGGATCCATGTCGACTGCGGCCCTTGAAGCGAGGATTGGGGATGGTACTCCCAGCAGTAGAAGGGACATAAGCATTCCAAGTACCTTTTACTCTTATATGCACTGTTCTGTAGTGCTTGCTGAGATGCATTCTGTCTGTAGTAGCAGTGACATAGTGAGTCTAATAAAACAAATTATCCCTAATTGACTTTGTGTTGAAGTGAATCCATGATCATATTTGTCCATGGCCCTGTGAGTTGACACCTGGCTATTACTTAGCACATGAAATATTTAAAGCTTTCACTTTGATTCTTTCATACTTCAGCATGAAGCCCTCACTTTCAGATAGCATTGATTCCACAATGTATTTCTATAGATTTAATTCATTATTATTACTATAGTAGAAGTATTTATGGCTCAGTCCTATTCCCATTAAAAGTTTTCAAAGATAATGGCCAAAGGCTCCTCAATGACATTTGCCAACTCCCTCAGTACCTTCGGATGCATTAAGTCCGGACCCATGGCTTTGCGTACATTTAGCTTTTCTAAATAGTTCCTAACCTGTACTTTACCCGCCAAGGACTGTCCCTCTTCATCCCAACTTGCGTCACTTAGCGCATTAGTCCGGGAGCCCATCTTGTCCGTGAAAGTCAGAGGTAATGGGATGGTTTCTTTCTGTGCCTTCAATAAGGCTTCTTTAAAATACTGCCAGCTGTCCTGGACTCTTTTCCCCTTCATGTTAGCATCCCAGGGGATTCTGCCAATCATATCTCTGAGGGAGTCTGAATCTGCTTTTTTGAAGTCCAAGGTGTGTATTTTACTACTCTCTTTTCTTCCTTTGGTCAGGAACCTGAAATTTACCATCTCATGATCACTGCTTCCCAGGTTGTCACCCACCTCTACTTCCCCTATTAGTTCCTCTCTGTTTGTGAGCAGAAGGTCCAGCTGCGCACGGCCCCTGGTCGGATCCTTCAGCACTTGTGTCAAGTTATCCCCAACATTCTCCAAAAACTTCCTGGATTGCCTGTGTACTGCCATATTGGTTTCCCAACAGATGTCAGGTTGATTAAAGTCCCCCATGAGAACCAGGGCCTGCAATCTGGAAGCTTCTCTCAGTTGTACGAAGAAAGCCTCATCTACCTCATCCACCTGATTCGGTGGCCTATAGCAGACACCAACCACAACATCATTGTAGTTGTTTGCTCTTTTAAACTTAACCCATAGACTCTTAACAGGTTTTTCTCCCTCTTTATACTGGACATCAGAGCAATCATAGTGCTCTCTTACATATAGTGCAACTCCTCCTCCTTTTCTCCCCTGGCTGTTCTTCCTGAACAGTCTAAACCCTTCCATGTCAGTGCTCCAGTCATGCGAGTCATCCCACCAAGTCTCCGTTATCCCAATTAAATCATATTTCTTGGACCGGGCCAGGGCCTCCAGTTCTTCCTGTTTATTGCCCAGGCTTCTCGCATTACTGTACAAACACCTCAGATAGCCAGTTGATCACCCTATCTTCTCCATTCGAATCAGGGGTCCTCCTTTGTTGCTCGTTCCTCTTTGTATTTCTTTCTGATATCCAACTTTCCCACTCCCCTCAGGGTTGTGGTCACCATCCCCCCCACGAACCTAATTTAAAGCCCTCCTCACTAGGTTTCCAAGCCTGCCCACGAAGATGCTCCTTCCTCTCTTCGTTAGGTGGATCCCATCTCTTCCTAACAATCCTTGTGCCCAGAACAGAGTCCCATGGTCGAAGAAACCAAAGCTCTCTCTGTGACATGACCTTACGCTCCGAATTCTTGGATCCTTCTTCCCAGTGCTACATAATCTGTAGTAACCTGCTCAAGGTCATTCTTGGCCGTATCGTTAGTTCCCATGTGGAGAAGCAGGAAGGGGTAGCAATCCGAAGGTTTGACCAGTTTGGTAAGCCTCTCAGTCACATCCTGAATGAAAGCTCCCGGTAAGCAGCACACCTGCGAGATTCCAGGTCCAGTCAGCAGATGGATGGCTCAGTACCTCTGAAGAGGGAGTCCCCGACCACTACCACCCGCCATTTTCTTTTGGAGGTGTTGGCCGTGGAAACCCTATCCCTAGGACTACGCATCCCATGCTTTCCAGTAGATGGTATTCCCTTCTGGTTTCTTCCTTGTGAGGTCCCGTCCAAACCATTCAACACTGCAGAGCCTGCGGAGAGAGCCTGAAAGCGATTGCTTACCTCTATAGCACTGGGGGATCCCCGTGCTGGCCTTTTTCCCCTTCTAGAAGTTACATGCTGCCAGTTCTCTTCCTGGTCCCGTACTGCCCTCTCTGGCTCTTCCATCTGCCGTGCTTGAAGGATTAAATGCTGCCTTCTATCGAGGAAGTCTTTGTCTTCTCTGATCGAGCGCAGGGTCGACACTTGGGCCTCCAGCCCTCTAATTTTTTCTTCCAAAATGGTGACCAGCTTGCATTTCATTCAGATGAAATCCGTTTTTTCTTCCAGGAGGAAGACAAACATGGCACACTCTGTGCAGGTACAACAGAAGACCTATCACCTCCATCAACGTTATGTCGACAGAACTCAGCGGCAGTGTAGACGCAGGTATAGTTTTGTCGACAAAAGTTCACTTTTGTTGACAAAACCCTGTAGTCTAGACACACCCCAGGTCTGATTCTGTTTTGCTCCCCATTCATTCCTTCAGGCTAGGGAGTCTTCACTCTTTTACCCACAGAATCCACAACCTAATAGTGCCAGAAGTTGAGTTTTCAGTCAACTGCCCTGCCTCCATTACTCATGTGCCAGCTCCTAACACCACTCACTGAAATTTGCCCAGGTCACCCTTTGCTCAATATGGAATGATGGAGAAGCCAAATTTTGGTGGTGGTAAACACTCAGTAAGAGCAATGCTCCACTCTGGCAGTAGGCCAGTAGTAATGTAATAACTGGACCACTGATTGAAAGTGATTGAGCTAACTACTCCACAATCATTATCCCCCAGCTCTGAGGCCTGTGGAACTTTGACCCCCCCAAAGCCCCCCGAAAAATAAAAACAAAAAAACCCCAACTCCTCCCTCCCCACACAAAACAACAACAAACAAACAAACAAACAAACAAAAAAACAAGCAAAAACCTTTGAAGAGTTGGGTCATTTTTTTATTCCACTCCACCATCCCCTAACTGGTGCTACTGGAGTAGGGGACAACCTCCAATCCACTGTCTAGTGGGATGTTCCACACTGAAACTACTCGTCCATTGTTCCTATGCAATCCTTCCCTCCCCCCACCCCCCCAAAAATGGGATTAATGAGAGATTAGATGTTACTACTGCTTAGAGACTCATTAACTTCAGTGTTACAGCCTTACCTCTCCAGTCCCCAACATATTCTTTCTAAGGCTACCTGTACCCTTGGAGCTGAGGAAGTGATGCCTAAATAGACATATCTATGCTATCTTGCAAAAACCAATAGTGTTTCTGCATAAACATGGACAGCAGCGATTGGGGTACAGATAATCATCCCTGAGTTCAAACCCTACTGATCCAATGGATACTCAAGGTGGCTAGCCCATTCTGCCTCTGCAACCACATCTCTACATATCTATTAGGCTACGTCTAAACTGCACACTATTTTGGGATACTGGAGTTTCCGGAAATAATTTTCCCACATCTTTACAGCATGCCTGTTATTTCAAAATATAATGGACTTGCTATTCTGACAATTCTGTAAATCTCATTCCATGAGGAGTAAGGGACGTTTTGAAATAGTGGGTTATTTAGAAATTTGGCACAGTGTAAACAGTGCCAAAGTACAAAATAAGCTATTTAGAAATAAGATAGGAATAAAATACACAATTTTTGTATTTTAAATTGCCTATCTTATTTCGAGCTATGGTGCAGTATAGATACACCTTTAGTGAGCTAGCTGTAATTGCGCTAGAATGATGATATCTAATTGAGCGTCAAATCACACATTCAATCGCCAAGTGTAGCTGTAACTTCAGAGTCATGAAACCTATAGAAGTCAGAAGACTTTGGTTCAGTTCCCTGCTCAAGTACAGCCTGCCTTTGAGAATTTGGGGAATTCGCTTAGTCTCACTGCCTCATTGCCCAGCTGCAAAATGGGGATAACATTTAAAGATTGTGAGGTGCTCAGAGACTGCAGTAACAAGTGCAGATATTTACCTACAACAGATAGATGGTGTTGGTTTTACAAGGCTTCTTATAGGCTCCCAGGGAAATCATCAAAGTAGTGGTGTCTCTCATCCCTTCAGATCTTTCAGTCTCATTTAAGTTTTACTTGCTCTCTTGTGTTCCAGCGTTTTCACCTGTCCCTTAAGGGCAACTTTTAAAGCAAAAAAGGAGAGAAATTTCAAATACCATTTAATCATTTATGAAATATGAACATGCAAATGAACAGGCGAGCAGAGTAAATCATTTTCTCATCACCAAAGTAAATCTGTTGCAACATTACAAATGCTTTATGTATAATGTTGTCCGTCACACTGAACACTTCGTAACTGAAATGCAGTAGCTAAAAATAATGACAGATGAAGCATTGTCCTTATTCTCATTTATTTGACATTGGTTTACTGTGGCAATAACTGCTTCATTCTTTAATGGAAAACAATGTCACTTTCACATGGCAAAGCATCATCCTCTCAACCCTTTATTACACAATTGAAAGGATTGATTGCAATTGATTGGATTTGGTCTCTAGGACATAGTAACTTCCACATGTCCCTGGATTTAATAGTCACTTTTGCCAAGCTCAGGAAAATCTTGATAGCCTTTGTGCAATCCTTCAGATAAGGGTGCAGGTTTTTTCCAGCTACTGGAGAGCACATGAGAGTAGAATTATTTTTAGAAAGATCTCCTTACATAGGTTTCTCTTCCTGTTTTATATAAATAAAATACCCACCCTCTGTTCGCTGATACCAATTTTTATTTGCCCGAAGGGACTGAGCAGTTTCTTCTCAGCTGGAATCCTGCTCATGGGATTGTTTAAAAATGATGACAGATAAATTTTAGATGCCAGGTCTTATTCTACACTCACTTACACTGATTTTACACAAACATAACTCCAGTGATTTCTGTGGAGTTACTCCCAACTTACACCAAACTAAGTGAGAGGAGAATGAGGCCTGATAAATTCAAGTCACTTATGTTTAAACAGACACACTTAATAAATCCCATTTTAGAAATATATCTATTAAAATAAAAAGAACAAAACCCCAGCTTCTTTCATTCTCATGGCTTATTCTTTCCATTTTATTATGTATTTCCATTCGCTTTTTCAAGTTAAGTAAAATTTGGTCATTGACAGCAAGAAACCTGTCACCTTTCAACTAAGGTTCAACAAGTTCATGCCTTTCTGTTCTTCAGAAGTTGTAAACCCATATGATCCCCTTGTTAAACACAAAAACTGTGAAGCAAACTTGGAGGGATGTGAGCTGTCTTATATGTCAAACTAATAGGAACACTGAAAAATGATCAAAATCAGAATGCACTTCCTCCTATCTTCCTTCCCTTGTTATCCTTCCTCCTCTCCCTCCCCTAAGTAATGTAAATGGAACATGGTATCATGAAAATATAAATCCTATGTTACTCATGTAAGACTATTCACACTTGGATATCCCACATTTTCCACTGGCCCAGGGACCTGATTCAAGGCACACTGAAGTCAATCTAAAAATTTCCATCATTAACTCCAAGTGGTCAAGCCACCGTTTATGCATTTGTCACTTCTTTTCCTTTTTAAATTCCATTTATTGCTTCTGAAAAAGTGCCACATTAGCATCTCCACATACACCAATTCTCTGCCCAAACAAGATAAGTGTGTCCAAATCTGAATTAGAGGAATAATCAAAAATGGGTGTGATGGGATGAAGTCACAGAAGTGCTTCCCAGAATGTTGACAAGGCTACTGACACTCACCTTCCTGCAGTCTGGAGTTTCTCACCACTCAGTCCTGCTGGGCCAGCCCCTGGTCTCCCTCAGCCAAGGCACCAAGCTGAGATCACTACCTCCTCACTCCCAGAGGTCCAGGTCCAAGAAGAATGAAATTTAAGGCCCTGCTTCCTGAGATACCACTCCCCAAATGGGATCACAACCCCAAAGAAATTATTTAGGTAAGCCCCCTTTGACAATGAAAAGGGGAATATACACACAGATTGCTCCTCCAGGTAATAATTATTTACACTGGGTGTGCTAGAAAATAAAAGTGATTTTATTAAGTACAAGCAGTAGGATTTAAGTGGTAATAAGTGAAAACAGACAGAACAAAGTAAATTAGAAACAGAAAATGCTTAGCTAATTCTACACTGAAACCTCAGTACAAATTTATTATAGTTTAATTACAAACTCACCCTAAACTGGTTTTTTTTTCCAGCTCAGCCTTCAAACCAGGGCTGTTCCTCACTCTGTGGTCTTTAGTTCCTACCCTAGGGTGTGTAAGCCAAAGACAAAACACTCCTACTTTCTTATTGTTTTTAGAGATTCCGTCAGGGCTGGCCTTACCATGAAGCGAACTGAGGCACTGCTTCAGGTGCCAGATGGTGGGGGGGGGGGCAGGGGCACCACTAGGACCCAGAGTGTAGAAAATTGTGTCTGCTGCTGGTGCATCTGTGCATATGGAGGTGTCATTTGAGCTCCCTCCCTCAGGTGCCAAAATGTTGTGGGCCAGCTCTGGATTGCATTTTTGCATGGGAAGAAACCTGGCCCATTCCTACCCACCACTGCTAAGACTTAAGGACAAAATGCTATTTGAGTATGGGTATGTCTACACTTGCACCCTCTTTTGTTAGAGGGATGCAAGTGAAAAAAATTGAAACTGCAAATGAAGCCGGGATTTACCGCACTTCATTTGCATAATTGTGTTATGGCGCTATTTCAAAATAACAAACGCAGTGTAGATGTGGTTATTTTGGGAGAATACCCTTCTTCTGAAATAACTGTTAAACCTCATTTTATGAGGAATAAGGATTATTTTGGAAGAAGGGTGTTCTCCCAAAATAACTGCATCTACACTGTGTTTGTTATTTCTAAATAGCGCCATAACGCGATTATGCAAATGAAATGCAGGATATGTAAATCCCGGCTTCATTTGTAATTTCGATTGTCTTCATTTGCATGCCTCTCTAGAAAGATGGTGCAAGTGAAGACATACCCTATGATCGTACAGACATTGTGGCCTCCCAGCAGTGGAACCACCCTTGATGGCTTTCCATTTACACACTTAAAAACCATAAAGCATTCCCACTCCATATGTCTAATTTTACACACAAGAATGATACACACACCAAAATAAGATAAACAGATCCATGGATTATGACATGTTTGATAGGTTACATGAGATAATTTGAGTTATGTACATTTCTGTCCATAAGTTCATTTCATAAAGCATGCAGGATGGAGGGTCCGTGGTAATGGGGTACAATGCTAGCTCTGTATTCCGGCTATAAGGACAGCAAACAAGAATGCCCATGGAGCTGGTTTTATAATGGTGTGCTAAGAAATGAACATAGACTACAAGGACAACAGAAAATAACTGAATTTTGGTTGTTACTAACCTTGACAAGTTCCCTTATGGGCATGATCTACACCCCTAAGCTTTACAGTGCTTTCCATGTCCATTTTGCATTTTTGACCAGTTTCAGAAATGATGTGAAACTAATTAAATTTTCTTTAATAATGGGAGGAGAGCTTCAGCCAAGTGCTTGTAAAGCAAAAGGCAAAAGTGTACATAGAGAGTAAATACACAGAGAGTAAATTCCATGATGGATATATTCTATCAGTTACAGAAGGAAAGGAAAAGGAATCCTTGAGGATTCTACTGTAGGAATTCTACTGTAAAGTACCATTTTATTCTACTGTAGGAATTCTACTGTAAAGTACCATTTTATTCCTGTGCCTGCACAACTGGGTCTGTGTTCCACCTGTGTATCCTCAGAGTTCCTCTGGAGCAGCCAGGTAATCCAAACCTACATGTAGGATATCTGGAAGGGCAACAATTAGTATTCTAATCTTCTTGGACCCGTTAGGCATGTCTACACAGCAGGAAAAAAATCGAATTAAGATACTTAACTTCAGCTACATCAATTGCATAGCTGAAATTGAAATAACTTAACTCAGCTTTTGGTGATGTCTACTCAGCAAGCAGTCAAAGGAAGAACACCCTTCCTTCAGATTCCCTTACTCCTTATGAAATGAGGGTTACCAAAACTGGAGTAAAAAGTACTCCATCTTGAAATTATTTCAAAATAACAGCTTTCTGTGTAGACAAGGACTTTATTATTTTGAAATAATGTCAGTTACTCCAAAATAACACTGCTGTATAGATGTGCCTCTGTTAGCTACTGAAATACAAATGTTATGTTATTTTATTTACATTATAGTAACAAATTGAGGCCCAAACTAAGACTGGTCCTCCATTGTGCTAGGCAAACACATAAAACATTCATTTTTGAGCGTCATTACCTGCCTGGGCAGGTGGCATAAAGAGTACCCATACTCTCCTATGTAGGCTACACAAGGTGGGGGAATTACAAAGGACAGCAGCTGCTATTGGAGCCTCTAATGCACAGGTGAACTGGCCTGTACCACGAAGGTAGAAGTAATTTGTCCACATCTGTAACATTTTATTTCCCTTCCCAACAAGGAAGAAGTCCCAAATTGTGAAGTCAATGGGTTTTTTTGAGGGAGCAAAGGGTCCTTTGTCATGTATCTGATTGAAGGATCAAATTAAATAAATATATACAATTAGAGATGTTTAAATATATTCAGAACTTATGCCTTGTCTTCAGATAGCAAATACTTACTGGCCTTAAACTCTCTATCCTACATGCCATATTACATTGTTATTTTCTTGTTGAAATCATCATAGATATGGATCTTAACAAGGGACCTTGTACCTGTAATATAGATTTGAGTTTGCCTTGACCTTTTCCATCAAGTGCATTCATAATCCTGTTTTACACACGCACGCGTGCACACGCACACACGCACACACACACACACACAGCGTTAATTTCAACTCATTCAGATTCATTGTAGGGAGCCTAGCAGAGAGGATCCCTACAATGGGAAGATCTTCTTCTGGCAGTTCACATAGTTTGTCCCTTGAATTCCTTGTTTACACTAGTGATAGAGATGCAGCCGTGTTAGTCTGTTGTAGCTGAAACAAAAGACAG
>CM057845.1:250321347-250347921 GCA_030068395.1 Apalone spinifera | reverse complement strand
CTAATAAACCATCTTGTTGGTCTTTAAAGTGCTACATAGTTCTGTCTTTTGTTTACACTATGTTTTTAAAACAATCTAGCTTTGAAAGTTTTCTATTAAAAAAGTAAGATTTTTTTTCAGACTAATTAGGCAGTGTTGTGCTTTGAATTTCACCACATTTACACAAGTAATTTTCAGCATCCTATACATATTTTGAAGAATGGGAAATTTCTAAAGGGCATCTCTTTAGAAAATGACATATCCTATTGCAATTTTTGCTGATTATTTGTATTTTTTAATGTGCTGAGCAGATCATTTTCTATTAAGTACATTTTCTTCAATAATTGCTCTTTCAGAGAGCAATGAACATCAGATTCTCATTTAGGTATGGATATATTCTGTAGGTTGTTGATAGGCCACACAGGTTTCTGTTGTAATCGATATATAATAAATACAGCTATTTAATTATTTTATAATTGTATTTAATTATATATCTTGAACATGTTTTGATTAGGCAGCTGCAAAATACATTGAGTATATGGAGGCTAAATATGTTCATGTATATTAACTATGCATAGCGTGTTATCTAATTTTAAATGCAAATTAGTAAGAGATAACATAAAATACATTTTAATTTTTAGATTGTAAAGTAATAATGATATGCTTACTACAAATGGACCTTTTAAATTAGAATTACGTTATTAACCATTGCACTCAACTACTCTAATATGAATTTAAATTAGAATTTATATATGGAGTTTCCAAGTCAATTTTGATGTAGGATGATTATAATTTTCTAAAATGTCCAATTTGTTACAAGAAAAATTAGCATACTATAAAATAAAGGGCAGTGGTATTTTAATAAGCAAGATATTTTAGCTGTTGATGATAGCTAGCATCTGGACTATCTGTTATGCATTCATGTTGCATCTGTTTCAGATCAGAGTGGTGATACTGTTATGTTTGTCAGTATGATTCCATAGAATTGCATTTAGTTATACTGTAATAAGGAAAATTTAAGATAATGGCCCAGATCACCATCTCAGCTGTCAATGAGGTGCACACAGCATAGCTCAAATGGGAGCTGAAAAGCCAACTTTTATGAGGCTCAGTGTTGGAATATCGCCGAGCCTCATTTGCATAGCTAATGAGCCGCCATTTTCATGGAAGAGGCTCTTGCGCAGGACGGGGCTGTCTACACTGCCCCTTCTTGCGCAAGAAAAACCCTCTTGCGCAAAGCCATTATGCTGATTATTTTCAGGCATAACGGCTTTGCGCAAGAGGGTTTTTCTTGCACAAGAAGCGCCAGTGTAGACAGCCCCGTCTTGCGCAAAAGCCTTTTCCGCGAAAATGGCGGCTCATTAGCTATGCAAATGAGGCTCGGCAATATTCCAATGCTGAGCCTCATTTGCATAGCTCTGGCACAAGATCGCACCAGTCTAGACACAGCCTTTATGTATTAGGCTGGAGCCCTGACATACTAAGAGTAGCTAGAAGATAGACAGATACTATAGCCAAAAATGTGTAAGAAAATGAAGTCTTGGGAAAGATCCACTATTCTTGCCATATGCCACCAAAGGGGCTCTCTGGATTCTCTTCTGGCAGGTGACACTAATTTAAAGGACATAGTCCATTAACAGTATAAAAAAATGGTTTCAAAATTGAGCACACCAAATTTAGGAAATACCTTAATTTTAGTTTCATTGTAAATAATAATTATAACAGTCTTCCACACAACAGTTTTCTGGGAAGCATACTGTCCTCAGAAATGGTAGGGACAATTTTAGGAAAAAATCTTGTTCAGTCCTTACGCCCATGAGCTGGAGTGTGTTCAGTAGTATACAGAATCCTCAAAGGATTTAGCTACCAATATCTAACAAAGCTCTACTGATCATGTGGGAATGCAGATTTTTCAGAGTCTTATAATTTTCCCAGATTTGGATGGATTTTCATGGAAATCCAAATTTTCATGGCAAAAGTCCCCTCTCTAATACTACACCACCTCCTGCAAAATTTTATATCTTTGCTGCAATGTATGGGTACATCTACAGAGCAACAGCAACTAGCGTTATTTCAAAATAATTTAGTCCATGTCTACCCAGCAGGCAGTTATTTTGAAATAATGTTGAAATACTGTCAAGCTGGAGGACTTCTTACTCCAACTCCTGTAACCCTCATTGTACAAGGAGTAAGAGAAGTTGTAGCAAGAGTTCTATATTTTGAAATAAGTGCTGTGTAGATGCTCCCAATTTTGAAATAAGCTATTTTGAAATAAACTACACAATTGACATAACTCAATTTCCGTAGCTTATTTCGAGTTAAGATCTACTGTGTAGATGCACGCTATGAAGACATTAGTTCTTCTTAGTTGAAAGATTTGTTTTGCAATTAGGACAAAACAATATATTGTTTTTCTTAATCTCATTCTGGAAAAGTATTAGCTGAGACTTTCCAAGAAAATTCAAACTAAAGCATAAACCCAGCATAGAAAATTTCAGACTAAACACTAAGGCTAGACTGCAAGCCTCTTTTGAAAAAGTGCATCTAGACTACAACCAGTACTTTCAAAAAAACAAGCCACTTTTTCGAAAGAGAGCACCCAGGCAGTCTGGATACTCTCCTTTGAAAAAGCACAGTTTGCATTACATAGCATCTTTTTTCGAAAGAGCACTTTCAAAAAAAGGCATTCTTCCTCGTAAAATGAGGTTTTCCGCGATCAATTTACTTTCAAAAGAATGTGGCAGTGGTCTAGATGCAGGGGAAGTTTTTTTTTAAAAAGGCCACTTTTTTTGAGAAAACCCTGTAATCTAGACACACCCTAAATTTGGTACACTTCTCAGCAACTGAAAACAGGGTTCTTTAATGAGAAGTCTCAGGGAACTTTATAAGTGTTGCTACTTGTGTTCCCAATATTAATCCACTGGGTCAGATTTGAAATGAATGTCTTCCTCTCTGCTTGCATGCCATATGACAGATATAACATTTTTTAATTTGTTTCCCAAGAGCCATTTCTAGTTAGCAGCAGATGCAAAAGAAGTGTTGCTATGATTTTTACTTGAGCTGCCAGTTCATCTCCAGGAAGAACTTTCATTGTTTTTGGGACAGATGTTAGACCCTGGAAGTGTTTATTATATTAATATGTGCCGGAGTCATAAAGGTTTGCACACTTACTGTATCTGTGTTGGTTCCAGGATATGAAAGAGACAAGATGGGTGTTGTTATATCTTTTATTGGAATGACTTCCATCACAAGGAATCATTTAAAATGAAGAGGACAATAAATATCTCTGCAGTTGTAATGAAACATAAAATCAATGTCTCTGCTGAGTACATGATTTCTGGTGTCTTGCAGAGTTGTGAATTGAAGCTCAGAGGCTCAACTTCTGAAGGTGTGGAATATGTTTCCTTTGAGGATGGAGATTGTCTTTTTTCCTCTTTGTGTGTAAGTTCATTTGACAGGCTAATGATTTATTTGTTTCACCTACATAGACAATATTGGGGCATTTGATATATTGGATGAGGTATACCGCATATTATGGTAGGTATAAATAGGCATGTGGATTCATGGCTCTTGAAAGCTGTTTTGTGGATGTTATATGATTATCAAAGCAGTTTAGTTTTGACTGAAAGATTTGCATCAATAGTTACAGCAGAGTCTAGTGCTGTTTTCCCATCTCTCCATCATTTTGCATGATTCCTTTCAATTTGTGTTAACTTGGTTTTAACAATCTGTTCCACCTTGTATCAGGTATAACACTCTGGATAACTTCCCAGATGAAGAAAAGTAGTATGGAGCTTGAGAGCTTTTCTCTTTCACCAACAGAAGCTGGCTCAATTGAAATATTATTTACCCACCTCACTTCTCTAATTATCTGTAAATGTGATAAGCATCTTTAGAGAGAGAAGCAATCTGGGAGCATCATGACTGCAATAAGTCTTTTTGAGCTAGAGATTATATTCTAGCCTACATGGGAAAGAATTGCTGAGCTTTTGCAATGAACTAAATTCAGTAGGGACTCTAAATCCAGAGACAGGTAAACTCCTCTGAAAATACCACCCCCTATTGAATACACAAGTTCTGACCTGATTCAAGAACTTTGGGTATAAACCAGGAATGGGGAACCTCTGGTGCACCATATTATTATTAGTTAATGTAGCGTGTCAGAGGGAGCCTCTGGCAGGCAACAAGGTGGTTTGTTTACCTGAGCATCCACAGGCATGGACACTCACAGCTCCTATTGGCCACTGTTCAATATTTCCAGCCAATGGGAACAGCAGCAATTGGTATCGGCTTTGCCACAGCTAGCAACAGCTCCCATCAGCCAGGAACAGCAAACTTCAACTATTGTAGGGCTCCGTACCTGCAAGTGCTCATGTAAACAAACTCCACAGTTATCCCTAACAAACTGCATATGAGCCATGGGCTGAAGGTTCTCCACCCCAGAAATAAAGGATCAGCATAAACACACCGAGGGACCCCCATTTTGGTCCAAAAACTAACATGAGATTTTAATAAAAAGGACAAAGTCCCGCTGGAATGTTTAAAGGACTAGAAGATGGGTAATGCCTGGTATCCTTGTGTAACCCCTCCTGTTGGCTAGTCCAGTATGAGGTTATTCAGTATAGGGGAAGCCTTGTGACTTCTTACACCACGTGGGGGGGAGGGAGGGGCTAGGCCTGAGGCTGCTTGGTGTGCTCTGCATTGTGTATGTGTGAGTGCACCTCAGACCAGACCCACTCAGACAAATCACCAGGAACAGGCTTTATTCTGTAAAAAACATAGAAGAGGAAAACAGTTCAGCAGCCCCTTCTCTCAGCATGCAGCCTGGGGGCAGAGGGCACATCCTGGCAGGAACCAGGAAGTTCTCCCAACATGCCGCAGTTTGTAGTCCACAACTTGTAGTTCCCAGGGCTGCTGCTGGAACACACTGGACCTTGGGCTACACTTGCCTGGCATCCTAAGACTGTTACTGTTTTATGATGTGATGATGATGATTATATTTTCCCTATGATCTTTTTATCCTAAAGTAAAACTACTGTACTTTGTGAAATACAGCTGATGACTGTCCATCCTGTCACTGTCCTTTGTAAAATAGCCTTAGGTGCTAAATAAAGGTCAGAAATGGTGGGAACAGTCACAGTGAATTGCACTGGAACTTCAAGATTAAACAGCAAGTCTAAAAGGAAAGGGACTTGGGGTCCCATCTATCAAGATTTGACAACTGAAATCCTGAGACCTATCAGGGGACTTTTTGGAGACTGCAGTGACGCTGTTGATATTAGTACTGTGACAGTGGTTTCATATAGGCTTGTGATAAGCTGATAGCACTAGTAGGACACTTTCCTCAGGTTCACACCTCCAGCTTTATAGCCATATGCCAGAGGTAACTGATGCAAGCAACAATGATACAACATTTGCAAGTTCCAGCTTTGTTTTGTGCCATTGGCACATGCAAATTTCAATATATTCTCAAACTGTGATTTTGACTGATTTGCTTTTGTCTCGTGATCGAGATTTATTTGTTAGGGTTTTTTGTTTGGTTGGTTGGTTTTTGTTTTGTTTTGGGGGAGGGGATTGTTTTTGTTTTTGTTTTGTGTTTGTTTTTTTGTCTGAGTAATATCCTTTAAGAGCATTAAGAGATACTAAAGGCATCAGAAATATTAGCTGACAGAGGGCTCAGTGGAAAAATATTTTGGCCACAGTCTCTGCCTGCAGTTGGGGACTGGCATTTAACTATGGCTGTTGGCATCAGTTATCTAAACCCTCCAGCATAAGGATTTTCTGTGTGGCAAGAGGAAACAAATCATGTCAACACTTTAATACCTTCTGAAGGGATTGTCCCATTAGAGTCTCTGGAGGTGATACTTCAGGTGATTCAAGCATTAGTGAGTAAAATAGATTTATATTCCTTACACTGGATGCTGAATTTAGAAAGAAAACCCCAGTAGCTGGAAAATGATGCAAAAGCTTTAAGTGTAAAACAAAACAAAACAAAACAAAATATGCAACAGGAACTGAGAAATCCAAAAGATGTAGCTAGGTTTATGATAAAATGCTCTGGTCCATAGAAAATAAATAGTTTGAACAATCTGAACATAAATTGAGACATGTGAGTTATATAAAACCATAGTAATTATTACATGGATACATCTACACTGCATGCTTATTTCAAAATAAGCTATTCCAGAATAGTTATTCCGAAATAGCTTATTTTGAAAAAGTACATCTACACTGCAGGGAAGCCTCAAAATTAGTCCAAGGCAAGCTTGCCTAATGTAAGAACATAAGAACATAAGAATGGCCGTACTGGGTCAGACCAAAGGTCCATCTAGCCCAGTAGCCTGTCTGCCAATGTAGATGTGCTATCTCAATTGAAAGCCTCTGGAGGCATGGGGAGGAATAACTTAGAATAGCCCTGGTGAAGGGCTATTTTGAAATAGGAGCAATGGAGTGTTACACACTCCACACACTCATTATTTCAAAATAGCTGTTTTGGACTACACATTATTCCTCATAGAATGAGGTTTACAGATTTCAGAATAAGCGGTCCGTTATTTCAAAATTATTTTAAAATGACAGAATGGCTGTGTAGATGCTTGCATTGTTATTTCAAAATAATGCTCGTTATCTCGAAATAATGGTGCAGCATAATCACATCCATAGTGAATCAGGCATCAGCCCCTATAGTCTAATAGGAAGGAGCAAAAGGAACAGTCATGGAAAATTATAGCATTATTTACCTGTAGTGAATATTTCTTCTCTCAACTATGATTTAGCCCCTCAGCTTATTGATTTCTAGCCCTTATTGAAATAAGCACAGTCCTTCCATCTAATTTAACTGTGGATGTTCTTCTCATTTTCCATATAATGATCTCCTGAACAATGTGGGTACGTGTAAACGGCAACGTTATTTTAAAATAGCTAGCGTTATTTCAAAATAACTTAGTCCGCATCTACACAGTAGGCAGTTATTTAGAAATAATGTTGAAATACTGTCAAGCTGGAGGACTTCTTACTCCGACTCCTGTAACTCTAGTTGTATGAGAAGTAAGGGTAATTGGAGGCAAAGTGTTCTATTTTGAAATAAGTGCTGATAAGACGCTCCCTATTCCAAAATAAGCAATTTCTAAATAAGCTATGAAATTGACGTAGCTCAATTTGCGTAGCTTATTAAGCCCTGTGATATTGTGTGACACAGTTAAGAATTATTCAGTGTGTTTTGAAAAGTACTTCCTTTCCTCAGTTTAAACTAATTACCTTCCAGTTCCACTGAGACTACGTCTAGACTACAAGCGTCTTGCGCAAGAAGCTTTTTTTGGAAGAGATCTTCCAAAAAAACTTCTTGCAAAAGAGAGCATCCACACTGCAAAAGTGCATCGCTTTTTCAAAAGATAGCGTCCAGACTGCCTGGACAATATCTTACATGTAAGCAGTGATTGCTATGGACAGAATGGCCACCAGGGCACCTGTGATTTTTCCTCTTCCCTCTTCTTCTGAAAAAGCTGCCTCTTCCCCGTCCACACACGCCTTTTTGCGAATGAGCTTGCTCTCAGATCACTCAAAAAAAAAAAAAGACACACTTTGCAAGTGAAGGGAGCATTTTTCAGACCTTAGCCAATCTTACAACTAACTTCAACAACTGGTTTTGTTTTGAGGAAGAATCCAGTGGAAATTAAATAAAGACTTTAACAGATTTGCCTGTTTGGTATAACAAATCTATACTGAGGTTATTTGTTAACTAGATCATTAATGAGCTCTTTCGCAAAAAGGCTTCTTCCTCATAGAATGAGGATTACCAGTTGCGCAAAAGACCCTCTGTCCTTTCGATTTACTGTTGAAAGAACGTGTTTGCAGTGTGGACGTAACTCAAATTTTGTTGGAAAAATGTCTGTTTTTTAACAAAACTCTGTAGTCTAGACATAGCCAGAATGTCTTCTTAAATTTGTAATGTGAGAAAGGACAATAAGGGTTGATGGTTTCCCTGTCATCCTCATTGGCAGTCCCTTGATGCTGAGTATGATCTCATCTTATGTTTTATTTTTCATGGGTCCTTTGGTGATTGAGAAATCCAGTCCTTGAGCCACAGGCTCATTGGTATATATTGTAGTTGTTGTTGAAAGATACAACTGCTACAGGATAGTTGTGTGTCCTTTCTTTTCTGATGTTTTTCTGAGACAAGCGCAAGGCTATACTTTATTTATACTATGCTGTTCATTAATTTGTAGAACAATATCTTTCCTCACCTCCTTTGTCTCTTTTTTAACTACATATTACCACAGTAGAATTTTCTCCATCTTCTCAGCCTTTCCATGACACAAAAAAGCAGTATATGTTCCACAAGAATGACTATTTCGATAGGGGATTGTTATAATTTAAAGTGCAGTCCTATTTGTTTTATTATAGCACCTAGCACCATCAGGTATGTACCTTCAGAGATCCCTTCAGAGAATGAGAACAGCTTGCCAATTAGCAAATGAGGGGCACTAACTGGTCTCTTACCATATCTCCCCTTTTGTGCCAACTCAAGCAGGCAGCCAAATTGGTTAGCCTAGATGGAGTCTCTCATTTTTGTTAGATGCCCGTTTGCAGGCCTATGACCAATCTTATAACTGCATATGCTAACTATTGATAGGTGGGGCTTTTCTGATCAGTCCTGAAACAGAACAAACAAGGATCGATGTAACAGTGAAAGTTCAAACACTATCCCTTTAGGGAAGCACAGTGTAAGATCTAAAGCACTTTGATGGCCAGTGTTCAATGGACTATCTCTTCTGCTTTCTTTCCTAACATGGAAGCAGCTGATGTAGATGCCTCTGTTCTAAACAAATGCCAGACATATAATGCTCTGAAGATAAAACAAGAAATTGATCTACTCCCTTCAATACTGCTGTGAACTGAAACCTAGTTTAAAAGTTCCCATCTCCATGGATGACGATGGTTCTTTATTCGTAGACTGAATTGTGGTGAACCAGCCTAGTGCTGATGTTTTCCTGTAACTGAAAGCATTGGCATGTAGATTTAAATTTTCCAGCTCTTGAAAGAATGACATTTGTGCTTTGTGTTTGAGGAAGAGATCCCTGCTATTTACCTCTGGGATGAGGTTTCTCACACTTATATTTACTTTAGAAGTGAAGTGCATTCTGAAAGACTTGAAATGCCTGAATGGAGCAAATGCCTACTTTCCCACTCTCATTTAGCATAAAGTTGGTAAAGGGTCTGTTTTCAACAATTAGTTCTCCTTGCTCCCATTGAATGTCTCCAGTAGCTAGTGGCTCATGGTTCTTTGATCCAGAAACTAACCTCCTCATCCTAAAAGTCCCCTAAAAGTCCACTATGAAGGGTACGTTACACACCACTGTCTTGCTTTCTCTACTGAAAAAGGGGAAATTTGTGGACTATGTCCTTTAAGACATGACTTGTGATGGATTTTGTGGGCCTGTGTATATGACTAATATTTTAGTACAGTGTGAACTGAAAATGGCTACTCATCATCAGCAAACAAAAGTTCTAGCATGGCCAATTGGTCCACCTATAATGTTCCTCCGTATCCAATGGGTGCAGTAGTGGAATAAGATACTCCAGTATCCAAATGGCTGGAGCCACCCTCCCCAGCCAAGCAATATAGGGAAAAGAGGAGGCAGGAAGAAAGAAAGACACAGAACCTTTCCCCTTTTGCATATTCACATGCTTCAGGCCATTGTGAACAGGCGGATTTAGAGAGAAAATGTATAACACTATCACACCTGCTCCTGCCTGAGATCTCCTGCTTGCTGCAGAGGCAGGGGAGTTTGCTCTCAGACCACTCAAAAAAAAAAAAAAAGACACACTTTGCAAGTGAAGTGAGCATTTTCAGACCTTAGCCAATCTTACAACTAACTTCAACAACTGGTTTTGTTTTGAGGAAGAATCCAGTGGAAATTAAATAAAGATTTTAACAGATTTGCCTGTTTGGTATAACAAACCTATACTGAGGTTATTTGTTAACTAGATCATTATCTCAGAGATGTACTGTATCCATTGTTATCCATCCAAATGATTAAGGACACTGTAACATTATGTAAGCAATAAAACATTCGGTTAATTTACCTTTGTAAGAAGCTTTAATAAGTTAAACAGTCATCATCAAGGTCTTTGTCAGGGTATTGCGCATATTTTAAAAGAAATTTGATATATCAAGATGATCCAGGCTGAACAACGTCATAATAAAATATAGATAATGTTCACACTGAATTAGAGTTGACAGATGTTTGACAAACATTCAGTCTACTCTGAATATCAGAACAATTGGGACAAGCCTTTATTAAAAAAAAAAGAATCAAAAGAGCTAGTTAGATAGTTTTACTGTATCCTTGATAGTCTGTATAGGTTCGAGCTCACAATGTGCATCTTAGAGATATTAATCTAATTGACAAATAACATCACTGCCAAAGGGACAAATATACTGGTGTCTTTACTTAATTCTTGCTACAGCATATAAGAAATTGCTGGATTACGGCTGTAGAATTTAGCACTTTGCAAGATTCAGAACAAAGAGAACAAAGAAGTCAAACTGACCTCTGTGTGTGTGTGTATATATATATATAATTATTTAATGTTCAGCATTAAAGTACTGTATATATATATTTCATTAGCTATTCTCATAAGAATATATTGAGCTACAAAAGACACCTTCTTACACATGAAATGGAGACAGTGAGTATTCTCATGAAGGTATCATCACAGTTTTTTTGGAAGTGGCACATTCCCTCTTTTTAAAATATTAAGGGGCACTTACATAATTCTTTATTTCTTTCAGACCCACTCCAAAATCTATTAAAGTCAATGAAAATTTTACTGTTGAATTCATTGGGAAAAGAAACTGGTTTAGGAACTAGTTAACATGAATCGGATGCCATAAAAATCAGTATTTTCCAAAAATTGTCATCTCATGTGAATAAATATTTCTGGGAGTAAGCATCATATCTCAAAAGACTGCTTCCACAGAATTAGAAAAACTAAAGCTCTATTGCCAAGTCTTACATGTTTTTCCTAATGGACACACACACAAGAAATCCTTGCCATGTTTCCCTAGTGTCAGCATCTTGCATTTCTTTAATCAAAAATGTTAAATGTTTTTAAACAAAAAATAACTGTCTAAGTGAGGGATCAAAACAACTAGTTTAGAATCTATGTTGCACGGCAGTGGTCTATTTCTGTACAGGTCTAACTCCAGGCTAGTCAGAGGCGCAGTATAGAATGCTAGTTGAAATTATGTATAAACGTTTGTCTTTGCCCTTGCACTGCCAGTAAACAGATTATCACATGAACTTCATTTTAGAAACAGCACATACATTGCAGAAATCATTAACCCATTCATTTGCTAGATTAACTCACTTTGAAAACCACATCGCCAGCATTGCTATTATTTTTTTACTTGGAAATATATAGTTGGGGCTACACTTAATTCATTAGTTAATTTTAATATTGTAGCTCATGAAAGCTAATAACTTAGCAAAATCCTGATTCAGTGCAAGCTCTCCTATGCAGGTCTTCCTCTGCAAATTAATTTTTATTTGAAACAATCCTTCTATTATAGACTTTGATCTCATATAAAATATTGTGGTATTTTTATTATGTAGACATAAGTCAAAAAGTGATGAAAATGTGACCATCAAACACAGTTTGAAATCTAAAAGTGAAAAAGAAAAGAGAAACAAAAAAAGAAAAAGCACAAACTTAGATTAGTATTTGACTGTAAAGCAGTTGAAAAGGTGTGGATGGTGTGGCTGGGAAATAAAAACATATTTTCTCTTTAGATTTTTCAAAGGTGTTTTAAAGTTATTCAACTAGAATTAGGGAATGTCTACACTGCAATTCTATCTGGAAATAACTAGCACTATTCCGAAATAATTTAGTCCATGTCTACACACCAGGCATTTATTTCAAAATAGTGTCAAAATACTGTGCAGCTGGAGGACTTCTTACTCCAAGTTGTGTAACCCTCATTGTACAAGGAGTAAATGAATTTGGTGGAAGAGTGCTCTATTTTGAAATAAGTGTTGTTTAGAAGCTCCCTATTTTGAAATAAGCTATTTCGAAATAAGGTAAGCAATTGACATAGCTCAATTTGCATAGCTTATTTGAGTTAAGTCCTGCAGTTTAGATGCACCATATCATGAAAACTAGCTTGGGTGTGTGCTGAAGTCACACTTCTGATTCTGATTGCAATATACGTGTATCTTACATCACGCATAAAGCCATTATATAAAAGAGCTATATCTGACATATATGATACTGACTTCTTTTGTAAAATCTCTTTCAGAACTACTGATGAAAAGTGCTATCTTTAAAGAAGAGTTTGATAATACTGTTTCAATTAATTAATATTAAGACTTTTGCTAGTTATGTTGGCCATATACCAACCAGAAGTTAATATAGCTCTGTAGGAGCTTGCAAACTCTACACTTGTGGTCCATTGACTGACTTCAGCAAGAATTCTGAGCAAAAAGGGACTTACAGGATTGGACTGTTCGAGTGAGGGGCTCATCTGCTCTGTTCATTGGCGGGGGAGAAATGGGGACTTTCTTGGAACAGCGTGCATCTCTGAATTTCATAGCATTCCTAAGAAGTATAGTGTACACGATACTAATATGTGCAGCTTTCAATTGGTTAACACCCAAATGAGTTATCATGCTGTGATCTATGTATTGTGTATTCATTACACACACTTTTCAGCCACATATTCACAGAGGTCCAAAAAGATACTGTTTAATGAAGATAAGTACATTACCACAGATTGTATTGTAGCTAGAAGCTAAAGTAAATAGTCTTACTTTAAAGAGTGTTAAAAAAGTGCATAATGAGTGATTTTAATGAAATAGCCTTATAATCCTTTCAGATCAAATGTAAATACCTCATGGGATTGTTAGATACAGTGTTATTTTGGCTTTATTTCTATTTACTTAACAAGTTTTCATTTATATCATGTACTTGTCTCTAATCTATTCAAGTTAAAGTTACTGTGGAAACTCCAGGGTTATATTCTAGGCTTCATATCATAATACCACAACAGAGTAACAACAAAAGAACACATTAGCCTCTTTAAAATTATTACTAATAATACAAAAATAGAAACATTTTGTATAAAATTGTAGACAATAAATTCTCTAATGCTTTTCCTCATATGTATGCCTCTAGACATATTGAATTACTTATACTAGAGAGAATAAAAAAGAAAAGATTTATTTTTTTTCCTTTATTAAAATTACTTGAATGAATGTTTCATCATATTAATGGAAGAAAACTGATGAAACTCAGCAGTTTAATGCTAGTTAATGTTTATAATATTTTTCAAAATAAATGCATTCCTGGTCAATTTGTTGGATTAATAACCCTGGAGGCTGCTTTCCTTTGTATACAGCACAGATATATCATGAGTAGTAGTGCAAAGAGAAACCACCTTTAGAGCTTGATTTAAAGCTTCTAATGCTATCCAACAGTGAGAGAGTTCAATTCCAATCCTATCTACCCTTGGGCTTATATAGCGATTGCTAACACTTACGCAAACCAGTCCCAGTAGGAACTTCAATTAGATGATCTAATTCAATTCATGTGTGTTTTTCCCAACCACCCGTCCAATGGCAGTAACTGTTAGTAGTTTTAGCATGTATTAATTGTCTTATTTGCTTTCAAATATAGATAATACCAGACATACCAATCTTTTTGATTAAATCGTTTAATGCAGAAACAGTAGCAAAATGAAGATAGACAAATGTATAGAATTAAGTAATTTTACATTGAAATTCATAACAACATAAGAAAATAAGAATGGCCATACTGGGGCAGACCAAAGGTCCATTCAGCCCAGTATCCTCTCTGCCAACAGAGGCCAAACCAGATGCCCCAGAGGGAGGGATCACAACAGGTAATCCTCATGTGATCCCTCCCCTATCATCTACCTCCAAGGAAACAGAGGCTAAGGACACCATTCCTACCCATCCTGGCTAGTAGCCATTGATGGACCTAACCTCCATGAATCTATTTAGCTCTTTTTGAACCCTGTTAAAGTCCTAGTCTTCATCACATCCTCTGCCAAGGAGTTCCACAGGTTGGCTGTGCGCTGAGTGAAGAAAAACTTTTTTTTGCTTGTTTTAAATGTGCTGCCTATTAATTTCATTTGGTGACCCCTAGTTCTTATTCACTTTTTTCCAATTGGAGTAGTACTACCTGCACACACTGGATGCCAGGCATTTAATTGGTTCCAGTGTCTCATAAAGAGGAGTAGGCTTTCTTCAGCCTACCCTCTGGGACTTTGCTCAGGCTGAGCCCTGGCATCCTACCTCTCTCACAAGAAGAACAAAGGAGGTGGTGGAGTGGATAAATCAACCTGCAAGGGCTTGAAGGTCTGATATTGACCTGCAAAATCCACAATGTCTGAATATATCCCATGAGTCCGAAGTCTAACACCAATCCCAGGTCTTTGTAATGCTCTGTGAGAACCATTATTTTTTTCATTTTAATTATATTGGAAAGCATCAGCAAATTGTGATGAATTAACAACTCAACCCAAGTTCTTCAAATATGTACTAATCATGTTCCTGCTCTACCCACTGTGGCTTGAATTTTCTGCAAGGAAGATAAAACTCCCTGGACCTCTGCCAATTGAAGTATGGGAGTAAAAATCCTTCCTGACCCCTAAAAAGGTGATCAGCTACAAATGCAGCATCAGTCAGGCAAAGTTACCGTTCCTCATTGAGGGCTACTAGAATTGAGTCAAAAGAGGCTTCACATGAACCCTGTTCCAGGTAAAATTCTGGGAGTGGGGGAATGCTGGCCAGTGAGTTGGCCAGAAGCTCACAGGGAAGAACACATTATTTTAGCCTTGCTATTAGCTCTGTCTGCTTTCACCCTGTTAAGATTCCCTACCCATGCAGGGGGGTGAACAGCATATATATATATATTAAAAGCTTACACTAATGTCTACTCATTTCCAGCCAGACCTCATTCAATCATTCTTGTTTCCCCAATCTCTCTGATATTTGCAAAAACTTATGCTAATTTAAAGTTACAGAAATTGCTTCACTAATGTCCATACAGAACTGAGTCATTAGCTCCTGTATTGCCTGTTCCTTTTATGATATTTCAAATGCTACATTCAGTCATTCTTGCTTATGCTTAAAATGTATTAAAACTTCTCAGATTATATATTTAAACATCTATTTACTCTAAAGTATTGTAATGTGAAAATCTATTATTTGAGGGGCAGTAGTTACTATGTGTAAGTAATATGATGCACTTTTAGTCAAAATAGCCTCTACTGTGGAATCTGATCTTGCCATTTTTAGTTACTTAAGTAATTCTCACTAAGTCAATAGGATTATGCATGCAACAAAGGATATGAGGAAAGCTATACAGAATCAGAGCTCTTAAACAGATCCAGAGGCATTTTTTTCAAAAAATAAGAAAAATTAGGCTCTTAAATGCATAATTAGTCCCCTGCCCGATTTTCACAATTAAAAGCACCCACCAGTTCTTACTGATCTCAAACAAATGTAATGGCATATCTTATCTGTTGCACAGTTGGGTAAATTTTTCAGAAATGTCTGAGTGACTAAGGAGACTGTCTAACTGAATGGCTGAATTGAAAATTGATTTTATTTTCCTTAGTTGGGAGCTGATGGGTGTTTAGCATTTTTAAAAATCCAGATGGTGCCTAATTATGTAGCGAATACTTTAAATTCATATTTCAAGAAATATATCCCATTTTTGGTACTATATGTACAATATTCCTAAAGAATGAGTGCATATAAACTTTAAAATATTTATATTAGAGGTTATTCATTAATATTTTAAGAGTATGTTTTGTGGTAGACTTCAAATAGACTATTGCAAGAGATGAGAAAACAATTTAGAGTATATACATCAATATACTGTATTAAAGAACCTTGGGAGAAAATGTCAACCAGTGCTAAATTGGGATTTTCAAAGTCAGATCAAATGCAAACTCCTTCAAAAATTCCTGATGCCATGTGCTCAATAAATATGAATTTATCTGCTTGACACATCAACTTATCATGAAGTGATCTCTTTACTAGGAATGTAGGTTTCAACTGCATTAAATCACTTGCCTAATTTTGAGAGTGGATTGAAATGATCCATGGGCTAATAACTTATGGTAATGCTAATTCGGCAGTACTTGAAAATGTACAGGATCCATGTAATAAGTAATGAACACAAGATAATTGTAATAATAGCATGTAGTTCAGAATGACACTAGCTAATGCCCATTTAGTTTTAAGACTTAAAATAATAATTAATTCTATCTATCTATCTATCTATCTAGATTTATTATATATATATATATATATATATATATATATATATATATATATATATATATATGAGGATATAGCCAGTTATAATTGTTCTATGAGCAGTTTTCCTTTAACTTCCACCCTCATTTTAATAATGTGTGTGCACGTATTTGTAGACTGAATTGAGATTGAAGGGCACTATGGGAACTTGAAAGCCATCACCATACTGAAAGCAATCAGCAAGCTTTTCATATATGCAATATATGCTGACCAAAATGGATCCTTCCAAACATAGTTTCCTCATCAACTTAACAAGTGTTAAATGTTTTTCTTATTGTTCAGTTCTTCAAAGATATTTAATGATGATAAGTTTCCAGTGCTTCAGGGAGCAAAAGGAACAAATCCTTTTGTTCAGAAGAAAATCCATTGGAGGCAATGGGATTCTGCACAGGTGCAGGGTCCTTTCATGACAGACAATAGAGCAGGACTTTATAAACCTGGTCTTTTACAGTAAGTGTTATCATTTTCTTATTAATTTTTAGTTTTGCATAAATCCTCCCTTTCTTCAACAATTAGTTAAATTAAGAGCAACTGGAAGTTATCTCTTTAGCAAAACTGGGCCACAAAAGCTAAGTATGATTCTTCAATGAATGAATCTAATGAATTTTAATTATATGAAATTCCCTAGCATATTTTTACCTAATTACTGAGTTAGACCTAACAGTCTTGAATTTGGTAGTTCCCTTCAACTTAAAACATGTATCCCTGTTCATATTGTTCATTCTATTAAGTCTTTTGTAAACCTCAACTCTATCTCACCCAACCCTTTCTACACTGTGGAAATGAATTAGGTTCTTTCAGTGTGCAGACCTGTTAATCAATTGAAAGGCTGACGTATTTTTAATCTTCTATTTCTGGATCTCTAACTTTGTTTCTGTCCTTCAAAAATTTAAAGCACTGAAATTATTTTCAATATGTAACCGTGATAAGAAGATAAAGTACACAGCAAAAACACATCCAGATTTCAGATAAGTGAACAGAAATTTTGCAAGTGACTTCAGTTGTAGCAAAACTGAATTTAATCTTCTTGAGGAAGATATTTCTAGTCCAGTGTGTATACTGTGCCATCACATGTATATAAAATTGTGTTAAATATGCATGTATTGAATTTTATATTGATTGCCCTGAAAGATTGCTATTCTTGCCATGGACAAGGTAACTTCATGTTATTTACTATAGGGAAAAAGACAAACATGGATGCAATTTTATTTCATTATCTATGGGCTTGCTGACATTGAGAAGTTTTGCTAGCTTAACTAAAAGAGTGGTGCTGTACAATTATAATTAAATTGGTGTAACTCTATGGGTATGCCTATAGTGTACATTTACTTCAGAATAAACTATTCTGGAAGAAATAATCCAAAACACCTTATTTCAAAATAGTGCGTCTACATGCCAAAAGCTCATTGAAAGAGTGCTTAGCTATTTTGAAACAGAATGTCCACACTGATTGGATGCTAACATTTAAAACCACCCAGAACCACTTCAGGCAGGGCAGCAGGCGAGCACTTACTTCCCGTGGCTAATGCCTGAGGCTATCTGAGGCTCTTGCTTAAAGGGACTCTCTGTACAGCAATGTCTCAGGCTTTTTTCCTTTGCTTACCTCCTTGAAGGACAGCAAAACCTTTCTTTTGCCTGCTCTGGTTGCCCTTGCAAACACCTTAGCTATCCAGTTATGGAGATGGAGATGCCTCTGGGAAATCCATGGCTAAGGCAGCTGCGCTGCACCTCATTCACCAGTTTCTGCAGGCTGCCTCCCAGACCCTGCAGGCACCCAATAATATGATCATTTTGGACATGCTCCTCGCCTTTCTCTAGGCATGGCTCATGCTGCTGGATCCTGCCTCTCCTCCCCTCCACTGCCACTTCTAGCTTCTAAACACCAGTGCTGACTGGTGGGACCAGTGCATCATGGAGCGGTAGGATGACCAGTAGTGGCTCCAGAATTTCCAGATGAGGAAGGACACCTTTCTGGAGCTCTGTGAGTGGCTCGTCCCTGCCCTCAGGTGACAGAACACTCCCATGAGATCTGCCATCCCCTTCCAGAAGTGTGTCACCATAGCCCTCTGGAAACTCACCACACCAGAGAGCTACCGATTCATCAGGAACTAGTTCAGCATGGGGAGATCAACCATTGGGGCTCTGCTCATGCAGGTATGGCGCTCTTGGGCTACTGTGCCAGGAAGGGGGTGGTCTGCTGGAATGGAGTTCCCTAGGGAAAGAGGGAGATTGGGTGGCAGTGGTGAAAGCCCCTCCCTGGGAGGTTTTCAGTGCCTTCCTCACAAAGACCTGCTGGGCGATGGGGTAAATTGGGGGGTTGCTCCTGGTGTGTGTTAGGGGAGGGTGGGGTTCAGAGACCTCCTGAGGGCTCTGGCCACCCTGTGACTATCTGTTTGTTTGTTTGTCTCTTCAACATGTGCTGCGGGCCATCAACATCATCTTGCTGCACAGGGTCATTAGTCTTGGCAACATGGACACCATTGTCACTGGCATTTCTAACAAGGGCTTCCCCAACTGTGTGTGTGTGTGGGGGGGGGGGGGGGGGGGGGGTTATTGACAGCACTCACATCCCCATAAGGCTTCAGCTTACATCAAATGGAAGGGGTACTTCTCAATGGTCCTTCAGGCTGTTGTGGACCACTGGGGCCAGTTCACAGACATATACGTCTGGTGGCTGGGGAAGGAGCATGATGCCTGTGTCTTCTGTAACTGGAGTGTGTTCAAGAATCTGCTGTCTGTACATGGTGAGAGATACAGCCTACCCTCTCTTGCCCTGGCGCATGAAGCCCTACTGGACACCTGGTCTACTCCAGGAAACGGTTCAATGCCAAGCTCAGCAAGGCCCACATGGTCATTGAGAATGCCTTTAGGCATCTGAAGGCATGGTTCAGATGCCTCCTCACCCAGTTGGACATTGGGGAGCAGTACATCCCACACGTGGTGGTCGTGTGCTGCGTCCTTCACAATATTTGTGAGAGGGAAAGGTGTTCCTCCCTGGGGGGAGGGAGGAAGAAGCTGGAAGGGGAAGGAGGGATAAGGAGAGGTTAAAGGATGGGGATGGAACTGGGAGTGGAGCCTGGCACTGGTAATCCAACCACAGGAGCAGCAGTGGGAGCAGGAGCAGAAGCAGTCAAAGGAGCAGGCACAGGCAGCATGCTGGCAACCAGGGACTGAATAGCTGTACACGTGGTTTGGCCCTGATCCAACATCTCCCGCTGGGTGTCTCACTGCAGCTGCATGTCTTCCTGCAGTCTGTGGCCCAGGGTCTGCTCCAGGGATTGGAATGCCACAAGGTGCTCCCTCTGGAACTCATTCATGGGTCTCCGGCGTGTGCGAGTCTCTCAGGTTCTGGAGGCTATCCTGAGTGGTGTCCACTGCCCCTCTCTCGCAGCTGGTCCAGCTGTAGAGAAAAAAGAAAGAGGTCAGTCATCCCGGGGGACACTGTGCTTGAAGCCTTGCACTCATCTCTGAGCTAAGAGCAGCATCTCTTGGCTCACACAAAGGCGATGTGCAGTGGGCCCTGGCGAAGAGGGGTTCAGGGTGTTGTGGGGGAGATATGTGAGCAGCAAATGCTCTTGAACCTCACTGTGCTATCCCCAGCAGTGGATGCTGCCCCAAGAGTGTGGCCATGCCCATGTGTCTCATGGCTGAGGATGTCTGATTGTGTATCTCCATGTCCCCAGCTTCCTTCTAATGGTGGCTTGTCGAGAGAGGGTGTCCCATCCCGGTGTCATAAGCATGGCAGGCCTCTCTAGACAGGCCTCTCTGACCACAGCCAATAGCACAAGGGTACTCTGGTGCAACCTGCTGGGACTGTGTGCCCCAGCATGACACTGGACATGCTCCCAAGTGCACAGGCTGCTGAGCGATCCCCAGGCTGCAAAGGCCAAGCGAGGGGCATGCCCCAGACCTGCATCTCTTTCCTCTTCCACCCTGTGAATATGTTGGTACCCACCTGCTGTGGTTTCCCAAGCCTTGGACAATGCCTGGGATACGTTCAGAGCAAGAGATATTGCTTCAAGGGTCAGGAGGGTGACAGAGTTCACTTCGTCTGACTCTTACTCTTCCTTCTCTGCCTCTCTGTGCCCTGGGAGGATGACGATGGGCATCTCAAGCCCCAAGTCGACTACTGGGGTGGGGAGGGAGGGACTGCCCCACGCCCCAGGTTGTGGTCTAGGTCTCCAAAGTAAGGACAGGTGTGAGGTTCTGCCCTGAAGCAGGAATTGCGCTCTCAGGCCCTAGCATATGCCTGGCTGGAGCTCTTTGACTTTCATCTGCACCTGCTCCTGTGCATGAATGTGTCCATTGTTGACCAGGTTCTCAGCCATCTGGCCATAGACATCTGCATGCCTGCATCTCATGCAGAGATCCTGGAGGTTTGCTCCTCTAGCCCAACCTCAATGAGATCTAGTATCTCCACAACAGACCAGGAAGGCATGCACCTCTTTTGGGCCCGGGCAGGCTCCTGGGAGCTGTCTGACTGCTCCTTGGGAGCAGTGGAGGGCTGGATGGGAGCAGCAGACTGGCTCATTTTGGGTAAAATGTGAAGTAGTGGCATCTGCTGGGTGACTCAGGGCTTTCAAAGCCTCCTGCTTACCACAAGCCCTTTCCCCTGAGACTGCAGCTTTAAGGGCTCAAGGGGAACGGGGGACTATAGAGTTTGGCTGAGTGTATAAAGAACAGCCAGCAGCACACTGTGGGAAGGGCTGGAGGTCCCTTCTTTCTAAATAACTGCAGCTGCCCTGTCTACACAGCCCCTATTTCAAAATAGATATTTTGGAAATAACATTATTCCTCGTAGAATGAGGTTTACCAACTTTGAAATAAGCCTCTCGTTATTTTGAAATAATTTTGAAATAATGCAACCGTTATTCTGAAGTAACTTTTCTGTGTAGATGTACCCTATGTGTGGACATTCTGCCTCAATTTAAAGTTGCTTTATATCATTTTAGCTTGTCCCTGTCAAATAACAGCTTATTCATGCCTAATATAAGAGGCAAACTAAACTGATATGGGCTAACTATAAATTGACATGATTGGGTCCATACACAAAGGCACATGAGTGCAACATTACAATTTTAGCTCCATTGGGGCAATCGTGTGTAGATCACACTGAAAGTAATAGACAAATTATAGAAGTGGTTCCCATGCAACCTGTATTTTATCAATAATGTGGATCCATCAAAACACAGTTCCTTTAAAAAGCCAGGAAGTGTAGGTTTTGTTTCTCTTTGTTTAGTTCTGGAAAGACCTTTAGTCATAACAAATATTCTGATACTGAAAAAAAAGTGATGTGAGGGAGAGCTCTGACACAGACACAAATAGAAAATGCAGTCCAGAAAAAGGTTACCCAGAGATAATTCTTTCTTTCCCTGTAAATAGTCTTTTATTTCAAGTATGTATTTTGAAAATCTTTCTCCTGGAAAAATTATCATTCCATTTAATGGGGGCAAGATGAAGCCCCAAGTAAGCTGTACTTACATGTTTCTCCAAGAAGCACTTTTTTGATAAAACATTTACATCAGTGCTCTAGTTTGATAAATTAAACCAACCCTTATTGCAGTAAAACTTATCTCTTTGGTGATCACTCTCAAGTTTCATGGGAAACACAAAAGAGAAGTTAGATAAAAACGTAACATAGCCTTTCTGGAAGGTTCCTACCTAAAGTGATTTTGTTTCTTAGAATTCACAATGATTACACACAGGGACACAAAAACAAAGAAAGAGGAAACAGGGTGTATTTATCCTAAGGCAGAAATAAATAACACAGCACACCTTGCCTTAAACTGAATCTTTCAATAACTGACTCTGTATTTTTTAATCCTAACCCTGGTCTACATCAGAGCTTTATCTGAAAATAACCCCCCTTTGGTTGAATTTATAAGTGAAGTAGCCACACTACCAAGCCTATTGTTTGAAAATAACAGGCTGCTTATTTCCAAATGTCTTCTCCTGCTTTCCTCAGGGAATAATACTAATTTCAAAATTATTATTTCGAAATAGCTTTAGTGTAGAAGCTCCAATGCCACTATTTCAAAATAACTAGTCCCCAGAGTAATTCTAACTACTACTAATTACTCCCCAGTGCTTCCTGGGGAGCTAAATCAAATTAGCACGTCCACATTAACAGAGCCTTCCTTGGACTAATTTTGAGGTTTCCCTGTAGTGGGGACATTCTATTTCAATTTTGAAAAATTGAGAATTATGAAGCTGAATTTAAAGTAACAGATTGCAATTCCAACAAAGTCCTCAATACATGATAACAATTCTTTATGTGTAAAGACCAAATCCTGCAAACACATATATCCCTAATTTTAAAGTACTGGAACAGTTCCATAAGCTTAAAATTGTTCATGTAATTAAAGTTAAGCACATGTGCATTTGCAAGTTTAGGACGTTTTCTTTCTTTCTTTCTTTCTTTCTTTCTTTCTTTCTTTCTTTCTTTCGCATGTAGCTCTTCTTCTCCTTCTCCTTCTCCATCTCCTTCTCATTGCACAGGAATGCCAACAGAGTTCAGGCATGCATGTAGCCAAAAGAGATAGTAGTAATAGTAGCAATCTGAAAATACTTGATCCTTTGAAGCCCATCTTTATTAGCCTTAATATGCTTAGATGATTAGTGTCTCCCTATAGACATTTAATTGGCACAACTCCAATGGGGCCAGTCCTGCACAGCACTAAGCATCCCCATCTCCCACTGATGTTAGTGGAAGATGACAGCACTCAGCAACTTCTGAGACTGAACCCTAAATCAAGTGAATATTAAGTTGTTACTATATCAACTTTAGTGCATCTAATTGAAAAGTTACACTACGTGATGCACACTGTCATATTGGTGCATTAGCACAACACCAATAGAAAGAACATTTTTCAGCCATTTGTCATAATTTGTAAAGCGCATGAATTATTTGGTGGTATGTGTTATACTCAGGCTGTCCTGCATAATATATATAGGCAAATACTAATATGCATATGCTAATGAATTGCAGACTTTTGGGGAAAATCCTAACTACTCATCTGCCTTCTAGAGTTAAGTAAGGTCATCAATCAATTTCCTTCCTTTTTAAACCATGCATTTAAACAGCATTTTCTTTATATTCCACATTATTCTTATGTTCTGCGATGTGACAGCACTAATATTTTTGTTTTGCCTATCCCTCAGTTATGCGAAGTCAACCAGAACTAGAGGTGGCACTCATTAAGTTATACTGTACATTTGAAACCATACAACAAAACAAGAGACTATTGTTTGCACACTAATAAAAATTAGGCAAATTGAAATGGAGTCCAAACAAAATGGCTTAAAGTCCACACAAGTATAGGATGGAAAAGATGAGGGTTTTTTTAAATTCAAAAACAGAAAAAAAAAACCCAGAAGCATAAGATGCAATGCTCAGTGAAAACACCAGGAAGCCTAAAAATGAACCACAGTTTATAATAATTCACATTATTTAATTTAAAAATATGAGTAATCCAATCCTGCTCTCACTGAGGTCAATCAAAACATCTATTGATGTCTGAGCAAGCCTGAAGCCAGTGCCAGTTGTTGTACTACAGAATCCAGAATGATTTTACCATGGTATCCAGTCCACCAAACAGCAACTAAAGATGTCAGCAACCATTTACCTGGGGTCTATAATAGAGCAGTTACCATCCTAAATGACAAGAATACTGTCAAATGTTCTCATGCTGTTCAAGGTAGGATTTATATGGCTTGCTGAGTAGTTTGTGCTATTCTTGGCTGTTTCCTTCCAAAGTGACTTCAAGAAAATAGGCATGTACTGTTCCCTTGATCTTTCCCTATTTTAGTCCCCTTCATTTTAGAAATAATTTAAAGCTTTATACTGTGCTCCAGGCCTAGATATTACCACAATGGCCAATCAAGAAATTCTTAGTGGTAAAGGATAGATTAACTATCACCCTATTCTTGTTACTTTCCTTTTCCGTTAGTGGTATCACACCAGTAGTGACTTTGCCTCGTATAGCATTATCTTCATTGGAAAAAAGAGTATGTATGTTCCTTGTGTAGATGGTAACTAACATGACATAAAATCCTAGTGAAGAGAAGAATTAAACTGAGAAAGGTAAACTCTAAACTCCATAATTTTTAACTCAACTTGCTTTCTTGTGGTAAAGCTGAAATCTGTCAGACCTTCAATAGCATGCGATCTGATCACTTACCTTTCATTAACTAATTTGAACTAAGAATAAAACTTTTTGTAGAGTAGATGAACCCTTTGTTCTATTCTTTGCATTTTGTTTTCAAATTGAATATAGTAAATGAAAAACTCTGAGCAAAACTTGTGAGTTCCAACATACTTTACATGTGGTGCAAGAATCTGTGTTGGCTTCAATCAAATGCCTACTGTATAGAACACATCAGATCCTAGATCTGAAATTCTAGACCCAGGATAAGTGAACACCTTCCTCTGAACTTAATAGTTATAGTCCATTTCTATTTCTGTATGACCAAAAATTATACCTTCTGTGAAGGAAAAAAAAACTTGAAACAAGGCAACATGAAAATGTTTTCAGTGTTTATTGTCAGAGAATTGCACAGTACTTAGAATCACTATGTTATGAAGTGCGAAGAGACTATTAAGTAGATACAACAATAAAATAGTTAACCACTTTCAAATAAAGCATGCTATTGATGTACCAAATAATGTCCATCTGGTTTGTAAAAGGATTCTACAAAACATATCAAATAGTATAGTTAGGAAAAAATACAGATTTCTTGGACCATTGTATAAACTCCATATATTTAGGCTATTATATGGGAGAAAACTCTGTATATGTGTTTCTGTTTTTCTGATCTGTAGGATAGTTTTACATTCTAAAATGTTGCTATATTAACATTCATTATGGCAAACAATATTGCATTCTAACACATTTTGGGCTGTGTGAGTAGTTTGTTATCATTTAATTTGTAAAGACTGAAGAATAAATCTATTGTGACCAGCAGAAAAAGTGCACTAAATCAACCAGATACATTAATATATTAAAAGCTTTGAATACAATTGATTTTTTTTTCACCCACGGAATATTTCAATAAAGATGTTTCATTGTCATTAACATTTTTCACAGAGCTCTCTGACTTTTAATTTGACAGAAAAACCCAGATAGTTTAAGGACAATACAAAAAGTCTTTTTTCACCCTTCTGTTTAACACTCTTATTTGCAAATCTAGTCACTCACGGGAGTTGTTTTATGAGTATCTTGTGCCTCCATTTCTATTCCAGGCTCTGCTCCTTGGGTGCACTAAATCTCCCATGATGCATCTCTTGATCTATTGTGGTACATCATGGAACAACCCTAATCATGTTGTATTATGGGAATCACTGTTATTGGATTTTTTTTCTTTCTAAGAACAGATTAGACAGACACCTGGTGAAGAAGTTCCTTTATAAATAATCCTGCCTCATGGTGGACTAAATCAACTTGAAGTCTCTTCCAGCCCTATATGTCTATAATTAAATTTGTTACTATTGAACTGTTTAGAAATCAATGGCAAAGTTACTTCAGTATTCTCAGGATTTCACCCTATGTAGATACCAAGTATTATTATAACTGTTTATTATGTATTTACTTTCTTACATTACTCTGCTGCCCAATAGGACTGGGCTGCCATGACTGGATGCATGTTGTAATCATTTAAGATGTCCTGACTCCTTCCCTCAAATACTCACAATTGTAGGATTTGATCCAAAACACACTGAAGTTATTAGGTGCCTTTCCATTGACTTCTATGGGCTGTGTCTCAGGCCCCAATTTAAGGCAAGACACAGTGATTTACTGTAACAAAGAAGAGGAGAGCAGTGTGAAACCAAGATGACTGTGAAAATAATGAGAACATGTGGATAATAGTGTGTGAAATGTGAAAATTCTGTTTTTAAAAGGTTTTCTCTATTTTACATTTTTCTAATGTAAAAGTAAGTCTAAGTAGGCACATTAATTACAGCAATCCCCACTAGTGTGTAACTTAAGCTTTATTTTGTTTTTCTCTGTCACTATTAACACACCCTCCTGTCATTGACTTTAATAACTGAATAGGGACCAATTCAAAGGAAAATAAGTATCTAAGGATATGGTTAATCATTAGCGTTGCTAATACTAGTATTTGGCAATATTATATTATATTGCTTTTTTGGTGTGCCTGAGTCACGTTTTCAACACTAATATTTCTAGTACTTCTAAGTTCCATTCCATATACTTTTTGGCTGCGTCTAGACTGGCAAGATTTT
>CM057845.1:250290064-250303897 GCA_030068395.1 Apalone spinifera | reverse complement strand
TGCGGAGCAGTGAGTGATGAGCACGGCGAGTGATTTCACCAGGACATTGCAACACTGGAGAAATGCTATCAGGGCAAATGGAGCCATCAATGCTTGCAGACTATTGTTGGACAGTGACAAGAGATGCTCCATTTAATGAATACAAGAGACAAGCCAAGAAGCACCAAGTAGACACTGAATAGGACTAAGCTATGTACATAATAGTTTTTTGTCTTTTGTTTCATAATACATTTTATTTATATAACCCTTTTGCTGATTTTTAAAGTGTTACATAAACAGGACAGTTGAAATATTATCATGTAAAGCAACCATAAACACATGAAAAGACCTAGGTTTACAATTTATGATTAAAACTCTACTATCTACACAATAAACATAGATGTAAAATGTAAAAAACTTAAATATCTTGGGAACAGTAGCCAATCAGTTGTTTTAATTGTCATATTTGAATTCAGCACATCAAAATACATAGTAAATAGCACATTTTATCTCTGAAGCAGACGACTTCTAAAAAATTGTAGACCAGTGTTATGAATATCGATAAAATGAAGACAATGGTATACGGAGATAAGGAAATAGGAAGAAAGATCAGTGTAGATGGGATTGAACTAGAGAATATAGAGAAGTTCACTTATTTGGGGAACAAAATGATGTATGATCTAGACTGTAAGAAGGAAATAGTGACTAAAATAGTGAAAGCAAAAGTGAGTTTGAAGGTGATGGATAACATCTGGAAAAGTAAACCGATTAGCTTAGGAATGAATCTGAGTGTTTTGAAAACGTGTGTATTTAGCAGCAAGTTGTACAGATGGGAGACATGGATGATAACAAAAGATTGAAAGAGAAGGATATTGGTATTCGAGAGGAGTTGTTATAGAAATATCCTGAGAATAGGATGGATGCAGAAGGTCACCAATGAGGAATTATATAGGAAGATACAGCTGAAAGAGAACCTACTGCAGAAGGTTATACAACAGAAGTTACAGCTATTCGGACATATCTGCAGATCAACGAGCAATAAGTTAACATCCTGGTATTCGGCATAATGGATGGTCCGAATATGAGAGGCAGACGCCACAGAGAATGGGTAGATGATATAGTAGATTGGTGCGGAGCTAATCTATAGAAACTAAGCCACTCCGCACTGGACAGGGAAAGATGGAAAGAAATAATGAGGGAGGCATTGGACACCAACGGCATTGAGCCCATAGTTGTTGTTGTTGATGATGATGATGATGATAGGCCACCAGGGCACTTGCTTTTTCCTCTTTCCTCTTCTTTCAAAAGAATTTGTTTTTCTCCATCCACATATGCCTTTTTCTGAAAAAGGCTTCTTCCTTGTACCAATATTGGAAAACGCCCTCTGTTCTTTTGATTTTTTGCCCAAAGAATGTAAGTAAGTGAAGGGTTTTTTTCTGGAAAAATGGCTGTTTTTCCAAAAAACCTCAATAGTGAAGACATAGCCTGAGATCGTGCAAGTAGTCTAAAATCCTCAAGTTGCTCAACATTACATGAACAATCTCTCTCTCTCTCTCATATATATTAATTGCTTATTCAATGTTCTTTGGTGACAATGGATGGTGTGATTGCAGAAAGAGAAAGGAACAGAACCATTTGTTTTCAGTGTTAATCCACTGTTTGGGTGATTTAAAATTAAATGAAAACAGAAATATGGTATCAACATTCCCAAATGATTTGAAAATAAATCTTAAAGGAGTCAATTTTTCAAAAAGTGTGGCTGAAACTCTAATTTTTTAAATTCCACAGGATTATAGCAGGTGTAGTCTAGTCAGATATATCCTTCTGCTTGCATTTTGGATAGCCATAAAATTATCTTTACTTAAATAATATCTATTCCATACTTCTAATTTTGTGCTGTGTTCAGTTTTCCAATTAGAATATTTGCATGAAGCCTTATGTCAATGTATTGCAGTTGGATTTGATCTGAAATAAAGAACAATAATCAACTACAATAATCAACTTTTAAAACATTTTGATTTTTGTTTATTGAAATGTCACCTTCTACAAGAACTGGAAGAGAATGACAGTATTTGTTAGTAGAATATTGTTTCCAGGCATCCCAAAAACTTTTGAAGGTATGAAATGTACATGCTTTAAAAAGTGAAACTTGTTATTAGTCATTAATATTTCACTGAATAGTGAACAACTTCAAATAAATACAGTTGCTGCAAATTCTCATATGACTAGACCAAGTGCATCAATAGTCAAGGAGTTTATCTGAGTTATTTTTTAATATTTTTAAAAAGGAACAGTTTTAAAAACTGGGTGCAAACTAGCGTGTACATTGAACCTAGGGCTTCATTAATAGTGAAGAAAGGATATAAAGTCATATTTTTTTCAGTCTGGTGCACGGCTTTTACTGTCACCTGCCTTACTTGATATATATCTGGAACCAATGGGAAAATTGATGAAGGCTACTATAAAATAAATAGAATGAAGGCAGCAAATGGCATCATGTGTTACATACAGACAATAGCTGCTGTCATGAAGGCAAAGTCATTTACTGAACTAATCAGAGTGAGAAATTCAATGGGAAGCCTGATTATCTTTAAGGTTAATATAGGCAACCCCATATCCATGTCAACAGTGAAATACAATGTAAATTTTTAGCTTATGGTTCATGACAGAAAAAATAAGAAACCAGTGACTTTTATGATGACTTGCTGAGATAATTTGAAAGAATGCCCCACCAAAAATTATATACATTTTCATCTTTTTCTCATCTACTATATATTAGAGAGAGTTTGTCTGTGTGTCTGTCTGTTCAAGAATTCCTCCTAAATGTAAAGAGCTAGGACCACCAAATTAGCCTTCACCGAATTTGATGTGCAGCTTCGTCTTATAACTTAAAGCAAGGTGAAGGTTTGCTTCTGTCAGGAAAATGGGATGTTTTTTCTCAGAGAATCAACAAAAATGGGATGTTGTTTCTCAGAAAATCATACAAAAAAGAGAATCACCAGGCAGGTGAAAGGGGTTGTCTGGAAATGCATCTCCCACCTGTGTCTGGGACTGCCTCAGCCCCAAGACTCCTACCCTCCAGGCTTCCCTTTAGGCCATCCCGATTTGTACAGGGACATTGCTGACGGTTCCCCTTTGTCAGGGAGCCAGAGGAAAGTGCACAGTTTGCAGCGTTCCTCACTCTGGCTGGTGATTGCAGTGATCAATGCATTCCTCCTCCGGGTGTGCCCACTGGAGCTTCAGCAGCCATGGAGAGGGGCTTCTCACCTGGCCCCATGCTGTTGCAGTGAGTGAGGGCTAAGGTAGTCCTCGCTTCCTGGGGCAGCCTGTATACTGATCCCCACATCTGCAGCCTCGCCCCAGAGCAATGGTGTAAATGAAGCACATACGTTTTCATTTTATTTTCCAAGAAAACAAAAAATTAATTGAGTTAAGGATCCAAGCAACACCTAATACAGGCATTAGAAGATTAGTAAATCTTCTAATGCCTGTATCTATATTGATTAGAAAAACACATGAGAATAGTACAATTTTACTCTTATTTGGACAGGAAGTGTGCCAGGAAGGCTAAGCTAGCCCACACAAACACCTTCCTGTGATTTTCAGGTTTCTCATGGTAGCTTCATCTTTTCCTGTTTCTCAAAGAACTGATAACTTTGCCCAGATATAATCTACAATAATCTTAAGTGGTCTGTGTTCACAAACAGTGAATGAAGGTGATTGTTAGCATCCACGCTACCATGTTCATTGTTTGGAAATAACAGGTTGGTTATTTCAAAATCTGTACTCCTGCTTTCCCCGGGAAATTATGCTAATTTTTAAATTGTTATTTTGAAAAAGCATTAGCGTGGATGATCCGATGCTGCTAATTTGAAATAACTGGCCTCCAGAGGCTTCTCACAGCTGCACTTCTGACTGCTGTGGCTACACCTGCCATCTTCATTACTTTCCTTCTCCTGTGAAGCTTAAAACTCCAGGCAGAAAAAGAAGGGCTTCTCACATGTGGCCAGTTTGGCCAGCTCTGTGTGAGAGAGCAGCATCCCAGGATGCCATGACAGACCCCAAAGCTACCTCAGAGTCGTCCAAGGCTCCCAGCACTTCTGCTGCTCCCTCATCTGGAACTGGCCAGTGATGCAGAAGAGTTCTGGCTTGGACTGGTGCAGAAATCCTGGGTCTCATCGAGATCTGACGGGAGGAGACTGTCCTTAAGAATCTCCGCCTCAGAAAGCAAAATGCAGATGTCTACAGCTGGATTGCCACCAGCCTGGACCACAAAGGCCACAATTGGACCCTCCAGGAGGGCAGAGTTGCAGATGAGAAGGAGAAGGAAGAGGAGGAGGAGGTCAGCAGGCAGCCATGCCCACCAGCCAGGACCTGCTTCTGCCCTGGAGCCAATCATCCCCTCCCAGGATGTCTCCCAGGCTTAGAATGACCCTGGGGAAGGCACTGCAGGTGAGTTCTATAATTTTCCCTATTTATAGCTGAGGGCAGGTGGCGGGCTGCAAGGGGCTTCATGCTTCTCTCTAAGCCTACTTAGCCTGGGGGTTGCACAACAGCCTGTGCACGTGGATGCACATGGAGTGACAGTCCAGAGTACTCAGCCCCATGACACTCTCACAAAGGAACCCCTCGGTCCTTCTCACAAGGTTCCTTGAGAGGGCTACCTTACTCCGGTCTCCATGGTGGGACACTTTTCCATAACAAGCCACCACAAAGGCATTTGGGGTCATGGAACCACACAGCAGTGCCACACACAGAACAGGCTCTTGTACGCATTCAGTCAGCATTAACTTCTGGCCAAGGGAGGTAATACAGAGAAGCTTCTTCTGAAAAAACAAGCGGAAAATGACCCCGGCAGTGTAGACATAGCCTAAGTGACTTGACTGATGTCATACAACAGTAACTTTTGAAGCAGGGAAGTGAATCTAGCTCACTCACGTCCTGGTTAGACTCCAGCCTTTGGACCATCTTTCCTTTCTGCACTTAAATGTTTAGGAACCTGTCTTTAGTTATCATCTTAAGAAATATTATTTGGAATAAAGTCCTATGCTTCCACTGCCCCCATTTCACTTTGATGCCTGTCTCCCTGGTCCAGTCACTCTCTCGGCTCTCTTTTTTTCTTCCCCTCCCCTCCTGAGTCTCAAATTCTCCTGTTTCTTGACCTGCTCCCACTCCAAGAGACAGCTAGTGGAGAGATACAATTCCTGTTATCTTGTGTCACACAAGAAACTACCTGTACCAAATTCAGATTCAAACTTAAGTTTCTGTTTTTGATTTTTCTCACATCAGATGGTTTCACATGATGATAATTGGCAGTTATATAATGTGTTTGATATGGATTAAGAAAAAAATGTACTGTACCTGTTAAATTAAATATAAAAAAAAAGACTCAGGCTAATAACCAAATTGTGTCATGCCTGATGGTGTCCAATTCATACTCAAAAGAAGTATGCAAAGCTATAATTTCAAGTAATTGACTGTATATTAAAATTATTGGGTTTCTAAGAATTAGGTCTAAATTGGTGTACGTCAGTAATTTATTTCTATCCTCAGGAAAAAAAAATCTCATTTTGCAGTCAAAATGTGCAGAAAGAGAAGATTATGTTGCACCTGCGCACAATTTATGTTTCCTTTTGTGTCTATTAGATTAATCTGGTAATATACTGATAAGAAATGTATACTATACTATAATAATTACAAAATACTATGGGTTTAGTTTTGACTCTTATGAAATAGAAACAACTTTAGAGTTGTTTAGAACAATTATAATCAATTACTTTTATTATAGTATTACAAAGGCACCTCAAACATCACAGGTTCACTGTGCAAGACACTGTACAAACACAAAGTAGAAGACAGTTCCTACTATACAGATCTTACAATGTAAGCAGAGGAGAGAAACAAATAGTAGGAGGAAAAACACAGTGATGAAATATCTTCTCCAAGTTAACACTATAGCTCCATGACAGAAGCAGGAATTGAACCCAGAGCTGTGTGCCAGTGTATTGTCCCATCTGGTAGCTCAGTGAGCCTACATCTTTGACTGAGATCAAACTTGTATTCTGCCAGTATTAGTAAGATCCAGACTTTTAAAAAAGTATTTAGACATTAAAGAAATAAACTTTTCTGCATCCTTAGGTGACTGCATCTGCACATACTTACACACTCACTTAACTTAAAAGGGCTTAGCAACCACTGAAGTTATTCCATGCACTCAGAGTCAACAGCATGCTAAAATGCTTTGCTGAATCAGAGTTTAATCACGGCTGCTGTCTATTAACCCAGATTTACTTTATTTTTTTTTTAAAGACACATCTGTCTATGACTCAGAGCTCATAAAATTAAACAAATTTCTTTCTGATATTAGAAAGTGTACAGGAATGAACTACCAATTTATTTAGGAGTAATGAATTAGTAGTTAAATCCTGAACACTTTCTAATATTCTCCCTGTCCCGGAGAGAGGGGCAGGCTGGGGTTGTAGCATAGCAGTGTCAGGATCCTTACCTCTCCTCCAAGCCAGGAAGGGAGCCACTTCCTCTTCTCTTCCTGCCCTCCAGAGGTGATGTGGGTTACTGCACTGAACTGGACACTGCCAATACCTCTGCTGATACCTCTGTCCACTCCGAGTGGTGTGCAATTAACACTGTTAAAAAATGAATGCGTTCATTTTGTTTTCAGTGAACTCCATGTGCTAACTGTGATTAATTGACATCCCAAGCCATACAGCTGGCTATGGGTACAATAACACATGTATGACAGGATATCGGCAAAATTAATAAGGTGTTGTTCCCTAGGTTAATATGAAGCTGGCTTTCCTATTATTCACCTTTTATACATCAATACACACAAGCGCTGTACTACATTCTAGATGCAATTAGTGAGCTCATCCATTATCCTGTCATTCCACTCTTATCTTACAAGGGATGTATGTGTGTGTGTGTGTGTGTGTGTGTGTGTGATATCCTCTTGGCAATGTATTCACATGGCTAACTGGACCTAGTGCTACTATTCTAAGAAGGCCTATTTTGGTTCAGATTCTATTTTTTGCCTACACCTTCTGCTAAATATCTCCCCTTCTTAGGTGTGATGATATAACACTACAGAACATGTCACATAAATTATTCTTTGCGCACTTCTGAATCCAGGCATGTAACAAACTGTTGGATCTAATGCAATCTGGAATCATCAGTATTATATGACTGAAAATAGATGCTTTTTCTTTAATCACCAGCATAGCTGGGAAAATATAGAGCCTGAAACTGTACATTAATAAAGACGCACTATCACTTTATAAATACACGGCACCTTTTGTTGTACTGCCTTATCAATGTAAATACATTTGGAATTTAGGATGATGCTTTGAATATGGGCATGTCTACACTAGCAACTTAAGTCTATCTATGTTAGATCAGCTTACAACCACTGCAGTAATGACTGTGGTGATTCATGTCCACACTAGCATCCTTGTCAGTGGAGCACGTCTTTACCAAGAATGCTTCACCAACTTAAGACTGACACTGTGAGAGCTCACCTTTCTGGCACCCCAGCTGCACCTCTCTGGCACCCCAGCTCACCGCTCTGGCATCCCAGCTGCACCCTGGATTCCCACTTCCTGACACCAGTAAATGAGCTGTTTCCCCTCTTCCCTCAGACTCTTAGCTCTCTGCTTCCCACCACTGGGAGACCATAAGCCCCTTCCTGAGGTCCTGAGTTCCAGATGGGAACTGGTAATGTTGATGCAGCTGGACTCACTGCAGGTAGTGCAGAGCCAGGAGTCTCTGGACTGTAGCAGGCTCCTTTCTGTGTTGGGAGCCCAGGTAGCAGCTTGGCTGGCAGTTGGGGAGCTGGATGGGTGCATCCAAAAATGTGGCTGTAAGAAGCTGAAGCCGTAGTTGACATTTGAGCAGGGAACCAGGATCCAGGGGGCAGCTCAGCTCTGAGTTGAGAGCATGAACCCAAGCATAGCCCAGCTGGGAATAGAGGGCTGGAATCCCCCACTTGCCCCAAGGTGACAACTCAGCTTTCTTGTCAATTTCACAGCTCCAGCATAAAGTTGTGAAATTGACAAGCATGACAGCCAACAGCTCGTGTAAGTAACCAACAGTGTTCATATTTCGCTAGCTACACCAACATAAACCTATACCTCTTCTTTTGGGTGAAATTATGTTAGCATAGCAGGGACATTTACATCAGCAAGAACAAAGCTGTAGTGTGTACATTGACATAAATGGGGGGCTGTAAGTTGCTTTACCTTGTCCTAACTTGGTAGAGTAAACCAGGCCTGTAATTTTGGAGCATTCATTATTTGATAGTATAGAAAATATGTACTCTGACTTTTGTAATAAAGGCTCCCATTCAGCCTGGTATGTCTTTCCTGACTGTGTTAGAAAAACTAGTAGCAGATGAATGCTAACATAGCTGTGATAAATCAGTGCGCTACATTGCTAAGAGAAATTGGCAGGTGTATAAATAGCCTTTACAAAGTCAGTATAACCTCTGGGCTGTCTCCAATAAATACCTTCTTTGTACAGATATTTTTACTAGGACTTTGACTTCTTACTTTAAAACAATATTTTAGAGCTTGCTTCAATGTGCTGACTTAGTTCAAGCACCATAAATTATTCTACAATATATTTTTTATTTCTATGTATTTTAAAATATAAAAAATAAAATTGTCAGCAATGTGCTCTAGGTACCTTAAGTAATCATTAAAATATGAGCTATATGTATAAATGCAGTAGTCCACCCTACCCTGCACAAAGCTAAATGAGTTAGTCAAGGAACACCAAAATAAAAATAAAAAACAGCTTTGAAAAAGTAAAACAAAAGAACATTCCATTTCCCCCAATAACAGTGGCCTTTGTCTCCAATCTTTGTCATCTATCACTGTACTGTCTCCAGCCAGTTTCAAAAAAAACTTCCCCTGTGTCTAGACTGCTGCCGCGTTCTTTCTAAAGTAAATCGAAAGAACACGGCAGTTTTTTTGACTGCAGAAAACCTCATTTTATGAGGAAGAACACCTTTTTTCTGAAAGTGCTCTTTCCAGACTGCCTGGGTGCTCTCTTTTGAAAAAGCAGCTTGCTTTTTCGAAAGTACTGATTGTAGTCCAGACACTCTTTTTTGAAAGAGGCTTGCAGTCTAGACGTAGTTTGGATCTCAACCAAAGGGTGAGAGAATGGCACTTAGCCCAATAAGCCTAAGGACAAAAAGCAATACATAATTCTTCTATGTGTAGAGGAACAGTGTTGTCCCATATCCCTTCCTACATGGTCAACATATAGCAGATCAACTCACCATAGCATATTGCCTTTAAAGTCGAATGTCTTCTTGGGCCTCAAAGGAAAATAGGATTTTAAAAGGTAACACAAACTCATTCCATTTTACCGCAATTTCTGCATGAACTCTTTTGGTACTCCACTAATACTAAACATTTAGGTAATAACTACTAGAAACGTGTTCTCCCATTTATGACTAGTCAAAAAGATGTTCCTCATATTGATAAATGCCACTTTGACCACTGTAATCTGCACATTGGTGACTTCAGTAATTTGCAAAATACTGATCTAGTTAAGCTTCTCTTGTCTCAATGATGTTAATCATGACTAATTCCATTGAAGTCAGTGGAGCTACACTTAAATTGAGAACAAAATTTGAGCTGCTTAGAAAATGCTAAATACAATTCCAGTAAAAGAGGGGAAAATATAAAGAGTCCATACCATAAAGGGCTGAAATCTCTTTCTGATTGTATAATCAATCAATCAACATTGTTATAACAATAATGTTCAATGGTAAAGTATCTAAGGTGCAAATTCTCATTGATTTTAGTATACATAGAACTCCTTGCAAGAAGATGTGATAAAGGGCTAGATAGATTCATGGAGGTTAGGTTCATCAATGGCTATTAGCAAGGATGGGTAGGAATGGTGTCCCTAGCCTCTGTTTCTCTGGAGGTTGGTGACAGGAGAGGGGTCATATGAGGATTACCTGTTATGATCCCTCCCTCTGGGGCATCTGACATTGGCCACTGTCAACAGACTACATACTGGGCTAGATGAACCTTTGGTCTGGCCTAGTATGGTCATTTTTATGTTATGTTCTTATGACTTCCCCCCTTGAAATCTAAGTGAACTGTGGACCAAATTATGTGATGTCAATAGAATGTCATTGATGCCTGTAGGATTGCATTTGAAATTGTGTGGCCACGTGTCAAGCCAGAATGGCATTTATGCCAACACACACAGACACACACCCACACCCACACAATTTCCAGCGATGTTGGAATACATTTTTGGATAGATGATGTAAAATACATTCTGTGTACTCAGTATATTATTCTTTATCCTATTTTAAATCCAGCCTGTTCCTCTGCAAATGCTGTTTCCATGTAACTCTTCATTCCCCTCTTTTCCCAGAATCTTCAATAAGTTGATTCCTCAATAGTTCTTGAACTCACTTTTATCTCTGTTTTATAGATTAGTACTGTTATCACTTTCCCTTATTCTCACAGCACTTGATCTTGTGTGTAAATCTTGTTACCTTAACCACATGTTCTTCACCAGCTTTCAGAAACTCTGCCCTTATGTTGTTACTTTTCAGCACCTTTTTCTTTTTTCAAACTTTCTATCAAAATCTTTACTTCTAAGAACTCCAGCATCTATTTCCCTCATTTGTACTTAGAATCTTCTCCAGGGCCATTTCATCTACTGTTATCTGCATGTCATACAGCTCTCCAAAATGTTATTTCCATTGCTTATTAATTGTTTGTTCTTCCACAGTTATTTGTCTGTGCCTGTTTCACTGCCAACATCTTCAAATCATGTGTCTCACCCAATTATCTTATCTTGCCATAAAATCCCTGTGTCTCATTTCTCTTTGCATATCCTTCTTCTTGACATAGTTCATTTAGCCAGCTATTCCTGTCTCTCTCTCTCTCTCTCTCTCTCTCTCTCCACTTTCTCTTTTATCTCTCTCTTTAGCCTATTGCATTCAGTTCTTAAACACATATTTCTCTTTTTTTTTCTCCTTCATCTGTCAATGCTTGTCACTCAACTGCAGCATTTCATCCATTTTTCAATTTGGTTTCTTTGTTTTGGAATTGTGCCCAATATTTTTTTTCTGCTGCTTTTATAATCCCATTTTTACATATCTGTTCCATATCTGTTTTCATTACCAGAGATGTGATGATTTTCTGCATGGCTTTTTGTATTCTTTCCTGATATCTGGCTCTTTCAATTTGTTCACATCATCAGTCTTATTTCTCAGCACTTTTTCAGAGGCTCTCAAACTCGCTGGCTGCGTCTAGACTGGCATGATTTTCCGCAAATGCTTTTAATGGAAATTTTTTACCGTTAAAAGCATTTGTGGAAAAGAGCATCTAGATTGGCATGGACGCTTTTGTGCAAAAGCACTTTTTGCGGAAAAGCGTCCGTGCCAACCTAGACGCGGTTTTGCACAAGAAAGCCCCAATCGCCATTTTCGCCATCAGGACTTTTTTGCGCAAAACAGTCCTGAGCTGGCTACACTGGCCCTCTTGCACAAATACATTTGCGCAAGATGGCTTTTTCCCGAATGGGAGCAGCATAGTATTTACGCAAGAACATTGACAATCTTACATTAGATCGTCAGTGTTCTTGCGCAAATTCAAGTGGCCAGTGTAGACAGCTGGCAAGTTTTTCTGCAAAAGCATCTGCTTTTGCAGAAAAACTTGCCAGTCTAGACGCAGCCATTGTGTATGTCAACAAAGCAAAGTTATTTTCGGCCATTATTCCAAAATAATTGTGAGAGCATCTATACAGCCATTCCATTATTTTGAAATCATTTCAAAATAATGGGCAGCTTATTCTGAAATCTGTAAACCTCATTCAACGAAGAATAATGTTACTCCAAAATAGCTATTTCAAAATAAGGTTTGTGAAGATGCTCTACTGCTGCTATTTTGAAATAGCCCTTCACTAGGGCCATTCTAAGTTATTCCTCCCCAGTGCCTCCTGAGGCTCTAAATCAAGATTGCACATCTACATTAGGGAAACCTGCCTCAGTCTAATTTTGAGGCTTCCCTGTAGTATAGATGTGCTGTTTCAAAATAAGCTATTTCAGAATCATAGAACACTAGAACTGGAAGAGACCTTGAGAGGTCATAGAGTCCAGTCCCCTGCACTCATAGCAGGACCCAATACCATCTAGACAAGTCTTTCTGAAAGTGCTCTGTGAAACTACTTTGAGAAACACATTAACTGGCCGCCGCAGTGCCAGGAAATAAACAAACTGGGGTGGCCAATTAACGTGTTTCTCAAAGTGGTTTCACAGAGCACTTTCAGAAACACTGATCTAGACCATCCCTGATAGATGTCTGTCTAACCTGCTCTTAAATATCTCCAGACATGGAGATTCCACAACTTCCCTAGGTAATTTATTCCAATGTTTAGCCACCCTGACACGTTAGGAAGTTTTTCCTCATGTCTAACCTAAACCTCCCTTGCTGCAGTTTAAGCCCATTGCTTCTTGTCCTATCCTCAGAGGCCAAGGAGAACAATTTTTCTCCTCCCTCCTTGTGACATACTTTTAGATACCTGAAAACCGCTATCATGTCCCCTCTCAGTCTTCTCCTTTCCAAACTAAACAAGCCCAAGTCTTTCAGTCTTCCACCATAGGTCATGTTCTCTAGACCTTTAATCATTCTTCTTGTTCTTCTCTAGACCGTCTCCAATTTCTCCACATCTTTCTTGAAAAGTGGTGCCCATAACTGGACACAATACTCCAACTGACACCTAATCAATGCAGAGTAGAGCGGATGAATGACTTTCGTGTCTTGCTCACAACACTCCTGTTAATGCATCCCAGAATGCTGTTTACTTTTTTTGCAACAGCATCACACTGTTAACTCGTATTTAGCTTGTGTTCCACTATTACCCTTAGATCTCTTTTTTGTACTCCTTCCTAGACGGTTGCTTCCCATTCTGATGTGTGAAATGGATTGTTCCTTCCTAAATGGAGTACTTTGCATTCGCCTTATTAAACTTCATCCTATTTGCCTCAGACCATTTCTCCATTTTGTCCATTTTGAATTATGACCCTATCCTCCAAAGCAGTTGCAACCCCTCCTAGCTTTGTATCATCTGCAAATTTAATAAGCATTCTCTCTATGCCAATATCTAAATTGTTGATGAAGATATTGAACGGAAACATTCCCACAACCCCTGCGAAACCCCACTTATTATGTCCTCTCAGCAGGATTATAAATGTTTATCCAGCCAGTTATACACCCATCTTATCGTAGCCCCATCTAAGTTGTATTTACCTACTTTATTGATAAGAAGATCATGCAAGACTGTATCAAATGTCTTACTAAATCTAGGTATACCACGTCAACTGCTTCTCCCTCATCCAGAGGACTCGTTATCCTCTCAGGGAAAGGTATCAGATGGTTTGAAATGATTTGTTCTTTACAAATCCATGCTGGCTGTTACCTTATTATCTTCCAGGTGTTTGCAGATAAATTCCTTAAATACTTGCTCCATTATCTTTCCTGGTACTGAAGTTAAACTGCTGGTCTGTAGTTTCCTGGATTATTCAAGTGATTTGTCTCCTGCCATTCATCTCCATCCTCTGACAAACAGAGGCCAGGGACACCATTCCTACCCCCTGGCTAATAGCCTTTTATGGACCTAACTTCCATGAGATTATCTAGCTTCTCTTTAAACTCTGTTATAGTCCTAGCCTTCACAGCCTCCTCTGGCAAGGAGTTCCACAGGTTGACTAGACTCTGTGTGAAGAAGAACTTTCTTTTATTAGTTTTAAATCTGCTACCCAATAATTTCATTTGGTGTCCTCTAGTTCTTCTATTTAGGGAACTA
>CM057845.1:250255116-250265298 GCA_030068395.1 Apalone spinifera | reverse complement strand
CTCACCAAAGGCTCTTACGTAAAGTAAGTTGTCATGGGATAAGAGGGAAGGTCCCTTCATGGATTTATAACTAGTTAAAATACAGGAAACAAAGGGTCGGAATAAATGGTAAATTTTCAGAATGGACGGGGTCCTGCAAGGGTCTGTCCTGGGACCCATCCTATTCAACTTATTTATAAATGATTTAGAGAAAGGAGTAAACAGTGAGGTGGCAAAATTTGCAGATGATACCAAACTGCTCAAAATAGTCAAGACCAAAGCAAACTGTGAAGAGCTCCAAAAAGATCTCACCAAACTAAGTGACTAAGCAACAAAATGGCAAATGTTGATAAATGTAAAGTAATGCACATTGGAAAAAATAATCCCAACTATACATAGCATATGATGGGCACTAATTTGGCTACAACTACTTAAGAGAGAGATCTTGGAGTCATTGCTGATAGTTCTCTGAAGACATCTAGACAGTGTGGAGTGGCAGTCAAAAAAGCAAATAGAATGTTAGGAATCATTTCAAAAGGGATAGAGAATAAGACAGAAAATATCTTATTCCCTCTATATAAAACCATGGTAGATCCACATCTTGAATACTGCATACATGTAGTTGCCTCATCTCAAAAAAGATATATTGGCATTGGAAAAGGTTCAGAAAAGGGCAACAAAAATGACTTGGAGTTAGGAATGGGTCCCATATGAAGAGAGATTTAAAACATTTGGACTTTTCAGTTTTGAAAAGAGGAGACTAAGTGGGGATATGATAGAGGTCTATAAAATCATGACTGGTGTGGAAAAAGTGAATAAGGAAAAGTTATTTACTTATTTCCACAATATAAGAACTAGGGGTCACCAAATGAAATTAATAGGCAGCAGGTTTAAAATAAATTTTTCCTTCACTCAGTGCACAGTCAACTCTGGAACTCCTTGCAAGAGGATGTGGTGAAGTCTTTAACAGGTTTCAAAAAAGAGCTAGATAGATTCTTGGAGGTTAGGTTGATCAATGGCTATTAGCCAGGATGGGTAGGAATGGTGTCTCTATCTTCTGTTTGGATATGGGTGACAGGAGAGCGATCACGTGAGGATTATCTGTTGTGTTCCCTCCCTCTGGGGCATCTGGTATTGGCCACTCTCGGCAGACAGGATACTGGGCTAGATGGACAATTGTTCTGACCCAGGATGACCGTTCTTATGTTCTGATGAATTTCACCTCTTTCATTTTGTTGATTGTCAAGGAAAATCTTATGCTTTTCTTTGTTTTGTATGCAAGATTATTTACAAAATGACCTTAAATATTGAATCAATTTGTAGACTGCACAATTATCTCATTGCAAGAATCTGAAATTCAGAATTTGAGAAGCATTGATTAATTTTGTTTAGACATATAGTTCAGGGATCATGTTCTCTTTTGCAATGGGTGAATGTAAGACTTACAATCACATTCAAAGCAAATATTTGTGATTTCCCAGTTCAAAATTAATTTATTTGAATATTACCAAGATTGTACTAAAATTTTGCTGTTTTGCCACTAAACCCATTCATTAAAATATTTATGAAAAGGTTATCTATAATGGATGAAATTACAATAAAAACAAACAATTGCAAAGACTTGAGCGAAACATTGCAGGAAATAGTGCAATAATTGCTTAGCATTAACAGCAAACAACAGAGTTATATGTCTTCCATCAGAGGATCACAGAACATATTACAAAGCTGCAGTCCTAGTGCTCCCAACTGCACATGAGCAGCTATCAGCATGTGAGTAACCCCACTGTTATTTAATAACACAAGTTGTGACTAAAGACACTCAAGTAGAGAAGTTTTTGAAATAGTAAGGGCTTAGGAAAGTATTCATTTCCAAGGATAAGTTTGGTTCAGGAAATTAAAGTACAGGAAATTATTTAGGCACATGCCTAACCTTAAGTACACGGATAATCTCATTGATTTTCATGGGAATATTTATGTTTGCAAATTAGGCAAATGGTTACATATCTTGCTACATTAGAAACTTAATATATCACTGAAGTTGCATAACAAAAAATTGCAGCATCAGAAGTATTGCCTAGCTCTAAACCTTATTCCCCCACTATTACATCCAGTAGCCCAGTTGGCCACCCAGTATAAAATTTGCATTGAAATCTCACCTCCCTGAAGCCCATTCTTTAATACATTATATATTAAAAATTATTTGATTGGAGAGAAATAGAAATCTGGACATCCGTTTCCTCTGTATTCTGTCTGTATCTTCAACTTGTTTAAGTCCTGCAGACTGCAGTCCTTCAATGTGGAGAATTAACTTTTCTTACTATTGTGTTAGCATTCATGTCGTAGAATTAATGAAGCTCAGGCAGGAACATTTTTGATTTAAAGTATCTGGCATCAAGTTGATAAGTTTAATGGATAGCCCTGACCTTTAAATTATAACATAATCCAATGAATCAGCAGAATAATAGGTCATCTAGCAAACATGAGCTCAACCTACAGTATATAAAGAACAAACAGCTAACAAACGCAGAGCTGATCGTTGGTAAAATACTCCATGCTGCACAAATAAAACATTTGTTTTTCCTATTAAAATGTCAAGCTTTATTAGTTTGAAGAGGTCACCAGTAAGAGCTACACACATATGCATGTTAATTTATTGTGGCATAAAAGTAAACAAGGAAATGTAACCAATATATTTTGACATAAATTTATACAGACTTGAGTGTTCATATTTTCAGGAAGTATTGGTGATTGAATGTAGTTAACTGTTCAGATCCTTTTTGGAAGCTGATAGTTATACAAAACATACTGGAGAAATGGTCACTGCCTGATATAGTGGAAGCTGAGTTACAGGGTCTGAGGAACACAAAGTCCATCCAAAGGGAGAGGGGAAATCAAAGTGTTATATTTTCTGTGTGCTAGGATTAAGAGGGCCAAGGCCTAAAATACTTAAAAGAGTGTCAAGTACCTAAAAGGGTATTACAAGGAGGAGGGAGAAAAATTGTTCTTCTTGATCTCTGATGATTGGACAAGAAGCAGTAGGTTTCAACTGCATCAGGGGAGGTTTAGGTTGCATATTGGGAAAAACTTCCTCACTGTCAGGATAGTTAAAACTGGAATAAAGTGCCTAGGGAGGTTGTGGAATCTTCATCACTGGAGATATTTAAGAGCAGGTTAGACAGATATCTATCAGGGATGATGTACATGGTGCTTGGTCCTGACAGGAGGGCAGGGGACTGGGCCTAATGACCTCTCAAAGTCCCTTGCATGTCTAGTATTCTAAGGAAGTGGAATGTTCAGTCTATTCCTTTCTTCACCTATACAGTCTGCTCTCATCAAGCAAGGCTGAAAGTAGAATTGTCTAACTTCCTATCTCTATATGGGGAATCTATTGCCCTGGAACCAGCTAAAACAGCATCAAGAATCACCTAAATTGGCCTTAGAGGGAAGGTAGTCAGCATATTTACTAGGGAACCTCTGCCAGCTGGATTGCTATACAAGCTCTGGATGATGGAAGCTTTGTGAGAAATCAGTGGTATGACTTCTTCTGTCTTCCCTTCATGGTGGGCTGAATCCCGTCTGGATTCAACTGCTCTGTTTCAAGGAGGGGGAAACTGCATCCCATGTATGAACAGGAGTGGATAAGAACATGGATTTATTCTGATAAAGAGTTATTGAGCAAATGAAAAGCATTTGCTCTCTTCCTTGCCCCTTTTTCATCTTATATCAATGTCTATGCTAAACTTGCTTGGTGTCAGACCTTGTCTCATGTCTCTGTAACCATTTACAGAACCTCAGTTTTGTCTACTCTTGGAATAATTTTCTCTGCTAAGAAACGCCAGTATTACTTTCAAAGATATTATCATAAAAATATGTGAAAATGTCTGATAGCTTTAAGGGATCAACTGGACATAGCATTGTATGAATGCCTAAGGGGGTGGAGAGGAGATCCTTCCTCAAGTACTCATCTGTCCACATCAGGCACAGTGTTGTTCTGCAGAGATTGGGACATAATACCAGAAACTAACTGAGGCAAAGGAGATGGGCTGTGGCCCTATCCCCTCCACTTCACTGCTGTGAATATCTGAGTGTCTGTTTGTTTGACTGGGCTTTGACTGCTGCTTGTTATAGGCACTGTTTGAATGTTCATATGTTTGTTTGAAAAGTGTGAATTGGGAGTACTTTGCTCCAGGGGGACTTTGAGTGTTTTATTGGAGCTGAATGAGGTGAGGGTCAATTGCTTTGAGCTGGTAACCTCATAAAAAGAAAGCCACTGGCAAACCCCCTGTGCTGCAAACAAAGGATAAGCAAACAGAAGGAGTTTGCTTCCCAGAGCTCACACAATGTTTTGCCTTTCTGGCTTCTGCAAGCAATAAATATATTATATGAAGAGGCTCTTGATTCATTACAAGGTAGGAAATATGGATAGTGAGGGATTGGCTATTGAGACATGTATAGGATATACTAGAGATGTTAAAGTGGTTAACCGTTTAACTGTTTTATGTCAGGGTTTTCCTGCCCAGCCCGCCACCTGGCCCTGCTGTGGCCGCAGCCATGGGGTCCCACCACTGGTCCCACTGTTAGTACCACTGGCTTTTCCACAGCCAGGTCTGCTCCAGCCCAGTACAGTTGGCCACCTCCAGAGTTCACCATTAAGGGTCAGTTAACCCATTAGACTGTTAACCAGTAGGCATACCAGTAAGCTTCCTAGCTGGTAACAAGAGGTGGTGGGACTGCAAAACTGCACCATACCTACTTTGCTTCATTCTTCTCAGAAAAAAAATCACGTGACCGGACAACTAACATAGTTATCATAGAAAATAACCGGAAAGAGATGCAACTAGGACAATGGAAAGCACTTCTTTGGGAGATTCTGGAAGCTTTTTTGCTTCAGGCTCTCAAAAGAAGGATTTGGTATCCATCCTTATTAGACAGTTTAGATATAAAAAATCCTGTCTTGGAAGGGAGTTTTATTAGGTGACCGTGTGGTGCCCTCTAACAGGGCCGCCCTGAGCCATTTGGGCACCCTGGGCGCACAGCGCATGCGCACAGCGCATGCCCACCCCCCCCAGGAAGCACGGGCCCACCCCCGGTGAGCACGGCGCATGTGCTGCCCGGCCCGGCTGCTGGCATGCAGCCCGGGGCCTGCCCCCGGGGCTCATGGAACATGCGCTGCTCAGCCCAGCCCAGGGACCGCTGCTGGCGTGCAGCACCTAGTCATGTAGGGCCCTAGTCAGGAAGGGCATTGCTGGCCGGCGCCGCTGCAGGAGCCTGGCATGCGGTGCTAATGGTAGCTATAAGGGACGCCGCGCGCCCCTTACAGCTGCCATCAGGTGCTCCCCCATTGGTTGGCACTCTGGGCAGATGCCTGGCTCGCCCACCCCTTAGTCCATCCCTGTCTTCTAACTACAGACTTCTACAAATAGTCTGTTCTGCTGGGCAGCATAGAAGCATTTTATGCTTTACCCTGTAAAGGTGCCATGGGGAGAGTATACCCAGAGGCCAGTAAAGATGTTTTGATTGAACCAAAATATATGTAGTAAAAAGATGGTAACTGGACACATTAGAGGTAGTAGTTAGTTAATGCCTATTACACCCGTAGGCGTGTAGGGCAGCAACGAAGTTTCTCCATTTTTGTCTGTCTTTGGCCATTTTCTCCAGTGTGTTGCACACATTAGAGGGACAATATGTGAATTGTTCATATCAGGGTTCAAAAAGAACTCAGAGGGCGTGATTTTAGCCATCGGAGGAGGAAATGGGCTTTCTTGCCATTTACTGAGCTGAGTCATCTCTCATGAGCATGCATGTACTAGTGTAATTATAGAAACTGATCCAGGTGCTACATAAATGTGGCAGGATGCTTGCTCTATTAAATCAAGCATAGTGGTATTATTGCACAGTTTGATCAGAGTCTGCTGTAAGAGCTTGCTGGCCAGAGCCAATGCAGCATGCAGACAATACACACAGCCAACATCTGACAACCGTTACCTTTTTAAAGGCTATTTTCTGCCAGCAATTTCTGCATAGTTGGATTTGTCACTTATCAGCTTCTGTTAGCTTAAGTCAATCTCAGTCTTCAACTGACATGCTAATAAATGTTACTTAGTACCAGTGGCACAGAGTAAGTAAGTTTGGATATTGAAAGTCAAGCAGTGGAGCCAAACCAGAGACACGGGACAAGAGTAACTGCAGCAGTAGTAGAAAACAAGTAAATTAAGAGATGTCTTGACTGATTTCCTCACCTCCCACCCTGAACATACTCATGATTAATGAAGTACTATACACAGGGCACATGATATTAATTGGCATTGCTTAATGCTGTTATTTATTTAATTTACACCGGATGGTATTTCTAGATTTTGGCACTTTTAACATTTTTTGTCTAATAGTAAATGACATTTTGACTAAAAATAATTAAATGATACATACTAATTAGTTCTTATATGGTCTTTATAACAGCTGCCACATGAACAGCTCCTAAATTTCTCGTGCCAGTTTTCTTCTTTGTTTTTGGAAGATAGCAAAAATGCCACTAGATATTACTTTCAGGCTAAATATTCAAATGAGTAGAAGCAAAATTTCATGAACATTTTTACTCATTCCCAAGTTAGGCACAAAAAAACCCTGAAGCAGGAACACAGATCTGCAATAGGATGCACACATTCAGCTCCGCCTATGTTTAGCTTTTTAAATGCCAATTTGCAAATTTGCAGATTTGGGTCTCAGATTGATTCATTTTTGAGAAATACCCTCACAATTTAGTAGTCACAAAAGCCTCTGAAAGCATTCATGACAGTATATTCCTTCTCTCAAAGGCAAAATAACTCCCTAGAAGGTGTTTCTGCATGCATTGTGTGGGGTGGAATCCTCCCCAATAACTCATGGCACACGAATACAGCCATTTTGTGATGGCATCATTGTCCATAGACCAGTGGTGGGTAACTTGCAACCTGCAAGCTGCACAGAGCCCATCAGTGTAATACACTGGCAGGCTATGAGACTTTTTACAGACATTGACCATCTGCAGACCCAGCCTCCTACAGCTCATCATTCCCAGCCAATGGCAGGTGCAGGAGGTTGAAATTCTGTACAATGCCACTGAATATAACGTGTTGGAGTTTGGCAACAACCTGTATTTTTTTAAATGTAAAAAATAATTAGAGGAATTAGAGGAATCTATTTATATGTAGCTTATGGTTCACATTCTAAAATTGCTGCCTCATGGAATGTCTCCGTGTTGAGCGAGCAAGTTACAAAATAACAGGGGCAGTGTCATGTACCTGTCAGAGCAAGAACATGGTGGATTGTTAAATCTTTTTAATTAAATCTATTCAGATGGATGCATCAAGGGAAAAAAATGTAAAATTACTATATATCACCAGGACCAGATGACATTCACCCATGAATTCTGAAAGAAATCAAATATAAAATAGTAGAACAATAAAGGGTGTCCAGTAAGCTATCATTGAATTCCGTTTCTGTACCACACAACTGAAGGATAGATACTGTGATGCTATTTTTTAAAGGCTTCAGAAGTGGTCATAGTTTGGAGCAGGGGTGGGCAAAAGGGCCTCCGTGGGACAGATCCAGCCCGCCAAGTGGGTGGATCCAGCCTGCAGAGTCCCTGCTGCTCCCCCAGCCCATGCACTGTTCCCAGGGTGGGGGCAGAGCAGAGAAGGCTTCACTCGCTCCCCAGACCCCAGGCCTTAATTTTGCCTGGGGGGCCACTTCAAAAATTTTTGAAGTAGTCCCTGGCCAGGCTTAAAGAGCAAGGGGAGGGGTTACCCCATCCCCAGACCATGATTGGTCTGGGGGTGGGGAACCCATTTTGCCCCCCTTCCCACTAGACACTCATACCCTGGAAGAGATTTGGCATGCTCCCCCACCCCCAGGCCAATCAGGGCCTGGCGGTGGGTGAGCCTGGGAAGTCTCTTCCTGCCCTGAATGGAGCATGTGGCACTTTGAAGTGCTGCGGGCTCCTCGCAGGACTGGAGTAGGGTGAAGGAAGCTTCACGCAGCTCCCCCACCCCCAAGCCCGGATTGGTCATGGGGCAGAGAAGCGTGCAAAGCCTCCTCTGCTCTCCCCCCACCCTGCGAGCAGTACGCGATACTTCAGAGCACTACGTTCTTCTGGCAGGGCGGGAGGTATCACGTGAGGATCCAGGGGAGAGATCATGTGAGGATTACTTATTGTGATCCCTCCCTTTGGAGCATCTGCTATTGGCTACTGTCAGCAGACAGGATAATGGGCTAGACGGACCTTTGATCTGACCCAGTATGGCCGTTCTTATGTTCTAAGACACGAGAAGTAATTCTTCTGCTCTATTCTACATTCATTAGGCCTCAGTTGGAATATTGTGTCCAGTTCTGGGTACCATGTTTCAATAAAGATGTGGAGAAATTGGAGAAGGTCCAGAGAAGAGCAACACAAATGATTAAAGACCTAGAAGACATGAGCTAGGAGGGAAGACAAAAAGAATTGGGTTTGTTTAGTTTAGAAAAGAGAAGAATGAGAGGATGAGAGATAGATAGGTAGAATGGAGAAAAATTGTTCTCCTTAGCCTCTGATGATAGGACAAGAAGCAATAAGCTTACATTGCAGCAAGGTTTAGGTTGGATATTGGGAAAAAACTTCCTAACTATCAGGGTGGTTAAACATTGGAATAAATTGCCTAGAAAGGTTGTGGAATCTCCATCTGACTGGAAATATTTAAGAACAGGTTGGATAGACATCTATCAGGGATGATGTAGATGGTGCTTAGTCCTGCTGTGAGGGCAGGGCACTGGAATTGATGATCTCTCAATGTCCTGTCCAGTTCTAATAGTCTATGATTTTATAATTCTATGATTTCTCAAATTGGAAGTTCTGACCCAAAAGGGGGTTGCAAGGTTATGGCAGGGGGGAACTTTATTGCCATCCTTACTTCTGCAGTGTCTTCAGAGTTGGGTGGCTAGAGAGCAGTGGCTGCTAGCCAGATCCATAGCTTTGAAAGCAGCACTCCTGCCAGCAGCAGCTCAGAAAGAAGTGTAGCAATATTCTAAATATCCTTCAGATCTCCTTTTTTGTCAGGTTCTAATTTGAGAAATACTGAGTCTTAAGGGCTTCATATGATAGTTTGCCATTTTAAAATACAGATTCATGTTTCTTATTACACCATGAAAAGTTAGATGTTAATATCTAAAACAGTGAAATTGAAGACTTTTAAAATGCTATGACCATGAAATTTAGACAGATGAACTGTGAATTTGATAAGGTCCTAATTATGAATGATGATGACCCATCAATACACATAATGAAAAATAGTTGAACAAAATAAAAGTGTGAGAATACCTCGAAGGCTTGCTTAGGACATTGACCTAGGAGCTTGGAAACACAACTTAATCTCGGTATGAATTTCTTGCTTTAATTTAAAAATGGAACAGTTTCAAAATGAGCAGTTGGCTTTAGGATACCACACTATCTCCTCTGATTAAGTGGATTTTACCCACAAAAGCTCGTGGTCTCATATATTTATTAGTCTCTAAGGGCATGTCTACACTAGGAAAATTATTTCAAAATAGCTCCCCAAATAACTATTTCAAAATAGCATATCCACGTTACAGGGAAGCCTCAGAATTAGTCCGAAGCAGCTTTCTTAATGTGGATGTGCTACCTCAACTTATAACCCAGGAAGCACTGGGAAGTGATTACTTTGAATGACTCTGGGGAGTAGTTATTTCAAAGTAGCAGGAGTGGAATGTCTACACTACCACTATTTCAAAATAAGCATGATTCCTCATGGAATAAGGGGAGTTACTTCAAAACAATTCCCTAGTGTAGGCTAACATGGCTACCCCACTCAGACTTTATATTTTTATAGTTAGGTTGCTCTACTGTAGGATAGGAGATGAAATTCAAATCCCCTTTCCACACCAATTCTAATTAAGGGAACTGAAACTTAGGTTTTGTCCATTTCCACATGGGTGACCTAACCATTGGGTTAAATTTTATAATCAAAAGAACACATTTTGTTAATCTAGCCCTGTACAAATACCTGAAAAAAATCATTTTGGGTGGGTGGAACATGAATTTTCCCAAAATATATTTTTTTGATTGACCAATTTATATTTATTTGTTTATTTTTATAATTTTTGGGTTCACCACTTGGAAACTGAATTTATTCCCAGGTTTTTTGGATCTACCAGTGAATAAAAAATGCGGTTACT
>CM057845.1:250209692-250220438 GCA_030068395.1 Apalone spinifera | reverse complement strand
CGGTGTATAGTTGCTGGTGAGAATATGCTTCAGGTTGGCGAGTTGTCTGTGGGCGAGGACTGGCCTGCCCCCCAAGGCCTGTGAAAGTGAGGGATCGTTGTCCAGGATGGGTTGAGGATCACTAATGATGCATTGGAGAGGTTTTAGCTGAGACTGTAGGTGATAGCCAGTGGTGTTCTGTTGGTTTCTTTTTTGGTCTTGTCCCACAGCAGGAGGCTTCTGGGTACATGACTGGCTCTGTTGATCTGTTTCCTTACTTTCTCGTGTGGTATCGTAGTTTCAAGAATGCTTGTTGAAGATCTTGTAGGTGTTGGTCTCTGTCTGAAGGGTTGGAGCAAATGCAGTTGTACCTCAGTGCTTGGCTGCAGATAATGGATTGTGTGGTGTTTCCGGAATGAAAGCTGGAGGCATGAAGGTAGGCATAGCGGTCGGTAGGTTTTCGGTATAAGGTGGTGTTTATGTGACTGTCACTTATTTGTACCATGGTGTCCAGGAAGTGGACCTCCTGTGTAGACTGGACCAGGCTGAGGTTTATGGTGGGGTGAAAGCTGTTGAAATTGTGGTGGAATTCTCTAGAGTTTCCTTCCCATGGGTCTAGATGATGAAGATGTCATCAATGTAGTGTAGGTAGAGAAGGGGCGTGAGTGGACGAGAGCTGAGGAAGCGTTGTTCTAGGTCAGCCATAAAAATGTTGACATATTGTGGGGCCCTGTGGGTGCCCATAGTGGTACCACTGGTCTGGAGTTATATGTTGTCATCAAATTTGAAATAATTGTGTGTGAGGATAAAGTCACAGAGCTCAGGCATCAGGTGTGCTGTGGTATCATCAGGGACACTGTTCCTGATAGCTTGTATTCCATCTGTGTGTGGGATGTTTGTGTAGAGAGCCTCTGCATCCATGGTGGCTAGGATGGTGTTTTCTGGAAGATCACCAATGCATTGTAGTGTTCTCATGAAATCAGTGGTGTCACAGAGACATGTCACATCCATGTCAGATGTGACTATGGTTTAAAATTGACTATATGAACCATGGGGAAGAAAAGCCCAGCACTTGAATGTTTGAGTTATTAGTTATATTTTTGTTTGGTATAGCTAGTGTTAATATTCAGTGCATGCAGGTGTCACTTCCTCAACATGTTTCTGCAAGCTTCTGTATGATGATGACCAGGGCGTTAAGTTTCACAGCACTAAATTTAAGATGGAGGTGTGGACCGGGGTTATCCCCAAGATCTGGAGATTATGAGTATGAATCAATAGGGACCTACAAAAATTGATGTTTAATGTCTTCTTGTTCTTGGCATTATTCAAATGGAAAGTTAAAATCACTTTTTCAAAGCATTTGGCTTTAGGTACTGTGCCTTGAAAAAAATCTAGTGTTTTTTTGGTCCAGTTCTATGTGTAATTTTTTCCTTTTAAAGAAATTGCCTAAATGTTGTTCCACTCTTTCATTTAAGAGGAATCAAAGAAGCTGGTTCATGGCAACTGCTCTTCCTCCTCTAGGATTTGTTGTTGTTATATGCCCGAGCAGTTTGGTCTTCATCAGAAAGCAGTAAGGACATTACAAAGATGCATGGCTAATGTCATCATTATGCTGCTGACATTCAGCTTTGGCTCTTTCAACAGGCTCTAACAGAATTGTTTCCCTTTTCCCAAAAGGCTTGTTAGACACAGAAATTTAGATTAAAAGACAATTCTTTTAGGCTCATTTCAGGTAAGATGAAAGTTACACAGGAGGCTACAAGAAAACACTGAAGAACTGGAAAAGACAAAGTCTATTCTCAAGTGAGACTAGATGCCCACCTGTTGTCAAAGAGGTTGCATAGTCATAGAATTGTAGAAGATCAGAGTTGGATCAGGTCATCCAGTGCAACATCAGGACATGGTCTGAACACTTTACATAGTGACAAGAAATGCCATCTGCTAGCAAATCACAGACTACCCACGCAAAAGTCATCTCCAAGCAAAATATCAGCTGAAGCATCTATTTCACATGGTCCCTGCCTAGTTTCACAGCTCATAAGAGTTCAAGGGATAGACATAACATGAAAAAGCTCAAAGTCTTCTCTTTTTTTGCTCATCTGCACTCTCCACGGTGTCCCTGCATAAACTGAAATGTAAATGTGCATTACATCTTTGTGAACTCATAAGCAATGTATTTAATATTAATAAAAGTATGAATAATAACTATGACATTTTTCAAATTATGTACTTCACAAACATAAATGAAAGAGCAAAGTACAAATCCATCTGTATAGGTTTTAACTTGTCTGGTCATTACCTGGACATCTTTCTAAAATATTAACAGGTAGGTGTTTTAAAATAGCTACATTTAAAATGTTTTTTGTCTTTTTGATCCACATAACCCTGTGGTCTAGTCAGATATTACAAACAAAATGGAAAGCGACACCATAGAACAGTTACACAATGAATCAGAAATTATCAGGATTAGCTGTAACGCTGAACTCAAAATTAATGAAATAATCAAAACCAGAATTGTGTGTTGTTTTAGAGAGGCAGATTTAAAGCCTACTGAAATCAATACAATGACTCTAATTTACTTCAGTGGGCTTCGGATCAACAGAAGGCCACAACACTAGAGACTTTTCAAAAAACTTGGTCTTAATTCTATATTATTTGTTGACTTGTGTATTTGGCAGTTCTTCTGTTACAGGGAAGTATAATTTTGGGAAGATGAGGGAAATGGTTACAGGAATCTATTGTTTTTTGAATGTACAGAAGTGCATCACTCCAGGGGATGATTGGGGAAGAATTCAGCTTCAGGGATTTGAAGGAACAGAGTATTTTTTAAAGATGTTTAAACTTTTAAAGTTGCTTAAAGTTGTGTCTGAAACAGCAGCATATCCAATCAGAACACTTGCAGTTTTCAGAATATAGATATTGTTTAAAAATCAAACATTCCAATCAGCTCCATAGCTTGTCAAAACCATCAGAAAATGTTTGCAAAATGTTGCCTATTATTTTTCTTTTCTTTTTTTTGAAAATCAAATTTTATTTAAAAATGTTAAAAATCAGGAGACTATTACTTTGATATTCTCTCTCTTCAGATTGGATATCCACCCAGAGATCCACTTTCTACACTCTGCTCAGATGTATACTTACAAAATTCAGACAAAGACAAACAGGTTCAACAGCTGAGAAAGACCCAGCCACAATACTCTATTCTGAATCAGGTTTGGTCTCATACATTTCCAGCAAGTGCTATAACCATTGAGGTAAATATGGGACATAACATATAATTCCTCTGTGGCAGTGTTTTATATAGGGACCATCTGGGAAGTGGCTTCTGAACATTCCTACTGGATCAGGCAAGATAGGTGGGAGATGGAACCCTCCAGAACTTAACTACTGAACTACTTGGTGATGTTACAAATTACGTGATTTTATGTAAGTGCAATGGCAGAAAGTTGGATACTTAGGGAACTTTTCTGGAAATAAAGGCTTCTACAGGATTAGGTGCCAACTCAGCCGGGGTTCTGAGAATCTAAATTTTGGACTTGGGCACATAAAATTGCAGTTAGTAGTACTTCATGTATTTAGCCCTCTCAATATTTGACCCTAGTGCAGATCCATTGAAATGAATGGAACTATACTGATTTAAAATAGTTGCAAATTTAGCCCTCAGTCTTTACACAGTATGTCTGGTCACTGTTAAGTATGCCATAATTTTGAGGAATATTTTCTGTATTCTTTATCCTAATCAAAGAGTTTATCTCTTTTTATTAAATGAAAAACTGTGCATTAGTTTACCTCACCATAATAATAATATGTTACATTCATAAATGAAGAGTCTCCTTTGGCAAGTTACTTAATCATAACCCAAATAAGAGCAATAAAGAAAAAAATAAGAATATGTTAACTGTAGGGGTTCTACCAGCATATAAAAAAGTACAATTTCATTTCTTAAATCCTGGGAAAGTGCTGGTATTGTTTGTGCCCCAGAACAGAGAAAACCTAGGGTACATCTAAACTACATGGCTCCATTGACGGAGCCATGTAGATTAGTTTACTCGAAAAAGGGAGATGAAGTGGAGATTTAAATAATCGCAGCTTCTTTTAAATCAAAATGGCCGCCACGCTGGGCTGATCAGCTGTTTGTCTGCTCAGCACGGCAGTCTAGATGGGGATCTGCCAACCCCAGAACCCTTCATCAGCAGATCCTGTAACGATGCCTGATCGGCACAGCGCGGCAGCCATTTTGATTTAAATGAAGCGGCGATTATTTAAATTGCCGCTTCATTTCCCTATGTCGTCCTGCCTAATCTACATGGCTCTGTTGACGGAGCCATGTAGTCTAGACACACCCCTAGTGATTACTTCAGCACTTAGAATGCCAAAATGTTTATTCCTAATAGTAAGCATCATTAAAACCAAACTAACTAACTAACTAACTAACTAAAAAAAAAACCTCCATGACCTCTTGTGTTGACCAGTTAACTGACCAGTTTCTAGAACAAGGTAAAATCCGTCTGGAAATAACACAGAAAGCTTCCCTTTTCCCTGACATAACCAGCAAGCTATTTACAGATAATTGTGTTTTCTCTAGCTCTCAGTTTGACTTTGGTAGAAAGAAAAGCAAGCAATTTGTTTGTTTTAAATTTGTTTCTATGGCAATTACAGTATCTGTCATTAATCAGTGCTTTGCTACTATGGTTACCACTGTTAATTTCAGTTTATTAATGCTCTGGAACATAAAATAATACCCTTTAGACTAATTGCATTACAGTAGCAGTTAAATGTTACAAGCTTTGCTGATACTAGTTTCACCTACATTTGGCCCTGCAAAGATAATCACTCACAAAAACCTAATCAGTGAATCTAATCAGTAAAGAAATACAAATCCATTTCCAGAGACAGCAAGGATTTACTGTGAATGCAGGGAAGTTTTCTTGCCAAATTACAAGTTTAAAAAGAAAAGAAAACAACAAAAAGCCAATGCAATAACAAACCTACAGTTCTTGTGTCCTTTTTTGATATAGTTTTGGCCTCTTTTGGCCTGATCTTTGAAAAGTCATGGAAATAACTTCCATGGAAGAAGAAAAGAGTAAATATAGTGCCCCTGTGTAAAAAGGGAAATAAAAACAATCCACGGAATTACAGAGCAGTCAACTTAGCTTCCTCACCAGGAAAGATAATGGAGCAAATAAATAAGGAACCAATTTGCAAACATCTGGAAGATAATAAGGTGATAAGTAACAATCAGCATGATTTATAAAGAAAAAATCATGTCAAACCAACCTGATAGGTTTCTTTGACATTATAACAAGCTCTGTGGATAGAGGGGAAAAGGTAGATGTGTTTTAGTAAAGCTTTTGATACGATCTTGCATAATCTTCTCATTACCAAATGAGGGAAATACAACCTAGATACAGCACCTTTAAGATGGGCACATAACTTGTTGGATATCCATTTTCAGGGAGTAGTTATCAATGGTGCACAGTCATGCGGGAAGAGCATAAGGTGTGGGGTTCCTCAGGGAACAGTTCTGGATCTGGTTCAGTTAATATCTTTATCAATGGCAGACTACCAAGCAGGGAGGGTTTTCAAGTATTTTTGAGGATAAGATTGTAATTGTAAATGATCTAGACAAACTAGAGAAATGGTCTAAGGAGAAATACAAAGTACTCCGCTTAGGAAGGAACAATCAGTTGCCCATATATAAATTAGGACATGGCAGCCTAGGAAGGAATACTGTGGAAAGGGTTTTAGGTGTCATAGTGGACAACAAGCTAAATATGAGTCAACAGTTTGATGCCGTTACAAAAACAGTCAGAGATGCATTAGCAGAAGTGCTGTAAGTAAGAAAAAATAAATAATTATTCTGCTCTGCTGTTGTGCTAAGTAGGTCTCAGCTAGAGTGTTGTGTCCAATTTTGCATGCCACATTTCAGGATAGATGTGGACAAATTGGAAAAAGTCCAGAGAAGAGCAACAAAAATTATTATTAGGTTTGTTTAATCTGGAAAAGAAAAGACTAGGGGTATGTCTACACTGCACCATTTTTCCAGAATAATAGCCATTATTCCAGAAATACAATACTAGCAACCACACATTGGAAAACCTCATTCCACAAGGAATAACGCCTCTTATGAAAAAGCTCTTTCGGAAGAGGCTGTGTGTGGATGCTCCACTGCTCCTATGTCAAAATAGCTCCTCACCAGGGCCATTCTAAAGTTATTCCTCCTCAGTACCTCCTGGGGCTCTAAATCAAGATAGCACTTCCACATTAGGGGAGTCTGCCTTGGACTAATTTTGAGGCTTCTTTATAGTGTGGATGCTCCATTTCGAAATAAGCTTTTCTGGAAGATATCTTCCAGAAAAGCTTATTCTGAAATAAGCTTGCAATGTAGATGTACCCCAAGAGGAGACTTGATAACGGCTCTTAAGTACCTAAAAGTTTGTTATAAGGAGGAAGGAGAAAGATTATTCTCCTTAACCTCTGATGAGAGGACAAGAAACAATGGGTTTAAACTGCATCAAGTAAGGTTTAGGATGAGAATTAGGAAACACTTCTTAATTGTCAGAATCATTAGGAACTGGAATAAATTGACTGAGAAGGTTGTCTAATCATTAGGGATTTTTAAGAGCAGATTAGACAAATTACTTTCCAGGAAGTTCTAGATCAAGGTGCACAATAAGTTTGCAGGGGTCCACTGAATATGGCAAGTTGTCAATGGCAGTACAGTAGACTTCCGATAATCCGGAACCTATGGGATTTAGGTGGTGCCGGATTATCAGATATGCCGGACTATCAGGAGGTACTATAAGCAGGTTATATATATACTGTATACATTATATACTGTATATAAAGTGTTCTTAACCCTTTTTATTGTACATACTGTATACAGTATACTGTAATGTTTTAGGTTTTTTAAGGCTTTTTTACCCTTTTTGCTCAGTTCAGCTGCTGCCTCTGTTACTTTATGACTCATTTTTTTGCCGAAGCTCACTCACTAGGCTCTTGCCATTTTGATGCCGGACTATCAGGAGTGCCAGACTATTGAATGCCGGACTATTGGAGTTTTACTGTACTTTTCTACTACTAGCAGATTTACTTGGTGTTGTTCCGATCCTTAAGAGAAGTTATGGTTTTTTGGGGGAGGGATTTGGAAAATAAAAGGAAAATGTACATGCTTTAGTGAAATGATTGCATTTTTAAAAAATGAAGGAAAAAATAAGTTTGTATTAATAAAAGAAGGAAAGTGATTTAAACATTAGCTAAAACTTGTTGGTAGACAATATTTGCAAGTTTTTCTGACTTTTGCTAAAATAAATAGAATACAAGAGGTGGGGTGGAATGAGGACAGAGCATGGAAGCTTGAGGGCACAGAGTAGGAGTATGGCAGGAAGCTGAAGGCAGGAGGTGGGAGTGCCAAATTTAGGGCAAGGGGTGGAGGGCTTTGGGTGAGGATGGGGTGCAAAAATGAGGTAAGGGAGCTGGGGAAAGGGGTTAGAGAAGTTCAGGACAGGGGATGGAGAGTGCTGGAGTGAAAGCAAAGAGGGACACAGAGTTTGGTGTATGTGGGGAGATGGGAAATACAGTATTCAGGAGCTCAGAGCAGGGGGGCTTGTGGGGGCTTAATGGGGTTCTCTATGGTGACAAGAATAGCACTGCTCAGGCAGCAGCTCCTCCTGGGGGCTGGGGCTGCACTTCCTAGCTGGTGGCTCCTGTCAGGGGGCAATGCTGTGCAGGCCAGCTGGCGACGCCTTCTGAGAGGCCAGGGCTACAGTCTGTGGGGGTGGAAGGCAGCTAGCTTGAATTTTATCTGCTCCAGTAGCTTCCAGTTGGTCTGGGGCATGGGTCGGGGCTCCACAGGCTGGCCCCAGATTACAACTGCCCCCTCTCCCCTGGTCTCCTGCTGGTCAAGGAGGGTGAGAGGCTCTGAGGGCCATCCTGGCCTGTGTCTGTCTCTTCCAAACTCCAGTTCATCTGGGCTGCTGTTCACAGCCTCTCAGGGGGCATCTTCTCCAGGGGGTGGGGGTGAGGTGCTGGTCCATGGCTTTCAGTCTCTGCTTAGGGGAGAGAGTCTCCTCTATGTGGGGTGCCAGGCCCCTGTTCCCAGCCTCTACTTGGGTGGAGGGGGAGTCTCTTTTTGTGAGAAGGCAGGCTGTGCTTCCCTGCCCCATGTATGGTCTTGGGGTGGGGAGAGGGCATTATGGCAGCAGGGCTGTTGGGTGGGAGTCTCTTGTCCCTTATCTGCTACTGTTTGTGGCAGATAGACCATTTACTCAGGCCGATGGCTGGCAACATGGACCCCTGTCCCCAGCTGGCCACTCTCCTGTTGGTGAAGATGCCCCCCGTGGACACTCTGAAGTATAGCTATCCTTCTGATCAGCTCCTTCCCTTTCCATGCTATGGAAAACAACCCCATTCCAGGCATTTCCCATTTTCCTGGCACAACCAAGCCCTAACATTGCTTTAAGTTAGAGTAAGAGGAAGCTGCATACCAATTTTGTAGTCTTACCGTTTAGAGTGATTTATTGTACAAAAGGTTATTACCTTAGGCAGCGGGCTGGGGTGAGGTTATGGATGCCAGGGGAAGGTTCTGATTATGAGTTACTTATCATAGGCACAGAAAGGAAAAGTTTGGGAAGGAAGACCTACCCTCAAGGCTTCTGACAAAGGCAACAGAGAAACCTCCCCTAGGAAATAAGACAATATGCTGAAGCCAATCAGGGCTGGCAATTTAGTTGCCATTTGTTTTTTTTCTTTTTCCCTTATGTTGGCTTGGAGGTTGGTAGAGAAAAGCAGATGGTAGAAACAGACCCAGGGAAGGTAATTCAAAAGGCATCTTCGGGAGCAGGTACAATTCACCCTCTAAGAGCTCTGCATAATAACCCAGTGGAATGCATGGGTCTGGACACCCATACCAACTGCCCCTACTACAAGAGGTATATAAACCTCTTACTGACCTGACTGCTCCTCTGATTAAAATGGGGACTGGATTTCAAGACCTATCCACAGAGGGAGGATACTAAGGACACTAACCATTAGAGACACCAAAGTCTCTATTTCATATGCACACATACAGACATATTATTAGTCTTTTGGTTCTTCTAGCTTATTGTGTAGTTTCGGGTGAGGGAATACCTAGGTCTTAGTCATTCCCATCCCATCTAAGGTACTTTCTCCTCCAGAAGCTTCAGGGTTGGCAGCACCACTGATTTTGCAAATCCTTTATGCTTCTTGCAAAGATGCAGTACGTCAGCACTTTTTAGTTGGAGAGCTTCGTATAAGGGTCATGCCAGCACCTTTCCTTCTCATCTGTCAGTTACCCCTCAAATCATGCTTCTCTGCCTACTGCACTTTGATATGATCCCAAGCCTGGATAAACTAGAGAAGATAGAGCACAAGGCTACTCACCCACAAATAGACTTGTAGAAACACCTCACTGGTTATAAAAAATGGGACCAGTGTAACATTCCAATGAAAGCGAACACTGACAACTTCTCATGCTGTATGAAGACTCCTGGTGAAAGCCAGCTGCATGTGAAGGTGAGGATCTTGGAAAGTTTCCTGTTGGCAGGAATAAAACACTTCAGAATCATTTCTTAGAATGTGTGAACAATGCTTCTAACAACAAGATTTTGAAGATCAGAAGGGAGATGAACAGCTGTAGATTTGAATTGCTGGGTGTCAGTGAGAGCAAATTGATAGTTGCTGATAAGAAGCTCTTCAAGTAAGAGAAGTAACATCTGATTTAGTCAGATCATAATGACAACAAACATGCAGAGAGATTCACACTGATTATGACAGAATCTGCTGAAAAATCACTCATCAACTGGGAACTTATTAGCCAATTCATTATAGGCACTAGACTACAAGCCAGATTCTTGTGCCCCAACAGAGGAGCATAGCAACGAGGATAAATATTGCTGTGCTCCACAATTGCCTCCAAAGTGTGATTGACAGACTATCTAAACATGACTTGCTCCTTGTGATGTGTGAATGTAATTCTGAGGAAGTATGTGACAACCAATGAATGGAAAGAAAAATGGGGAAACATGGTTTGGGAACTATCAACATCAAGAAACATGGAATTCATCAGATGGAGAAAAAAAATTAATCACAGCTGCATAAACTCAAGATTCAAGAAATGAAAGTGTATTGAGCAGATATTAGTACCATAATCTTTAGTTTGAAAATCTGAAATTAAATTTGAGAGATTAATTTTAAAGAGAAATTGGTAACGAAAATCAACAGTATAACACTAAAAAACAAGAGTACTGTGAGAAATGCCAAGTAGAGCTACAGAATAGATTTAAGCCACTGCCAGAGGCAGGTAAGGCACAAACCGGACCTGAAATAAATTGAGCAATGCTCAGACACAATGTGATTGAAGCTGCAGCAATCACAGTTGGGTACCAACATAGACAGAACAAGAACTGTGTAAGCCAAGAGACATGACATTTCACTGAAGAAAGGAAAATCCAAAAAGAATACACAGGAAAGATAAGACCACAAACTATTGGGGGGAAAAAAACTAAGGGAAAAACCAAATAAGAAAGTATGAAAAGTAACGTTTGGAAAGATAAACCAGAGATATGCTAAAGATAATCAAAAGCTAAATTTGCTTTTATCATAGAAACCACAGAGCTGGTTACCTAGGGTATGTACTACATCCCTCTGTCGGCAGTGGGATGCACATTAGGCAGGCTGACATTGCAAATGAAACGGGGATTTAAATATCCAGCGCTTAATTTGCATAAAAATGGCCACCGTTTTTGC
>CM057845.1:250194161-250209592 GCA_030068395.1 Apalone spinifera | reverse complement strand
CTAATCTGCATCCCTCTGCCGACAGAGGGATGCAGTCTAGACATACCCTTAGTGACTAAAACCATTTATAACAATTTCAGAACAGGGCATTGGCCAATAAAAATAATAAGGAAAAATGGTTACAATTTGGAGAAACAGATAGGCAGGGTATTTAAAAGAAGTTTTCAATAGACCGAATCCCACTCCAGTACCACTCACTGAAGAAAGATAAATGCCTGATCCAAATTATATTAAAAGTTATCTAAAAGAGATGTCAGAAGTTCAGGCTGCAGTCAAAATCAGAAGAGAATATCTCAGTGGTAGATAAGGATCATATTATGGTAGAAATGCTAAAAAATACTTGATACCATCATCCTAATGAAACAGAGATGTTAAATGATGCTTTTGCAGAAAAGAAACCCTCTTCAGACCAGTGAAAATGCAGAAACTTTGTCAGATTGCCCCAAAGGTATAATACTACTCACTATAACAATGGGAGAGAAGTTGCATTACTTTCTGTTGTAAGGAAAGCCTTCTGTAATATGATACTGTTACTATTTCTGTAGAATGTTGTTACTATTACCAGGTTCCTACAGATGTTCAATGCTTCAATACTTGGAGCTCTAGTGTTATTAGCACTAGTAGAGAAAGCTTCCCGCTAATTCAACAGATCTCTGTATTTCTCATAAAGAAAGGCAACAAGCACAATTTCATGACAAAGGCACTTAGCCAGGTTTAATGCCCTCAAAGTAAAGTCTAAGCATACCATAGTAGCAACAGGTCCATACAGCCCAGTATCCTGTCTTGTGGCAGTGATCAAAGCCAGATGCCGCAGAGGAAGTGAACAGAACAGGAAATCATCAAGTGATTCACCTCCTGTTGCCCATTCCCAGCTTCTAACAGACAGAGGCCAGGCTAATAACCGTTGATGGGGCTATCCTTCATGAATTTATATAGCTCTTTTTTTAACTCCAATAAAATTCTGGCTTTCAGAACATCCTCTGGAAAGGTCTCAGGTCCTGTAAAGAAATACTTCCTTTTGTTTGTTCTAAACCTATTATCTATTAATTTTGTTAGAAAAGCATAGGTGACCCAAAGATGGCTGACGTGGACAGGCTTGTTTATTGCAGCTATTCATTCCACTTTGGACCCCTAGAGTGTGTCTAGACTACAGGGTTTTGTTGACAAAAGTGGCCTTTTTGACGATCATTTTCGGGCATAAGGGCTTTGCGCAAAAGGGTTTTTCTTGCGCAAGACGGGCCAGTGTAGACAGCCCCGTCTTGCGCAAGAGCCTGGTCCGCGAAAATGGCGGATCATTAGTTATGCAAATGAGGCTCAGCGATATTCTAACGCTAAGCCTCATTTGCATAGCTTTAGCGCAAAAGCGCGCCAATGTAGACGTAGCCATAGAGTTGGGATTATGTTGTTCAATAAGAATTATTTTGCATTTATCAGCATTAAAATTCTTCTGCCGTTTTGTTGTCAGTCACTTAGTTTTGTGAGATCCTTTGAGTTCACAGTCTGCTTTGGACATAACTATCTTGAACAGTTTAGTATCATCTGCAATTTTTGCTACTTCACTGTTTACTCCTTTCTTCAGGTAATTTATTAATATGTTGAACAGGATTGGTACCAGTATGGACCATTGGGGGACATGACTAGTTACCTCTGGCTTTTATTCTTACCCTTTGTTTCCTATCTTTTAACCAGTTATCAATCCATGAGAGGACCTTTCCTCTTATTCCACAATTTACTCTGTTTAAGAGCTTTTGGTGAGGGATGTTCTCTTTTCACTCCTAGAGCTTACTCCTTTCTTCTTAGGGTTTTTTCCCCCCTTTAAATCAGGTCAATTTTAGTTTAGTTTAGTTCAAATAAATTTAAATAATGCTAACTGCATCTAGTCCCCTTCAAACTCCCACTCTAAAATTCCCTTATAAAACTCCCGTTAGCTGCTCCTGTTCACTAGTTCCTCTGATTGCTTAGGAGTGGACTTTCTAAAGACCTGCCCTTACTGAATAGCCCTGTCCCCTGGTTAAGGCTTGATGGGGGTTAAAGTGATTATGTATCAAAGCCTTTTAAAGAAGTTCTCAGTCTTACCTACCCAGCTACTAGCCTCAGCACATGGTTCTCTAAACAAACAAGCTCAGGATGCAGTCTTTCAGGAAAGCTGCAAACACACCACAAACAAAACACACTCACCACAGACAACCATTTAACCCAACGATCACATCATTGTTTCTGCTTCACCTGAAATACATTTTAATGAGCAATAGAAAATATAGCAAATGATTGAGAAAAATGAAAGAGACTGGTTTCAATCCTGCACACCAACACTGAGATGGCAAAGATGTAGTAACAATAATAGCTATAAAATATGCAAATGAGGAAATGGTTTGTAAAGTGCTCAGTATTTCCATTTCCTCCCCCTGCAGGTTCCTCCACTTTGGTGTCTCTAGATTTACCCCAAATACAATCCTTTGGAGACAGACAAATAACACAGCTGTCCAAAAATCTCCCTTCACTCTGGGGAAGGCTAATATTAGAGGTTTTAATTCTAAACTAGAAAAGTTTAGTATATGGCTTCAGTAGAGTTGGCTTTTTTGTTTTGTTTTGTCTGCAAAGTGAGCTTCCTTCCACAGCTTTTCACTAGGTTCAGAAACATAATTTACATTTCCATAATTCAGTTTTACCAGACATTTATTCAATAGTAAATATTTCTGATTGATATATGCTAGTACTTTATCACAGAACTAAAGTCTACAGGCAACCCCATAGTCTGCTCATTTACAGCTAATTAATATTATGAACTCATTTTCACTGATTAGCACAATTGGAATAGATATTTAGCACACAGTGCAAAAGTTTATCCTATATGCAATATTCTTCCATTCCCTGTTCTCATCCAATGAACCTCTTCATGTTCCTCTTTCCAGCTCCTCAGCCACATTGCATGGCACAGCAGGTTTTCATGTTGTGTTATTGAACACACTATGTATTCTTGTTAGTGTTACTATCAGCAGCCTTCATCATCATTTTAAAATATTGAAATCCCAATGTAATTTGTCCAGGCTAAAATAGTAAGCTCAATTACAGTTGAGACCATTCAGAAATCTCTGCCACTGACTCTTATTAATACTGTTCCAATACAAATATTATTTAAGGGTACATATTTTAATGAAACCCTCAGTTGCAGAAAAATAAGATTTTTTCAATAAGTGCAATCTATTTACACTAACAATCTGTACTTAGTGGTTCCTTCTTGCTTGCTTATTTCCCTGATTTCTTCCTAAAAGCCAGTGTTCAGGAAGAAAATTGTACAAGATTGATGCTGTTAAAAGGATAACACTAAAATGTATTATGCACAGCCCCATCTGTACATTACACAGCTGTGTTCCACACTTGCAACACAGGTATGTCTCAGATGCAAAATATAATGATGGTTTCTTATCTGCTATTTCTCCATCCTCTGAGCCATTGCCTGTTCCTCAGCAGTGACATCTCAAGGGGACAGAAAAGGAAGAGTGACAAGCCCCTTAAAAACTTGAAGGAAAAAAATTACTGAAGATTAAATATTCCTTCAGCTGCAGCATGAGATAAGGACATATAAAGAGATTGTTGGAGCATGAGAAATGCAAGAAGTTAAGAGACTGAGGCTGCAGGTGAAAAAACAGGACCGGTATTGTAAATGTATAGATATCACAAGGTTAACATCAGGTGGATGAACACAGAGAGACAGAACCAACTCTTCAAGTTAAAAAAGACAAAGCACATAAGCCAAACATCATCTTCAGCCACTGATTCTTTATCACCTTCACCTCCTCTTAGTCTGCCCTAATCATTTCCATCATTACTACAGGTCCCTGTTTATATGAATCTATAGATTAGAGGTTATTCTCTAAGCTCCAATTATTATATGTGATTATGAAAAGTTTTCTTTTAAAATCAAGTCGTATATAATCATGTAATCAGATATCTAAAATGAAATAAAGAAAAGCTTTAATTTTAGACCATAATTCCATTAGTGGCCAATTGATTTCAGCTATTTTAGTTAGTAGTAGTTGCAAAATATTAGCCTATATCATTAGCTTTCTTGACTTTCTATTGCTGGATCAGCCAAGCAGTTTGAGATTGGTAAGATATTATAGCATTTTCTGCCTCTTTATTCTACTCCCTATAGAAAATCCATTGTTGTTAGAAAACCATAGCCCTGTATAAACTTGTGCCAGACTCTGTACCGATAATGGTGGCAAATTTGCATGAGTCTATGATACCTAAATAAAATTCTCATGTTGTCTTTGAATGCCAGAAATCTTCCCTGGGTGGGAAAACACCTCCAAATTCCGTGTTCTGAGCTGGACGTGTTCAGCACTATAGAAAAATGGTCTTTTGAGCTCTAGGGTTGCAATACTTCATCATATTTGTGACACCTGTTTTATATGAATATACAAATCATTCAGTCTGAGTGTTTGAGTAGAAATGCCAAGCCACTGAAAAGTCAAACAAAGCATCCCAAAGCATGATTCAATGCATATCAGAGATTTTGGGAATGAATTGAATTACATGGTTGGATCCCTTGGTTATCTTTGCAATGATTCATCGTGTCTACACAGCCAATTGGATGGATCAATGTTTTTGAGCAATATCTACAAATGCAAGAATTTTTAACATGGATTATGTGTATAAAATCCTTTCCAACTTTCTTCTGTAAGCATTAATAAATTCAGTTATAAAGGAATCATAAAAGTGAGAGAGAAAAGATAAACAATGGGGTATACCTACACTATGGGACAAGGTTGAATTAAGATTCTCATTGTTAATTGTAGCTGCAACTGCAGGAAGTTGAAGAGAGAACACTCTCTCTTTGACTTCTCTTACTCCTCATGAAAGCAGGACTACTGGCATTTACCAACGTGTCCTGCTCAGTTCAAATTAGCTGTCTTAACTAACCCTGCTAATCCGAACCCTGGAAGATTGGCAGCAGCAGCTTTGTTCTTCTCTGTAGTGTAGACATACCCTTAGTTAATTCCATAGTCAGGAGCACAGAATAGCAAATAATAAACTTTAAAGAACATTCTTTATCCAGATCTATTTTCATCTCTGTATCTTTTAAAAAGATAACAATTGTTGCTTCTTTATTATTAATTCATTGAATTTTCTTTGCAACAGCTGTGATCACGAGAATCTTGTGCATTAATGTGTGCTGGCAGAGAGAAAGGGAGAGGTGATTCAATAAACTAGAAGCATAAAATAGCAATCTAATAACAAGAATTGAAAAATGCACTCTGGTTTTTCATGGTAAGGCAGTATAAATCAAACTGTTAGCTAAGATCAATAAGCACAATAAACATTAAAACACAGTTCATTTTCCAAAAAGTGCACAAATGTATGCTTTGTTGGACTATTTTGGATCTTGTAGCTAATCATGAAGGACAATACATGGGGGGAGGGGATTCACATTGACTTGAATGGGAACCTCAAGAACACATCAAAACCACGATGAGGGCCAGCTCATAAAATAAAGGAACGGATTGTACCACCCTTATGAATTGCACAATGTGAATAAGGTATTTTACACTGCCTATAAGCACACATTAGGCCAAATTCTGGTGTCAATTATATTGCTGTGAATGCAGAATACATCAGTGGCTGAAAAAATATACTGCTCCTACACATACATTAATGTCAGCTCAAAAGCAACATGTAAACATACCTTAAATGCTGTAACAAATTTGACAATTTCCTATAATACCTTGGACGAAACTTGGAATCAAGATAACCTTTACAGAATTAGGTGGAACCGTTCTGAGTTAGAGTCAATACCTTTGACCATCATCTGCAGAGATATGCCTAGTTACAGCTTCATTCTCCAGAGACCAACAGACAAAGATAGATAGATAGATAGATAGATAGATAGATAGATAGATAGATAGATAGATAGATAGATAGATAAGCAAGTCAGTTATTCCAGATCTAAAAGAATGAATAGGATGTCTGGGCCAGGGAGGGTATCAGTTACCATGATAGAATTGGAAAGTCTTCGTCTACTGAGGCCACATAACAGTTTGTGCTTTTTTCTGAGCTGGAACTTTGATGAATTTGTGAGAAGAAAGGAATACTTTTGTTGAGGAAGACGTTTGAAGGATTAGTTCCAACCAAAATACATGTTAGGGTTGTGTTAATTCTGGTAAGTTTATTAGCATGTGTGTTGGTTCTTTTGTTACATTTTAAAATCTGTTTGTTTTGTTATTCTTTTTACTTTTGAGAATAACATAGCCTTGTATAGGAATTTCTCTGTGGTACCTTAATATACATGTTAGGTTTTTTTTTGGTGGGGGGGGGGGAACCAAGCACATCTCTTTAGGCAACTCTCTGTGCTGAGAAATACACTATGATGTGGTTTACATTAGGGCATTATTTCAAAACAACCCTCCTTAAGTCAAATTTATAAGTGGAGCATCCACACTACCAAGGTCATTGTTTCAAAGTAACGGGCCACTTATTTCAAAATCTGTACTCCTACTATCCTCGGGTAATAATGCTTATTTCAAAATAGCAATTTCAAAATAGTGTTAGTGTGGACACTCTGGTGCTGCTATTTCAAAATAACTACTCCCCAGAGTAATTTGAACGAATTAGTCTCCAGTGCTTCTTGGAGCTCTATGTCAAGGGTAGTACATATACATTATTGGACTCTGCCTCAGACTAATTTCAAAGCTTCTCCATAGTGGGATACACTATGTCGATTTTGTAAAATCAGGAGTTATTAAGTTAAATTTAGTTATTTTGAAATAATTTCCTAGTGTAGATATGCCCTATGAATGCAGAGAACTCTTCAGTTAAGAAATACATTAGTCAGAAGGGAGAGAGAAATGGGTCTCCACCCAGAATGGCAATGGCTGGGGAATTGGAAATCGAGTGGCTGCTTTTGTTGACTCACTGGGAAATACAGCTGTAGTTGCCCTTAACTTTGCCTTGAGCCATTATGGTAATCACAGAAAAGAAATTCAAGAGTTTTATTATTTGAACATCCCCTGCCCTAGGACATAATTCTGATTTTACATACATTGGTATAAAACGGGAGTAAAACTATTGCATTAAATGAGGTTACTTTGGTATGTAAACAATATCAGTGTGACCAAAATTATCAAGCCTTGAGATGTACTGTTAGCTTGTTCATGGTTTTACTTCATTGATCACACAATAACTTTAATTTACAAAATATTCTTCTTCACTCCTGCTTATTTACTTTTGACCAACTCTTTCTTAAAGACACATTATATTTGTGAAGATACTATTTTTAATAGAAACCTAATGTTGTATTGTTTTCCTGAGTCTAATGTCAAATGCAGTGATACTGTAGCTCTGAAAGCAGTGTGAATGTGAACACTAAGAATGACAATTTAAATATTTAGATAATTAACTCTCTCACTATCCAACATTTTGTTATATGTATTATTTACATCATGGTTAGAATTAATTAAAAGGACTTGATATAGCACTAGGAATAAATTTGCATATAATAAAAAATTACAAATAAAGATGAGTTGGTGCTTCTCTAATGGCTTCCAATCTCCAAATAGTCAGCCATGCTCTCAGAGCCACAGATTTTCCATGTTTTCTCTAATCTAGGAAACAATATAAAAAACTGTCAGTCTTGGGGAAGAGATGGTAGTCAAAGCAATCTAGAAACCCACCCAGTGAGATGAGTTTTTTGTGATAAAATATAGCTCAAGAGTTCTAGTTAAACCTTTGCCTTATCAAATATCTATCTCAGGGAACACAAAAGACCAAAAGGCAAAATGAGAATTTAAAGTTTCTTTTCACATGTAAGAAGGGCTGCAATGCAATGTATAATTAGGTAAGGACAAATTACAAATGTATCTTTCTCCTTCAAATGTAATTAATATGGTTCTGTTTTTATGTCAGGACTGTTCACAGAAACACACAGCTTTTGGTGAACGTGCCTTTAGAGGTCATCAGGCCAAACATAGTAAGATGAACTTTCAGCTAAGAGAGAATCGTTACATTTAGCTGTCATTTGAGCAATCTGCACATATTTCCTCTTTAATGTACGTACACCGTTTGTTATATTCCTGTATGTATTGTTCTGGAGCATGAAATAGATTCTTATCTCTGATGGCATCCTACACGATTTATCTTTTGTGGTTATAGACATAAGGGTAATAGTGTCCCTTAACTTAACTTAACCTATCATTTGTAATCATTTTATATAACATTTATATGTGACATTATACAATGTATGGACTGTTTGAAATTTAGTAACACTGACAGACAACTTTTGGTTCACTTATACATCAGCATTGTGTTCTAGTGTCAAATGAGAGTTATAAAATCATATTCAGATTTAAGTGGCTGTACTAGGAATAGAACTTGGATGAAATTGTGAAGGACAATTTATTATACATCTGCTAGTCCTAAATAAGGTGGCCAGTATGTAATGGTACAACAGATGGAGATACCAAGCTATCATTGCTGAAGAAAGCAAACAGGGGAAAAAAGAGTTACTTAAAAATAAAACACCTGAATTAGAAATCTTTCAAATGATATACAACACTTGCAGTATAAAGGCAGCTGCTTTGATTTTTTTCAGCAGTTATGAGATTCAGTTTCTGAAGCAGCTTTGTTTGATAAGATTTGGAAATTCTAGAGGGCTGTTGACTTATCAGTAAAACACAGCTTATCATGTAAATGTGATGCATGCAAATTTCAAAAGATAAGAGACAGACATATTTATAATCTCAGTGAAAGAGACAGTTACTAGGTGAGATGAGAAACCCCTGAAACTTCATTCTATTTATTGACTTTCAACAGCTATAGAGGAATATGAATAAACTAAGCATGAACTTGAAGAAAATGAAAAGGATTCAAAATATTGCATTGTTTCTAGGGGGAACATTCCTCATACTGATTGGCAGTCAATCATTGGTAGACGTGAACAATTTTGCACTGTGTATACAGTGTAACACCCTTCATTACTCTCTTCACTGCCCCTCACTTTCTCCCAAAGTACTAATCCATTCTACAGCAGCAAGTAGAAGATAACTCCCAGGATTCCTGTAGGCTGTAAGAGATGCATATATAGGTCTGGATTCTCACAAATGGCTTTTGATTGAGGATGCTGAATTTGAAGCATCTGATTGAGTTTCAAAAGTAATGAGCACCCACTTTGAATCAGCATGAACTGCTGAAGCTCAGCATCTCCAAAAATATGGTCAAACATTTTTGAGATAGGCTTCCAAAAATGGAGGCAGTGGAAATGGCAGATTTTTCTTGAAAGCTTTGACCATTCTTTACTGCATATCTTAAAACAGGCATGTGTACAGCTCCAATAAGAGTTGTGAACTGTGAGATCTCCATTCAACAGAGCTCCTTTTGTTCTCCTTGCTACTGTGAGGGAAGTCACCTAGAGATGAATTGGGAACCCTTTTTGGGTTATGATATTCTAATTTAAAGCTCCTGACATTTAAATGATCTTGGAGTTATCCGAAACCTATTATATCCACACCAGCTAATAAATCATTCATTGTGCTACAGCAAATGTTCTTAAAAAGTTCCATTCATTTCACAGATGATAGGTTAGATCCTGTGTTTAAAATCCCCTATTTTTAAGAGGAGGACATCCATAGAATCTTTCAGACTTGTTACGTTTCTGTTAAAGGTTTTCATTACATGTGTAAAGGTATAGAAGACAAATGATTTCTCATTTACACTATGCACACCCCTCAAAAAACAACAACAACAATAATGGGATTACATCAGAATAAGTGATCAGAATTGTTCTCTAAGTTTATATTTCTCATACAGTGCATGACAAACATAGTCATTAATAATTCAGATGTTTTGATTTGGAGTTGCAGGAGATACTGTCTTAGTAAAACCACTTAAGGATTCAAACTAGAATTAATGGAGTGAGTCATACGAACTTGGATCTTAATGTCAGAGACATCCACACATGTAGTACAGGATTGTTTGGATACACTGTTCTTGTTTGGTTTAGGGTACAGAGGCATCAGATATTTTTTTTTCTTGATCAAGTTTCAGAGACCCCTTCCCCCATGATCTGTGAATAATTCAAATGAAAGGAGAGATTTACAGAGATGCATAATCTTTAACTGTTCTTTGTGGTGTTTCTTTTTTTTTCTGTAGAAAAAATGAACTACATCAATATCTATTTTCTGTACATTTTTTTCTCTGAGCAAAATCACAGAAGGGCTGGCACACAATACTATAAATAACTTACATTCTCCAACCTCATAATTTATAACAAAACTTAAAGCAACAGTTAGCAGCAATAAATTAAAGCATCAAAAATTGGATAATGACATTTTTAACTAAAATATTATAAGATTTGCTTTCTGTGAGGCTGTTAATGTACATGATATCTTTAAAGTATACAATTAGCAGAATGCCAGTTTCTGCTTTACAGTATGCTAGTGATTCAGGTCTACTAGTAAATTATCTTTACAGAAAGGTTAAAATAAGTAACTTTTTCTTTTGTTTTCCTATATTCACCCTACTTCTGGTTTACTTTATCCACCATTTTTGGATGGAGCCACTCTTGCTGTTAGACTAGATTCTCTGAATTGGAGTGGGGGACCTGGGTTCTGTTCCTTGATCTGCAGTTAGGAGACTTTGCCGCTCTCTACCAAAGTTTCCCAATTGGTAAATTGGGCGTAACAGTGATGATGTCTTCTATGAAGTGCTTTGAGCTATTACTGTTTTAACTTGACCCCCCATAGATTTTCACCTTTGATCTGACAGAACAATAAAGGGTTATTTTTTGTTTTGCTTTGTCTTTTTTTTTTACAATATTATTCCTAACAATGAAGGAATTCAAATACAGGTATTGAAATTAGGAGATTTGTTTGTTTGTTTTTTCAGTTACCGTGTGTGCAAGTAAACAAATGCATGAGTGAACAGTATGGAAAGTTAAGAAAAGAAAAAAAATCGTTGATGTATAAAATTCTAGTTTACTCATCATTGCAGCCCATGTACAGTGATAACATTTATCATTTTGTTACAACATACTAGCCAGAAGTTATAAAATCAAGGTTAAAAGTGATACATTGTTGACCTTTAATAAAAAGCCGTGGTTCTAATAATAAAAATAGAATAGTGTGAATTATATTAAAATCATTCTTTTGTGACTGAATAATCTCCCCTCCCCTTATTATGAACAACATTACAAGTGAGTATCCAGGAAATGAAAAGCTAAAATCTATGGGAAAGGTAATGATCTTTGAAAATTTTCTCTAATGAGTAATTTGTGGCTCAGTGGATTTCAAGAGATTATTGGTTTTTGAAATGGATTCTATCAACTAAGGAGATAATGAAAATCATTAGGGCTGCATAAAGTAAAACAGCAGATTTGTTATGTGGCATACTATTAGATGAGCCTCTATTTCTTGCACAATTTAGAAGTCAATTTTTTTTCTTAAACTGAATTGCTGTGTTAGACTGTACATATTATGGGGCCAAATCTGGCACCTCTGAAACCAATGACAAAACTTCCTTTAACTTTGGTGGGACAAATATATGGCTTTCTGTAATCTTGAAAAGTACTGAAATTACTGAGAGCTGCAAAGGGGTAGGGATGATCTGTGGAAAGGGCATACATGGTCACATACCCCTCTCTAAAATGTGAGGCAGGGCAAGGGGCCAGCTGCAGAGCCAGAAAAGAAGAGGAAGGACCAGAGTGTTTTCTCTTCCAGTTATGACTACACTGCCTACCTGGTGCAATGCAGAGACTGTGCTTTTTAAGGCAGCTGCTGTGCTGTACTGGGAAGCCTCCCAGGCAGGCAGCCTGGTTGGAGACTGGGGGTATGTCTACACTAGCCGGTTAGTTCGAGCTAGTTAGGCAAATGAGGGCAACCGGAGTTGCAAATGAAGCCCGGGATTTAAATATCCTGGGCTTCATTTGCATGTTCCCGGGCGCCGCCATTTTAAAATCCCCCTTAGTCCGGACTCCGTGCCCGTGGCTACACGCAGCATGGATTAGGTAGTTCGAATTAGAGAGCCTACCTAGCTCGAACTAACAGGCTAGCGTAGACAAACCCCCCGAGAGTGCCTACGAGAGGACAGAGTGCCCCTGCTAGGTAACATGTCATGGGAAGGACACAGGGAGAGTGCGGGTGGTGCCAGGTTGGGGTGGAAATGACTCACAATGGAAGGTCACACTACCCTCTCAAAAAAAATTGTGCCCCCTTTATGTTCCTCTCTGAAAGGGTGTGACACCTCTCATGATCTTTTCATGATGTAAATTATACGTTTCATACACTGAAAGCGGAGAAAGAAGATTTTGTCTTCATTGCTAAACCATACATCACATTTTTACAGAAATTCCACCTATAATCCATTTTGGTGCCATCTGCAGGCTCCTATCACAATCAGTGCTGCATTGTACAAGATGGTGTGCAAAGCATAGAAAGATATGGTAAATGCCTCAAAAAGTTTCCAGTATAATTCAGAGCTTACTACATTATTATGGATGACAGAAAATATCTACAAAATATTTCCATCAGTGGTACAATATGGTCCTCAGATTTGTTTTTTATAAACCAATATCTTCTCTCTCTTTCTCTCAAGCATTCTTCCACTTTGTGTTTTATGTTACTTCGAGTTCCAAGTATGAAGAGAAACGGTGACATAAAACATATCTCTCTATCTGGCAATTGTAATGGTGACCATTGTACATATTATGTTTACAATTAATTATTTTATATTTCCTTCACTTATAGTTTCTTCTCAAAATTACATTCTGCCCAGTTGTAAGACCATTGCAGGAACGTTCCAAGATACTATGCCTTAAATGTGCAACTGCATTTTGTACAGAATAATATAATATAGAAAATGTGACGAATTTATATTATAGACACAATCAACATTTTAATTAAAAAAAAACCCTGCCACAGAATACACTGCTTGCTCTTGACACCATGGATTCCCTGGCATATTGCAGATTTGAAGGAAATAGGTGGCATAATAAAATAATCATGAAAAGTTAGTATAATGATTTCTTTGGGTTAATAGAAATAAAGGGAATGTTTGGGATCAGTAAAAAAAAAGAAGCCCATATTCAGTTTTTCTCAATAATATGAAGTGAGGCTCAATGTTTATTTGTTTCTGTCTTTCTTTATTTAAAGGTGACAATGAAATAAAACTGGAGTTATTCTGTCATTATATTTGTTTGACAAAGGATCATGTCATTTTTAACACCCACACAGGACCGATAAGTGTAGCTAAACATGTTTTTCATTGTTATTTCTTATCTAAAGAACACAATTTCTAACAATACTCACTCCTCTACTACTACTTGTGCTGTTGTCAGGGATGAGCTCTACTCTTGATGTGGGGCAGGAGCCTACACAATATAGTAACCTGTAGAACAGTGTAATACCAGTTTAATCAGCCCAGTGGAACTAAATTATCTAGCTACCATACTGTCAATAAGCAAAACAAGGATTTATTTTGTAAAACAAGTGTTGGTTCAGCTATCAAATCAGGAACATGAAAAATTCCAGTGGTGTAAATAAAACAGGAAATAATAATAGCAAAGGTGTAAGGATTAGAAACAGGCTGACCAACTGGGAAGGGGGAATGACTTATGTTGGTTAAAGTCTGCGAATTTTATTAGTACTTATTGTAATCCTCCAATTTTATTTAGTGTTATAATATCACATATGAAATAATAATACCTCCACGATGAGAGAAGATTCTGTAATCAATGACAACAACCATTCAAATTCTTCCTTCATTTTTCAAACAGTGGCTATTTAAATGTGTAATCACTTTCTCATCTTCAGTGATACAGTAGCTACTCTATTTGAGAATGAGATCTAAATGTGTTGGAATGCAACAGTTTACTCCTATGAGAATTTCTATGATGTTAAATTTACAAATGATTCATTCTAGAGCTGCATGACTTGAGCCCTGAATATATACTGTATCTTTTATAGATGAGAAAAACATTTAAATCATATGGCTGTTGTACAAATGATATTGAAGTGATTGGCAATGAAGGATAGGCTGATTTAAAATAATACCATGTTCTTTTCTTAGACTTTATAAAGGATTTGTCTCCTTCTCTGTAGAGATTTCACTCTCTAAATGTTCTCTCTTATACAATTTAAACCCTTATTTCAAATGATTCATGTTTAAATATAACTAAAGTAATTGTGTCAAGTTTTTGCAGTTATTTTTTGATGAGTCATCCATTGGTGTGATCTACATAATGCTTGCATTCAGATTTAATTAGTTTTGCCATTATACCCGTATTTTTTTACTCCAAAATAATGTGCGCATCTATATAGTGAGCCCGTTATTTCAAAATAAAGAGTTTGCTACTCAGACTTCTGTAACTCTCATTCCGTGAGCATTAAGGAAAGTCGTTGGAAGAATGCTCTATCTTAAAATAACTGCTGTGTAGACAGCACCAAAAGTTGACATAAGCTCTTTCAACTACTTATGGAAGTAGTGTAGCCTAAATTGCTTAGCTTATTTTGAATTTAGCCCTGCTGTGTAGATGTGCCCTGAAGGTCCTGGAACCTTCTAACACCATCTTCATACAGATTAGTTTAGAGAGGAGACAAGATAAGAAGGGACATATTTTTAAAGTGCATTAGGATGAAGAGAAAGAAGCAGGGGGAAAGGGAAAGACCCTATTCGGATACAGAATGGCTAACCTAGTGAGGAGGGCTTTAAACTAGGTTTGAGGGGGACAGGTGAGCAAAGCCCACAGGTAAGTGGAGAACATAGAGACCTGGGAGATGGGTCAGAAATGGGAGGGAGCGTGGGCTACAATGGCAGAGAGAAAGGAGGGTCAGGGCAAAACTGGGAGGCAAGGTCAAATCAGGATCTTAGATGCCTATATACAAATGCGAGAAGTATGGGAAATAAGCAGGAAGATTTGGAAGTGCTAATAAATAAGTACAATGATGACATTGTTGGCATCACAGAAACTTAGTGGGATAATACACGATTGGAATATTTGTATGGAAGGGTACAGCTTGCTCAGGAAGGATATACAGGGTAAAAAGGGAGGAGGTGTTGCCTTATACATTAAAAATGAACACACTTGGAGTGAGATGGAGATGGACAAAGGAGACGGAAGTGTTGAGAGTCTCTGGATTAGGCTAAAAGGGATTAAAAATAAAGGAGATGTCATGCTAGGAGTCTACTACAGGCCACCTACCCAGGTGGAAGAAGTGGATGAGGCTTTTTTTAAACAACTATCAAAATCATCCAAAGCCCAAGATTTGGTGGTAATGGGGGATTTCAACTATCCAGATATATGTTGGGAAAATAACACAGCAGGGCACAGAGTATCCAATAAATTCTTGGACTGCATTGCAGACAACTTTTTATTTCAGAAGGTTGAAAAAGTTACCAGGGAGAAAGCTGTTCTAGATTTGATCCTAACAAATAGGGAGGAA
>CM057845.1:250158292-250173864 GCA_030068395.1 Apalone spinifera | reverse complement strand
GGACATTAGGAAAAAGTTCCTAACTGTCAGGGTAGTCAAACACTTGAATAAATTCCCCAGGGAGGTTGTTGAATCTCTGGAGATATTTAAGAGTAGGTTAGCTAAATGTCTATCAGGGATGGTCTAGACAGTTTTTGGTTCTGCAGTGAGGGTAGGGATCTGGACTCGATGACCTCTCGAGGTTCCTTCCAGTCCTAGTATTCTATGATTCTATGACACAAACAATTCACAGAGAACCCTTTCAAGCTGTACAAGCATTTCAATGGTAACACTGAGAAGTATTTAAGTTCCATTATACTTCAAACAGCTGAATCTGAGGTTTACAGTTTATGTGATCACTAAGGACTAATGACAAATATATCCCAGAGTATATTTTCATCCCTTCATAAATAGGTGAGTACTTCAATGTAAAATGTGGTCTAACTGATTAATGAAAAATCAAACAAAAGCTAAGAAGTGTCTTAATTCCTGATCCCAGTGTTTATATACTGAGCAAATTTTACTATTGTTGATTCAGTTCGGAAATATTATGTGTCATCATATAAGATTCTATTCCTCAGACACTTCCTACTGTTTGATAATGGAAATAACCTTTTGTTTGCTTATTGGTCTTTTTCCTTTAGCTGATATTAATATTTTAGATGACAAACACAACTAATCAAGAACAACACTGTTTATGTCCACTCACATATTCCATATCCATCTACAGCACGAATAGCGCATACATAAATCTGTGTTCACTCTCATCTATATATTTGATGTTTAGTACATTGTATGAAGAATCATACAATCTTTAGTCTGAATAACTAACAATCCTTTTTCACCATGTTTTGAATTTGGCAGCAAAATCTTTTCATAATTCAATAATATGATCTACATCTACAAGAACAAAAGGAATTGATATGACAGTGATTCAAAAGGAGCAAATATTGAGTGTATACTTCCATTAATTTAATGCATATTATTATTAATTAACAGATAAACCTAGATTTATAGGGGTGATTGACACAATTGTATGTAGTATATACAGACATTTCTGGAATGGAACTCAGAAACTGTTTAACAGTGCAGGTCCTCATGACATAACAGTCTGGCAGAAAATGCAAATGCAATGATTGGTTCAGTTAGAGAATATAGCTAGCTAGGGAAAATATAATTAACAAAATTGGATTTTGGTCAGAATGCTGGGGGCTAATATTGTCTTCAATATTAACCCAACTTATACCAGCTGAGAATCTGGTCCCGGGAGTTAGAAGTGTGACTGTAACAGTTACTTTTTTTTTTTTAGTATCATAGAAATTGGCTACTAAAGACACATAATACCAAACTGTTCAGTGCCATTTTATAGTTGGATGTGCAAAGGAATGGTTATGTAACTGTTAAAGGATTTAAATACTGAAAATTGCTTATTTACAGGTAATCAGACTTTATAAGATTTACACACACTTCAACAGGTATTCAGAGATACAAGTCACAGCTCAAATTTTGCCTTTTTCTCTTATTTCAGTATTAGACCAATCCCCCTTATCCTCCAGATAATATAAGATCAACATCTATCCACAGCCAAAATGCTACAGGACTTATGTTAAGCATACTTCTACTATAACACTTATTCACAGAGTTCTAATTATTAATGAAAACTAGTTTTAAGCGGGTTTTATGTACTATACAGCACTGATATGTATAGGGTAAATTGAAACCTGCTATTTGATGCAGTAGTACTATATTGTGAAGATATTTGTCTGAATTAGGAATGTGTATTTTTTATTATCCTATAGCATAACCCAATCAGTCTTCTTATAATACTGAGTCTTAAGTGAACATGGCAGAATCTGATTTTCCCAAATGTCATAAATATAAAGGGGACAATTATCTCATTAGCTTATTTGAGACTAGGGCTGGCTAGAAAACAAGTATTCCATTTCACACAAAAAAAAAAAAAAAAAAAAAAGATTATATGGTTTGTTTTTGTTTCTATACAGAACAAAATTGATACCTTTTAAAACTGTTCATGAAAAATTACAAACATGCCAGAATGAGCAAAAATCTGGTGGAACTCACATGAGATCAGGGAGACCTGTGTTCAAAATCCCCATTCTGCCTTACTCAAAGAAGAGTCTTGACCTGGACTCTTCTACATCTCAAGGGAGGGCCCTTATCCTAAGGATATTAAAAAGTGCTGTGTGTTTCCTTCTCTCTATTCTATCTTGACCCTGAGAAACGTTCCTGATGAAACTTCCACTGAAAGAGCCACATTTCTGTGAAATATCTTAAAAAGCTGGCGTTTTCTGACAATTTTTTAAACAAATAGTTCTGACCAGATCTATTTGAGATTTACCTTACCTTGGCTGCATCCTATTTCTTTATCTCTGTGTCTACAATACAATAATACACTTTCTTTTAAAAGAAACACTGACCTCAAGCATAACACATAATCAATGTTAGACAAATTTTCAAATGGGTGTCATAATAGTTTCCATCTCTGCACTGCAAAGTACTGATAACATTTCTGTGAAAGTGGACATTATATAATGTATATGTCAAACACTAATTCATGCTCAGTTTTCCTTTCATTTGCATGATGACTAGGTTGAGGACATTCAGAGTCTATCCTTTAATCCATATCATTGATAGAGACAAAATCATGAATAAACAAAGGTAAAATTGTGAACATGCTTCTCTAACACCTGACATATGTTTAGAAGACAGTGTGAATTTTACATTTAAATTAAAATGAATAAAACTTAAAGTCATACAAATCCATAAGCATGATCAGTTTGATGCACAGTGAGTTGTAATATCTTACCTTAGGAAGATCATGAAAAGCAGCAATCTTTTTATACTTAACAACCTTACTAGCTCAAACTCAGTGAAGACAACAGGAAATCTCCCCTGCCTTTGGATCAGGCTCTTGCTTCTTGGACTATGTATGCATTTATAAGAGGCTATATACTATTCATCCTCAGGCAGCAAAGTGATGGAAGCGTGATGATTTAGTGGATGTTTATTAATAGCAATTTAGAATTTTTTAAGAATCAAAGAAACCCTATATCTTCATTGCTTAATATATGACTATGGAAAGACAGTAGCAAACTCACTATTAAGGACCTGAAGGTGTAAATATGGAACTAAAGTGTGTCACATGGAGCTATGAAATCAGATGTTGTATGAATTTAGGTAAAGTATATCATATGGTTTGGAGCTATAACAACAAATACTATATGAATGATCAATTCTCTCTAAGATTGTCTGACTAAGATGATAGTTTTTTCAACGTCTCTGTACACTAAATGGAACTGGTTGAACTACTAAGTAAAACATATAATTAAGGGAGCATGGCAAATGTAAGTATCTTAGGGTATGTCTACACTAGCTCGTTAGTTTGAGCTAGGTAGGCAAATGAGGGCAACCGGGGTTACAAATGAAGCCCAGGATTGAAATATCCCGGGCTTCATTTGCATCTTCCGGGGTGCCGCCATTTTTAAATCCCCCTTAGTCCGAACTCCGTGCCCGCGGCTACACACAGCACGGAGTAGGTAGTTCAAATTAGGATCTCTAATTCAAACTACCATTACTCCTTGTGGAACGTACAGGAAAAAATGGCCTCTGACATTTGCTCTAAAAAATATCTCCATGAGTGATGGTAGAGGCCTGAGATTTTGGAAGTGAAGAACCCATGTTCTAATCTCAGCACCGCAGATGTAAGACTGAGGCTAGGTCTAGACTACAAGTTTTTGTTGGAAAAAGCTACTCAAAATGCACCCCACATTTTGTATAGCTTTTTCTGATTCTTTTGTTGGAAGAGGCTTTTCGGACGTTTGGCCTGTCCAGACTGGGCCAAATGTCAGAAAAAAAAACCCTTTCAGAAGCCCCCTTCTTCCTTGTGGAAGGAAGAATACAGAGGCTTTTGAAAGAGCACATTTGCACTTCCGCAAAAAAAAGCAGCAGTGCAAACGCATTACCTGGATGCAGCGGGGGTTTTTTGGGTTACCTCTGGTACCTCTGAAGAAAACCCTGCAGTGTAGACATAGGCTGATTGCATCCTATGCATACTCCAGCAGAGAGAGAGAGAGAGAGAGAGAGAGAGAAAGAGAGAGCAGTATAGGGCATAAACATCTCACATCTGCAAAACTGAGACTAGAACCTTGGTTCTTCCCTTCCAAAACCTCAGGGCTCTACCTTTACCTTTAAACGAGATTGCCTAGATTGAATACCAATAGGTTGCAGAGGGCAACTTCCACTGAAACTGCAGAGGGACAGTTGAATGTATCATAGGAGGTAAAATATACTGACACATTTCTAGGCTATCTCATGGTCTATAGTTCTCTTTGTCTAATCTTAGCATCAGACCTACAACATAGTTAGGCAATAAGGAACTTTTATAAAGACTTACCCCATAAAACAAAACAAAACAAACAAACAAACAAACAAATGCGTGATCAAAAACCTCATAGGGCATTAGACCTCCCATGGATTGGGAAAGTACAAATGTCTTTTTTTGTGAGCAGAACAGGCAATCTTTTTAATTTTTTAAAAAGAAAATAACAGAATATATTCACTAGGAATGGATAAATGTTTCACCAAAATACCTGTTGCAGCCCTCAGTAGGATGAAAGCTCTCTTGCTATGCACTACTCCAAAGTTAGTATTTTCTGGGCTGGATGACTTTGTACTTTTTCAGCCAGGCAATTCTGGAAGCTTGGAAATATTTTCTTGTGGACCAAAAGCCTTTAGTGTGCACTTTTACATATGCTTTCATTTCTTTTAGCCTTTTCTTTTCGACACAGTTAATAAAGCATGTGTGGCAGGACTGACAAATACCATCTGAGTCTTTGAGGGAAAGGGGCTCCTTCTGAGCAATTCTGTGCATTATCATTCTTACTTTACCACCACTGAATAGGAGCTACAGTCTGTGCTTGGCATAAAAAAACCCTATGGGCATATCTGGGTATAGAGCAGATGAATACTGCTATATTTCATTTATATTGTTTTGCTCTGCCCACCTTAACCTCATGAATTTAATGAAAGGAACAGATGCATGCATGACTTGACATTTTGAAGAAGGAGGCTTTTCTGCTTACCTATGGGATTGGATTTTTATCTGAATTTTGCTGGAATTGGAACCAAGAAATCCATTGCCAGTGGAATATTTGGAAAATGCAAATCCCTATAAGCCTGATCAACATCCTGAGACTATGCAACGGAAGTGGTACAAATTATTGCTAACTTACAGAAGAAATCAAGGAAGGCAGGCTATGCTTTAAAAACATAGTTACTAGAATAACCCTTTCATTAATCACATAAGCAATTATTTAAAACTACAGCTTTTTTTTTCTTGTTATACTAGGTCCATGTTGCAGATGAAGATAGCCACTAAAATGTTTTAAATGAAAATGAAGTCAGCAGGAATACCAGTGCACTCTATTAAAAAAATCCTCATATTTGCCTAAAGCATAAGCAATTTGGCAACAGAATTGTTTTCATTTCTGTATAACATTTGTTTAATGCGTTTTACTAATGATTATGTATTTATGGAAAAAAGGCAGCATATCATTCAAGAATAAAGTAAACTTTGGCTATGTGTCAAGGCTGCATTCTATTTATTAATCCCCTGAATGAAAGACTGCTGCTTTTTAATGCTAGGAATTAATTAATTGCATTCTCTGCCACCTATAGAGGAGAGGCACACTTTATAGAAAATCTTCTCACTGATAAACGACTATGAAGCTGTAATGCTGTCCTTGGGAAAGATTCCTGGCTATAATCCTTTTAGCTAAGGGAGCATTTGGTTTTCTGTCTAAGAACAATATTACATTTCTTTCCTTCTAGTCCATGGCCTTCAAATGTCATACACTTCATGCAAGCGAAGGCTGCATAGCAGTTACAAACAGTTGTGAAGTGAATAACAAGCAATAATTTGTTCCCTTGCAAGTTAAAGCATTTGCCAATTATAGCTCATAACTAAGAAAATTACCCTCCTGTAGTTAGGGCCATAGCAGTTTTATTATTGCTGGCATTCATCCAGGTTGGGCTAAAACAGGTTTTATTCTAATGAAGTCCACAAACCAAGTTTTCAGCAGCTTTAAGCCTGCTGGGCATATGGTGGCACTGCATTCCTTCATACAAATACTACCCTCAATTCTCTGTAGGAACCTGGGGCAATAGCTTAGAGTGTGAAATATCTCAGAATGTAGAATATATTTTCAACAAAAAGGTCGCTTCAATGTTGATAATGTTGGAACTTGGGAATTCGAAATCTCTGCTCAAGTGCAAACTTTCCAAGGAATGTAATTTGCAGCACCATTTGAAAAGTATTACCTGCTTAGGCAGGTTCTACTTGTATATTTTAATTATATCTACATGTCATAAAATTTCTTCAGATCAATATAATGGAATGGCTGTCACCTTGTGAATAAAATATTATTTTTCTCTCTCATGATGGTATATGAGCAGTTGATTCTAAAGAGTCACTGGCTACTTAAAAGTTTCATTTGTAGTGTCATTAATAACCTGTATTCCACACAAAATTCATGATTTATTTGATAATTATAAATTCCAAGGATGCTGTTGGCCAATAGGAACAGAATGCAGCAGTTATAGTTCCTTGGTGCACATGAAAGAAAATGACTTGCTATTTTTATTTATAACTAGAAGGCTTACCTTGTGTTGCTCGGGTTCTTTTTTGGTTCTCTTACTGTGTTGTTTAATTTGGGGTATACATTAAGTTTGCCCTCTATTAGGATGTCTTTGAAAAGTTTCCATGCAGCTTGAAGGTAATTTACTTTTGTCACTGTACCCTTTAATTTATATGTAACTAACCTCCTCATTTTTGTGTAGTTCCCCTTTCTGAAATTAATGCCACAGTGTTGGGCTGCTGAGTTGTTTTCCCAATACTAGATGTTAAATTTTATTACTTTTTGTTTGTTTTAAACCTGCTACCTGTTTGTTTTAAACCAGTCCCTGCAGACTGGGACTTTTCAACTTAGAAAAGAGGAGACTAAGGGAGAGACATGATAGAGGTCTACAAATTCATGACTGGTGTGTAAAAAGTGAATAAGGAAAAGTTATTTGTTCCCATAACATAAGAACTAGCGGTTACCAAATGAAATTAATTTGTAGCAGGTTTAAAACAAACAAAAGAAAGTTTTTCTTCAGACAGCGCACAGTCAGCCTGTGTATCTCCTTGCCAGAGAAGGTTGTAAAGACCAGGAATTTAACAGGGTTCAAGAAAGAACTAGATGAATTCATAGAGGTTAGGTCCATCAATGGCTATTAACTAGGACTGTTAAGAGTAGTGTCCCTAGCCTCTGTCAGAGGCTGGGAATGGATGATGGGAGAGGGATTGTTTGATGATTCCCTGTTCTGTTCACTCCCTCTGGGGCATCTGTCATTGGCCTCTGTTGGAAAATAGGATACTGGGCTAGATCAACCTTTGGTCTGCACCAGTATGCCTGTTCTTATGTTCTTACTAGCCAATTAGCCCCTCATAAGATGGGATTTTCAGGTCTCTCCTCCACATCAGTCTTCTCTCCTGAGCCTCCGGTCTCTCGCCCTCTCACTCTCTCCTCCTCCTACTGTCTCCCCTTCTCTCCCTCTAAGCTCTCCTCTGCCTCCTGCCTCTCTCTCTGTCTCTCTCTTTCTCTTCTCCTCCCCCTCCTGCCTCTCACTCGGGGGACCGTAGAGCCCAAATGGTCGTTAGGGCGCTGCACTCCCCGTGCTGCATGGGGGGGTGTAGAGCCCAAACGGTCGCTTGCACCACTTACTCCCACGCGGCGGCTTGGCTGAGCGGTGCAGAAGCCATCCGAACACCAGGGCAGGAGGCAAAGGGGGGCAGGGAGGTGACATTCACGGCCAAGGGGCAGGGCCTGGAGCCGCTGTCACACCACACGTCACCGCCCCATCCCCCTTCGCCTCCCGCTCAGCCGGGCCGCTATGGGGGAGCAAGCGGTGCAAGCGGCCATTTGGGCCCCACACTCCCCGTGCAAAACGGGATGCTAAGAGGGAATAGGCAGCATTTCAGGCAACAGCGCCCCCCCAGAGGGAACAGCCAGCATTTCAGCATTACAGACTCACAGACATTGAGCTACTTTGTTCTTATGTATGTACCCACCATACGACAGGGAGTAAAATATTGTAATCAGTTGCTAACCATTTTATCTGTTTTGTATGACCTAGGATGAAGGTGCAGAGTATCACTCACGTCTAAATCAGAAGAAAAGTGGAAATCTAAGATGGCCATGCATGGTACTTTGAAGGAAATAAGGATTGTGCCCCCTTATGCTTGGACAAGTACTAATTTAGCATAGATTCTAACTATTCATGCATCTGAAAACAACTCATTGCCTCTCTCAATTTTAAGAAAAAAGTAAAATTAAAATCGGTAATAATAGTGAACAGGGATCTTGGGGCTTGCTATCTGGATTTATTGCTTTTTACTTCTTGTCACCAATTGTAATGCATGCAGGTCTGCTGTGAGTGAAAGAAACTACCATTCAGTTACTAATGAGAATTTTTTTGGTATTCAATCTATTTCCGAGTACTAGTCATTTAAAAATCATCATAAATGAAACTAATATGCTCACTTATATTAATGAGGACACCATGACTTAAATGAACTAGGGGAATGAACTACCAATTTATTTTTGATGTCTTACCTCTAATTCATGATTGAGTCACATCAGTAGGAAAATATAGAGACATTTCCCTGTGCTCTGTCTTTCTGCGGATGCACTGCGATGTCCTGGGCTATCAGACAAACACAACACTTAAACATTAAATTCTATTTGCCTTTTTTCAGATTAACTGTTACTCCTCGTGGAATGAGGTATAACAGTTAATCCGAACTAAGGACTTAGTTCAGATTAACTTTAAACTGCCATGTGTAGCCGTGGGCAGTTCATTCGAACTAAGGGGGATTTAAAAATGGTGGCCGGATGGGAACATGCAAATAAAGCCCCGGATATTTAAATCCTGGGCTTCATTTGCAACTCCGATTGCCTGATTTGCCTACCTCGCTTGGATTAACAAGCTAGTGCAGACATACCCTAAGAGAGCTGCATCCCACCAGCCTGCCATTCTTCAGTTATCCTTAGAGTGATACCAGTAAATTCCCCCATAAATGTGCATCTTGTACTGTACAGTATGCTCCTGGATAATACAAGCTCATATAAAGACTCATTTCACTAATAGAAAATGTTATGCACGAAACTTGTTATCTCAAACACTTCAGTCCAAACACATTGGCTTAGATATAATAATTGTATATCTATCCATGTTGGGGCCAGCTGCTGCTGAGACTGCAAGGTGGGGTGGCTATAGTTTTTCCTCTTCGTCTTGCTTCCCCTGGCATCTTACCTATCAGCGCTCTGAGTTTAGTAAAATCTGCCTTCCTGAAATTCATGGTCTCTATTTTCTGTTCTCCTTTCTACCATTCCTTAGAATCATGAACTCTATGATTTCATGGTCACTTTCACCCAAGCTGACTTCCACTTTCAAATTTTCAACCAGTTCTAACCTATTTGTTAAAATCAAATCTAGAACAGCTTCTGCTCCCCAATAGCTTTCTCAACCTTCTAAAAAAAGTCTCCAGTACATTCCAAGAACTTATTGGATAATCTGTGCCCCGCTGTGTTAGTTTCCCAACATATGTCTGGGTAGCTGAAATCCCCCATTACCACCAAATTCTGTGCTTTGGATGATTTTTTTAGTTGTTTAAAAAAAGCCCCATCCAGGTCTTCTGGTCTGTTGTAGACCCCTAGTATGACATCACCCTCATTTTTTACCCCTTTTAACATTACCTAGAGAGTCTCAGCAAGTCTGTCTCCTATGTCCATCTCCACCTCAGTCCAAGTGTATTCATTTTTAATATATAAAGCAGAGCTGAATTTTTTCAGACCAATGGATTATTCAATGAAAAATGCATTTCCAGTTAACCTCTGTCTGTGAACTTGACAAATATAATTTTGGCTATCCACAAACTGGTAGTGGAGGTGGTAATGGTGCTGGATGTGCAGCCATCCCCAGAGACGCTACCACAGCACCCAACTCTCCCTTGCAAAAACTAACTTTTACTATGGTTTGAGGCACTTTCATGGGATGTGGGTGATTGAGCTTCAAATCCCTGCTCTGGGTCAGACCCTAAATGGGAGTGCTTCTTGAATCTAAAAAAAAAAAATCCTAATAATTTTCAGGTTTGGTTGGATCTGAGCCAAAAGTGTGTGTGGTTTTTTGTTTGTTTGTTTTTGGTGTGTGTTGTGTGTTTTTTGAACTGTCCCCAAGCCAGAAAATCAGTTAGTTTCCCATATCTACTAGAATCCTCCCTGTTGACCTTCGAGGCATTGATCTAAATAGGAATGAGTTAAGTCACAAAATACTACACAGCCTCACTCAACAGTAGAGTCAAAAACTTTATTGAAACAAATATTTTATGGGTTTTTTTGGTCATCTAAAATGCCAAATTACAAGTTTCCATTTTTATTTTTTTAATTATAATCATGGTGAAACAGCTCCAGCTTTCATATTACACTTTTTTTTTTCATTTTCCAAGTAAAGATTGCTCCTGCCAACTTTGTAGTGGTCTGAAATATAGGAAGACATGATCTCTAATCCAAAGAGATTATTGTTACTATTTACTGGTGCTTGGGTTTGACTGGTTACTTGGTAATCTTTTGATAATTTCTTGATATACTATGCAGATCGACACAGCCACAGTTGATCTTCTGGGGTTTGATTTAGTGGGTCTAGTGAAGACCTGATAATTCAGACTGAGAGGGCTCCCCTACTGCTCCTCATGAGGAAGAAGGGAAGGTGACAGGAGTGTTTGCTCCCATTAACCTCCCATTAACCTCCCGCTGTGTGGACAGTGGGAAAAAGCATTAAAGATATGTTCACTTTATGTAATAATTATGTAGCTGGAATTGCATATCTTAAGTCACCTTTCCCCTTTAGTGTAGACCTGGACTCAGTGTTCACTTGATCCACACCTGTCTGAGTTGATTATGACCAGTGAAGAGATTGGATTTGAATAGATCGTTAATATCTCTTTCTGGGAGAATGGGGAGACAGATTCAATCAAGGAGGTACTTGACAACTCTGTAGCTGAGAAATAAAAAAAAAATCCCATTGCTCTGATTTTGACAATCTCACCACCTCTGGTGATTCTCCCATTTGTGGAATGGTGCATCAAGGAAGTATTGGCAGAGTAGCTCTGATGATAGCTACAGATTTCAGATTTCCTTGACTAGCAGTTAGTCTGGTTGTAGACATGGGTATGGGGCTGATACATTGTAGTCTTATTTGTTGATGTTCTCCAAGCAATGAATAACAAATATTTTTTATCAGATCCACCTTTGACATAATTGAGCCTGATGCATTACTGATACTCCTGTGATTTTACTATTTTCTGAGGGATAATTGTGGACAGTTCTGAGTCCAATCAGGAAACTCTCTTATATGATAGACTTCATGGTTTGTAATCTGTTTGGTGTTTACAACATTTTTATGTTACGTTTAATTTACGTTTAATATACACTACATGTATAATACCTATGCTTCCGACTATCCTGGCCCCAGCTTGCTATGTTGCCAAGGTTTTTGAATTTGTTTGGTATTTACAACTGAACCAAAACCAAATGGATGCAGTAGCATGGCTCTTTGATCAGATAATGTATACTGCAGATCAGGGCTTGGATCAGAAATAGTTAAACTGAAGGTCAGCCGATATGTTGGGGATTATGCTGGCAGAGGGAAAAGAAATAACTGAGACAACTGATTTATTTATTAGATACATAATTTGTGACATTGTAGGAATGAGGAAGATAAGGTAAGAGAAACCGTTTCTTGTAATGCTATTGATAAACTTGTAATTGTAACTGTTACCAGGCTGTCTATATTGATTTCTATACCTCTCTTTGTAAGTTTACATAATGAAGTAAGTTCACTGCAAGCCTAACTATGGTAATCAACTTATAGAAGAAATCCACATATAGGGTGAAGAGTCTGCAATGTGTAGAATATGAATTAAAAGGAATGAAGGAATGAGTTACAAACACATTACAAATCCTCCAGTTTATTCTGTAATGTCACATTTAGAGGACACAAGTCTCATGACTCTTGAATCTGCTAGGTAACTCACACAATCCTTTTCAGAAGTAGAACGCTTAAAGGTCTGGTGAAGAATTTTGATTCTTTAACACCCTCCTCACATGAATAATCCTGCAAAATTTTGGACAGTTGCTTAGAAGAAGCTGTAGTTCATTCACCTAAACATAGAAATGGTTGTCTTCTGTATATATTCTATATCTTTTCCTCTCTAAGCTTAACAATTAAAAAAAATATAGAACATTTTTATGTTACGTTTAATTCTTTATGAAATAGTACCCAATGGAAGTTTATTAAAAAGCATTTCTATATACTTGAAATAGTGATGCTCTAAAGAGGTGTGTCTGTTTTACTCCTCAAGAGTTTGCATTTTATTAATATTTAAACCCAGCAAGAGTATAAAAGCATATCTATTTCCTGAATTTAGTCAGAGTAGGAGACTTTATAACTTCATCCCTGTACAATGCATTGTTTATTGCTGACTTTAAAAAAAAGTAATCGTCTTTGCAAGTTTAACAATGGTAAGCAATACACAATAGCTGGGCTGCTTGCCTCCCCAGGTTGTTTGCTGTGGTCCATTAAGTAGAGCACAGAAAATGTATGCAAGAATCTTCAGCAACACAAAATTCTATTTGTGGATAATGCTTAGGCTTTCAACCACTGCTATCACTGTTTGTGATAAATACAATATTCCCACCAAGGTAAATTCTCTCTCAGCAAGTAGAATCAATGACATTCTTTAGTATGTGTGTCAGATATGTTGTTTTTGTTTACTGGATAACCTGGATAACTCAAACAAGCAAATGCTTGAGTTCTCAAGCTGCTTAACTATGACTCCAGGAGACAATATCCACGGTACAGTTAGATTCACAGTTAAGTGTTGACAAATTATAAGCTAATATTTTCCTGTAAATATTCTCCAGCCTCAGGATATAGATATAGACAAAGAGAGAGACAGAGATTTTTGTAATTGCTTAAGGTGTATCATTTTAATAAAGGCCACTAAAGGTACTGGTAATTATCTAAATCTAGTACTGTGTCTGCTAAAGCAGAAACAACTTATTTTAAACTTGTGTCCTTTATAGGCCATTCATCAAACATATAATTGGAGAGAAAACATAAGAGAAAACTGTTAAGAGTGCATTTCTGATCCAATGGGAATACAAAGATGAGGCATTGGCTTAGGTATTGTTTTTATGAAACCTCATCATTTGTTTTGTTTTATTTTTTCATATTGCAAAAGCAGCATTTGTCTGTGGGAAGGAAGAATGAAAACAATTCCAAAAATGCATCTTCCAGTTGAATTTTCTACTTGCTGTGCTATTCAGATACAATGATAATGGGCAGTAGACCAAAACCTAGACAAAAGAGAAGAGAAAATAAAGGAAAATTAATGGGGAGCACGTTTCCATACTTCAGAGCAAAAGTCTGAAATAATAAAGAATTTAAATTATGTCAGCAGCATTTCCCTTGAAAAATTAAATGCTGAAAAAATACAGAATACATTATTCCCTGCTTCCCTTTTCTTCCTTTACTACTGATCATCTTTTCTGAGTTTGAGACTCAATCCACAAATAGAAAACAAACAAAAAGACACATGAAGCTCATCATCATGTCAATGATTTCATTCTTGAAATGAAATTAACATACATGGACACAAATATGAACCACTGTACCTGACCCACCTGTAACCATTTGAATTTTGTTCATTCAGACAACGTGAGACATTGATCAAAGGCATTCAAAGGTTTTTGAGAAACAACAAACAAAATAAACAAACAAACAAAGAAGAGGTCTAGGAAAGGTGAACAAGGTTTTTGGGTGGTTTTTTTTTCAAATTAAATAATAGACAGAATTTACAAAGAAACTGAAATCCTCCTGCCAGATGATGTTATGGTATCCTCTAGCACTGAAGACACCACTCCGGGAGATGGAAGAGCAGTTATTAGGATCAGAAAGGTAATAGTTTTGGGGGAAATCAATCATTAGACACATTAGCAGCTGGATTTATGGCAATCAGGAGAACTGCATGGTGACTTGCCTACCTGGTGAGAAGGATGAGGATCTCTCAAGACATCTAGAGTTATGTGTAGTGCTGCAGAGAATCCAGTGATTGTTGTACATGAAGGTTCTAATGACATAAGGAAAGACAGGAGAGACTCCCTGGTGGGCAAATTTAGAATGCTAGGTAACTGAAGTCCAGGACCGCTATGGTAGCATTCTCTGAAATATTTCTAATTCCATGGCAGGACCAGGTAACCAGGCAGAACTGCAGTGTCTCAATGCATGGATGAGAGGATGGTATAGGGAGGGAGGATTTAGATTTATTATGAACTGAGGGCATTTTTAGTGAAGAGGGAGCATATACAGGAAAGATGGGTTTCACTTAAACCAAAATGGAACCAAATTGCTGGTACTTTAAAAAAGGTCACAGATCAGGTTTAAAACTAAGGGCTGGGGGGAACTGACAGGTACAGAGGAGCATGTGGTTTGACAAAGATGGGAATATCTATTAAGGAAGATCCTAATTGGTGTAACAGGCCTCACAGAAACTTGGTGGAATTAATATAATCAATGGGATAATCTGTGGAATGCCTTGTCTGAAGTTGTAAATGTTAAGAACTAGGTAAGTTCATGGAGGATAGGTACATCAATGGATATTAGTCAGAATGGGCAGGGTTGGTGTCCATAGCTTCTCTTTGCCAGAAGCTAGGAGTGGGCACTAGGGAATGGATTACTTGATTACCCATTTTATTCATTACCTGTGGCGCATCTGGCATTGGCCATTGAGCTTTGACCCATTATGGTTGTTCTTATGTTCATTTTATCCAAACCAAAATGTTTAAAATCTAAGTTTCAATTTAATATTATCACTAATAATAATTTTTTGCCAGTGGGCTGAAGGGTATGCATGTGTTCATTTTAAACAAAATGTGGTTTGGAAAGTAGGTATGCATAAAGAAGCATGCTGTGGCTCACCACCCTAGGAACAGTCTAGAAAAGGCCAAGGGGAAGAGGGTGAACTCAACATGTGGAGTGAAAAAGTACAAGCATGTGACAAACAAAACAATATATGGAAAGGTTGAATATGATTGGTTTAGAAGTTTGTGTTATATAACTTGTTATGTAACCTGTTATGTAACTGCCATGTGCTATAAAAAAACAAGGGGAGGGGCTCCTTGCTTAAGGGGCTCTGGCTAATTTTAGTACCAGGGGCTCTCCCTTTGTGCACATTGAATAAAGTCTTGTTGAATTGAATTGAAGTATCGAAGACCTTTGATTCTGCCCAGCATCTGACTCTCTGGGAACCACAAAATCCCAACCGTTTCTTGGCGCAGCGAGCAGGGTGAGAAATATCCTTCAGGAGCAAGACCTACAATCAAATTAGAGGGTGATTTTGTTCATTTTTCGTTTGGTTGTGTGTCCCTGATCTGACTGGTGACTCTCATACCTTTTGTAGTAAGTGAATCTGG
>CM057845.1:250134496-250148120 GCA_030068395.1 Apalone spinifera | reverse complement strand
GGCCTCCTTTGCATGACTTTTCTGGCAAAGGGGGCCAGTCTAGACACAGCCTCACTGGAGTCAATGGAAGAACATAGCATTAGGTCCCTACCTTCAGAACAGTAACAGAGTCTATTGAGAAAATCATGGTGAGAAGCTGACAGATCCCAATACATTGTTTGCATTCTATTTTGACCTGTGTAGTGTTACTATAAAGAATAGTTGCATTCTATTTTGTGTAGTGTTGCTATAAAGAATTACACAGCTGCTGCCTTTAACTGAAGATCTGTCTGTCTTTCAGGGATGTATACAATGATTCTTATGCTTATGTGCAGCTTGCAAATTGCATAGAGCTGAGAGGACTTTGCATAGAGAACTGAAATTCATAAATATATACAAAATAAGGCCACTATTTAAAACAAAAGATGCAACTTTTTAAAATGCTCCTTAATTAGAAAGGTCGCATTTCATATGTGGCCAGCTTGACATGCTTAGGATCTGCTTTTCAAAAAGGAAGCAGGGTCTGAATGAACTCTCCAATGAAAGCTAGTTGAGGAAGGAGAGACTTCAGGAGCACACACTGTATTTATAGGAACACTCCTAATCTGCATAGGTATCTGGCAGACAGGAACTGCGTAGCTCCAAGTGATCAAGTTAGGTTGGTGTTGCATTTCAAATTATTTTAGTACTGGGGTAGTGAAATGCTATTATCAGTGTTATCATCTTCATTGTTTGGCTAAAGGAGAGCACAACTGTGCTGAGCTTCTCCTGAAAGAGAGCCACCCTCAACTGAAAGGAACTCTCATGAACTGGAATGCATGATTCCTATGAAAGTAAGGAGTGGAGACAGGTGTACCAACAAGGAAATGTGGATTCTCCCTAAGGGTTCCCAGTTCAGTTTAAGCTACTTCTCTTCTCTGATCAATGACAGAGGTAAATATGCTCCATTAGGAGCCTTTTTTTATTTTAAGTACTCAGTAAGAGCTAAAATCACTTGCGCTATGTTTAGACTACATTCCTCTTTCGAAAGAAGAATGTAAATTAGGCAAATTGAAAGTGCAAATGAAGTGTGGATTTAAATACCCTATGCTTCATTTGCATATTTGTGTCAGAGAACTTTTTTGAAAAAGGTTTTTTTGACAGTGAAAGCACAGTCTAGATGCAGTTCTTTTGGGGGAAAAAAGCCTTTTTCAAAAGAACCCATCCTCCTTAAAAAATGCGGGGTATGGGCTCTTTTGAAAATGGTTTTTTTTTCAAAAGAACTGTCTAGACTGTGCTTTCACTTTCCAAAAACCCTTTTTCGAAAAAGCACTTGGATGTGAATATGCAAATGAATCATGGGATATTTAAATTCTTGCTTCATTTGCACTTTTGATCCACCTAATTTATTACATTCCTCATTCAAAAGAGGAATATAGTTTAGACCTGCCCTTGATGTGGGGCCATGTTTCTGATCAGCTTGCTGTGAGCTACCAATCACTAAGGGTATGTCTAGACTGCATCCCCCTATTGGCAGAGGGATGCAGATTAGGCAGGTTGACATTGCAAATGAGGCAGGGATTTAAATATCCTGCACCTAATTTGCATAAAAATGGCCACCACATTTTGCTGACTCATTACTTTGTTGGCAAAAAGCGGCAGTCTAGAGGGGGATCTATCAAGAAAGAAAGCCTTTTTTGGACAGATTCTGTAAACCTACTTGCAGGAAGCATAAGGGATCTGTCAAAAAAGGCTTTCTTTCTCGACAGAACCCCCTCTAGACTGCTGCTTTTTGCAGACAAAGTGCTGAGTCAGCAAAACGCGGTGGCCATTTTTATGCTGACAGAGGGATGCAGTATAGACATACCCTAAGAGACTGTCCTGCACTAGTTACAGCAGAAAGGCATGTGGCAGCAGTTGGTGAATGATAGATGGCTGGCAAAAATGGCAAACAGTAGGCTAGTGGAAGTGGCTGGCAAAAGAGACAAGCAAGGCAGAAAGAAATAGTGATTAGTGAGGCAGACATCTATAGCAAGTGGTCTGATGGTGGAGCAAGCCATGTGTCCTTTCCCGAATGGTTAGTGAGCTCACACAAATGCATTTCTGAACCCAGGGTCCTCACTGCCCAAGAACAATCACTGTGAGTGGGGTTTGGTGAGGAAGCAGAGGGGGGCACACTAAAGGAACCTTTTGTTGTAGAACTCAGGAACATGAGGCAGAAGATGTTGATCAATAAGGGGTGGGGTCCTGTTCACAGTTTTATACTGTGTATCCTGCTTGTGGCATTATACCTAATGAATTTTATGTGTCCTCTTTCCTTTCATTAACAATTTCATTCAGACTCTGTGCTTGTGAGTGGGGAAGGATTGCCTCTCAAAGGCATTCAGGATGGTGTATAATTTTCCCAAGTTACTGGATGGGTGCTCGAGCTGGTCCAGTGTTATCTTGTTGAGAAGGAACCCCTGGATACCGAACCCAGCCCAGGCTCCATCTGGCAGGATGGTTTTACTGACTAATAGAGTTAATCATAGAATGGACCATAATTTTGTAACCTTTAAAAGGATTGTAAATTATTCTGTTTAATGTTTGCAATATATTTTTACCCAGCATTACTGAACACCTAGAACAGCAGTTCCCAAACTTTTCAGCATCACGCCCCCCTTTTTGATTTTTGAGAAACCCTCATGCTCCCCCTCTCCCAAAAAAGCAGCAAAACTTGGGGTGGGATTGATGGGTGTGTGTGTCTGGGTCGCCTCGCGCTCCCCTCCTCCCCCAGAATTTCTTCACGCCCCTAGTTTGGGAACCCATGACCTAGAAGATGCTCAGTGTGTCAAGTTAGACAGTATTTCAAATCTGACTACAATTAGTTTAAGACCTGATTCTGCCACCCTCACTGATACTGAATATTAACATACTGTGCAGTAGTGTTATTACTCATGTGTACAGTACAATTCAATGTAAGTGCGCTAAAATTGAGAGCATACAAAATAAGACACAAGTGATGGACAAAGCAATAAAAGCTAGTGATGGACAAAATTCAGAATGTTCATTCATTAGTTCAGGCTAGACCCTTAAATACCCAGAATTGTATCCAAATCTTACAATACTTAACACTTACTGCTCATATAGTATAGGGCTTTTCTGCTTTGATGTGCTGGACATTCACTAATGAATCCCCACAACAGTAAGTATTACAAGAACTACAAGTAGAGAGAACAACTGCTGGCAACAGAGCTCAAGAGTTCACAGTCCCCAATTCTATGCACATACCATTTGAACACATATTTGTTTGTTATATAAACCTTTTGAGATCTCCATTCTACTTAGCCACATTCCCCACCCTCACGTTTCTCCTCCATAAGCCCATCCTTCTAGCCCTAAATTCTGAATGGACATTTTTTCTGTCTATAAAGAAATTCCTCAGTACCAGGTTCCAGCAGTAGGATGTTATGTGATTTCTTAGTTCTGGTACTTTCTGGAATATGATCAGCAAGTCCTATGTTCTCCAGAGCTTCCAAAGTCAGAGATACCCTAGGGATGCATTCTCCAGAATCAAAGGAGAAGGAAGGAGGATAAATCTTGAGGCTCACAAGATTTGAAGAGAACAACTAGACATGTTAAGACTCCGAGGTAGAAACTAAAAAAGACAGAATTAATATTGATATTGAAGGTCAGGGGAGATCACCCCTTACCAAGAAAAATAGAGGGGGAAAACATATCCTGTAGCTGCAGCAACAGGATCTAAACATGATAGAAAAACACCAGAAAGTTGACAAATAGCAAGCATAAAAGACATTGACAAGTGTAACTGTGAAAAGTAAATGCAGGTACTGTGAAAAACAAATATGGATAGTGTGACAGATACAAAATATGGAAGTAAGTGACAAGTACAGCTACTAAACTGCCACAAATAGAGATAATGTCATAATGATCAAAAGAGAGCTTGGCAAACATAAAAGACAATATAGTTATGAAGAAAACAAAGCAAATGATCTTGATGTAAACTCAAAATCAGACCTTGGTTTCAGAAAAAATTTAGCAGAAGCATCAGCTGTATTACATAAAAGTGTCTTTGCCGGTAGCAAGGATAGTAGCTTACACAGCACACAAGTGGGAGATAAAAAGGAAACAAAATCGAAACACCTTCAATGTGTATACCATGGAAGTACAAAGGAATAAGGTCATGGCATATGAGACTCATAATGGAAAAGCACATATGAGAGGTCATTGTGCAACTATCCTTCTGTCCCTTTATAGCATTGCATTTATATTGATGATTTTGCTATTTTCCAATAATTAGATGAAGCTAATTAACATTGTTAAACTAGTGGAATGTTATCTGTTCTTTCAAATAACCCACCATTATTCTTTCAACTAATCCATCATAAAAAGGACCTCAAAAAGAGATTTTATCTGCCTTATGTATGTTTTAACATAACCTGTGTTACTTTTCTATCTTTGCAATCTGGAATTTAATAACAAAAACTAGATGGTCAGCCAAGATATGGGAAACCCTATAAGCACACAATTCAGGTATTCCTAAGTCATTTATCATTTTGCTATCAAAGCATCAAGGCAGACAGCAAATTTGTAATGAGATGTTCCAGCAAAAAGGCCAATTAAATGTTGGGCTGCGTACTCAGAGGCCTTATGATATGGAACAGGAAAGTAATGATCCCTCACTAATAATTTCTGGGTGCCCTGAAGTGAGGTACAGACTATATGAGGCTAACACTTCACGCATAAATATATTTATTTCATCCATTTTCATCTCCATGTGCTTTTGAAATTTGGTGATTTGTTATTAGGGGCCATATTCTGCAAAATAATGATTGCTCTACTCACAGAAGAGTAAACTGCAAGCCAAGTTCATATTTGAGGAGGTTAAATGGTGGAAAATATGGGATAGTGAAAATATCTCTCTGGCTTACTAGTACATTCAACAGACGGAAATTCATATGAATATGCAGAGCTAAGATTTTTCAACAACAGTTAAACATTGCATAGGTGGACTCCAAATTCATATATAAATCATTTAAATTATTGACCTGATTTACAAGTGGGCCGAGCATCCATTCGGTTCTACAAAGTCATTGGAAAGTCCAGTCACTGATGTAGGTGCCTACATTTGAATTTAGAATATTAATTTTTGGCACCTTTTTAAAAAAAATTCTTGTTCTAGAATACAGAGCACAGAGAAGGATTAATAATTACTCCGATAAGATCACAGAATGTTTTTTGAAATGCTGGGTTTTTTGAAATATGGGTTAGGCCCTTATTAACTCTGGAAATTCAGGTGTTTTTTGGAGAGGTACAAATAACTAGTATTAGGGAAGGACTGAGGAGCTCTACATGTCCTTGTTGTTAGACCAGAATATTCTCAGGCCCAACTCTTGGAATCTATTTCTGACACATCTTACTATTTTATGTTGAACAGTTTACTTTAACATTTTGGGATTCTTTTCCTAAAGATTTTTAACAGTTGTAAATAACTAAACCAAGTGCAATGGAGAAGTCAACCTTTAATGTCTGAGTTTCTCCATTGCTAAAGTATAATACTTATATTTCTATATTTCACAGTCAACCTGTGGAACTCCTTGCCAGGGGATGCAGTGAAGGCTAAAACTTGAACAGGGTTCAAAAAAGAGCTAAATCAATTCATGGAGGTTAGGTCCATTAAAGGGTTTGAAGTGTGAGAGGGGCTCTGAGCTTAGCTTGGGGTAGGCAGTTGTGGTGCAGGAGAGGTTATGGGATACAGGATGTATCCCAGAAAAACTCTGCCGCATCCAGAGAACGCGTCTGCTCTTTTGTTGTTTTTTTGTGTGTGGAAGAGCAGACACACTTTTTCAGAAGCCCTGTCTTTCTCATTCCACGAGGAAGAAGAGCTCTTCCGAAAGAGGAGGTTTTTCCAAAATTTGGCCCAGTGCAGATGGGCCAAATTGCGGAAAAGCCTCTTCTAACAAAACAATGGAAAAAGGTACGCAAATTGCGGTGCACAATTTGCATACTTTTTTCCAATAAAACGCTGTAGTCTAGACATAGCCTTGGGGTCCAGGAGGGGGTTCATGACTGGGGTAGGGTTTTGGGATGTGGGCTCAAGCTGGGCACTAGTTACTTCAGGTGGCTTCTGGGTGGTGGTGCAGTGGGGCTAAGGCAGGCTCACCCCTGACCGGGTCTTGCACCACTCCTAAAAGCAGCCAGCAAACTCCCGCCCCCCCAAGTCCTGTTGTGTCCCCTTTCTGCTCTGTGAAGATAGGATACAGAGTGGGAGAGGGGGCACCTTGACAGCAGCACCCCTCCCTCTCCTGCCCTGCTCGGAAAGCAGGAGACTCCTGAGGAGACAGCTCCAAGGCAAAGGGCAGGAGGTGTCCAGCAGTGGGAGGAAGAGCAGCTGAAGTGCCAGCACTTGATAGCCTCTTGGCCAAACCAATCAAGAACACTTGTCAGAGGTGCCAAGATCCACCAGTAGATCCTGATCTACCGGTTGGTGTCCTAACCTCTTTTTCTCTGGAGGTGGCTGACAGGGGAGGGATCACATAGGATTACCTGTTGTGAACTCTCCCTTTGGTGTATCTAGTATTGGCTACTGTTGGCAGACAGGATACTGGGCTAGATTGACCTTTGGTCTGACCCAATATGGCCGTTCTTATGTTCTTATGTTCTTATTGCATTCTGAGATGTTCGAACAATATGTGCAGTAATGCAGAGTTCATACGATTACAGACAAAGACCAATCCTATACCACAAATCTGATGAAATTCGTTTTCAAATCCCCAATCCAAACATGCCCCACCATCTTGGTTCTGACTTGTACCAAAACGTTGAAGGAGGCTATTTTCAGGATTTACTTTGGATGCAGCCCTAGTCTAGCTTCAACTAAGATCAACTCATGAGCTTTTGATGCCATAAAACCTACTTCCAGTCTTATCTCTGACCAGAACTCCGCATTTTAACCTGGATCTGCTCTTGATTACAAATGATCAGATAGTGGATTTTCAGTTCACTGCCAATTCTGGAGAAAATATATTCAGGTTGACCACAAAATGATTTTTGAAAAATTTTCTGTGGATTGAAAAGTTGATGAATATATCATTTCATGACAAACAAAAGGTTTACTTTGAATTGTTGGCACATTTTAAACTTTTTAGAAACAAAGAAAAAATTGAAATAAAAAGTTTTGAATTAAAAAATCAAAACATTTTTATGTTTTCAGAATTTTGTTTTTAGCTCTGGGGATGTTTTTTTAACTGAAAGAATTTGTAAAATCAAAATGAGTTTTTAAATTGTATCTTCAACACAAATATGCATTTTTCACTGAAAATAATCAGTTTAGACGTTTCATCCAGGTTGACTATAGATATGTATCCAAGAAACATATATCTGGCTTATATCTACTTTCTAACCAAGGACTTCCCTAACTCAGGGAAATGATAGGGACAACATCCTTTGTTGCAAATTATGAGTAATACAATTTCTTCTGACAACATATACTCAGCTCTCACCCCCCAGCATCTTCACTCTGGTTAACGCTACTTTGACACTTTCATCATATGGACCCACAGGAAGGAGACTTTTAAGCCAGTCCTTATTGAAGATTTTAGAAGTAACTGAGCACTACTGCACAGAAGATGATGAGTACCTTCCACTTATACTGAAGCTAAAGGGACACTGAGTAGTTTCCGCCATCCGCTGCCCAAACAGTGGTTAACAAACCCTAAACTAAATAAATGTGTTCACGCTCTTCTTTTCCAGTAGAAAATCATCCACTGGCAGCTTCCTTATAGTTACCATTTCTGTAATAGTCTATTAGCAGGATAGGTAAAATATAAAGCTTTTATTTATGCCTGTAACTGATACACAATGCATTTTCCTTAAGTATTAATCCCTGCCATTTGTCTGTAGCCATTCTAACCTATCCATTTTCCACACTATTAGTATTCACCAATTTGAGCTAGGGTGTAATTTATCGATTTCTATGACTCTTCATGGCTTACTGCAGTGAAAATGGCAAAACAACTTTCTTAGAAAATTTGCCCTGGGTAGAAATTTGTGATTATGTCCAAAGAGCCATAGAAGTACTCATTTGATTAATACAAACTGTACAACCTAAGGCACTTAACAAGTTTAATGATCTCATCTGACAAAGAAACTTTGCCATTTCCTAAGAAGTTTCATAGCAAAACAAATACACCCCAAACAGATAATGGAATATACTGTAGGAACTACAGCTTTAAAATAATTGTTATTTGCAATGAATCTAGTAATGTCCTACTAGAAGTTGCAGTTTTCAACTTGTTAATACCTTTTAATTACAAGCTCATCCTGCTTCCTGATTGAAAAAAGGAGACATTAAGGGACTGACTCTCATTTATACTCAGGCTCCTTTACATCATACTGAAAGTGTAAAATAGTCTTTATCTTGTCATGACTGCATAAAAGAGCTAGTGTTAAATAAGAATCAGGCCTAAGAAAACAAACTTCAAGGGGGTAGAATAAGGCTAATGTAGACCACTTTCTAAACATCCCATCTGAAGTGTAAGGAAACTAATAACTTTTTGAATAGCTGCTCTCTCATTTTTATATCTAGCTAAAACCCACTTAGCATGTTTTATAACATCAATCTTTTTTCCCTTCATTAATTAATATTAGTATGTAATTAGAAAGCCCAAAGAAATAATTTGAAATAGTTAATTCCTTTGAAATTGAGATTTGCCGCTGGTTGTTAATTAGCAAATTGATCGTTAATTCTAGGCAATTACTAATTTGGGGTAGAAATGTATTTTTTCTGTAAACCTCCCACAGACAAAATGTGCATCCATTTAAGTAACTATCAGTGGAAATCAGTCATATTGATTAAAATCATTTCATATCAGAACAAACCTACTCCTGTTTATTTTAAGTAAATAATCTAAATTTGGTTTGGGTTATTTTCTTTAAACTTCATCAAGAGCAGGGGCTGGGAACTGCCAGCCTCGTAGGTCATCAGGGTAAGCTGCTGGCAGCCCACCAGATGTTTTTTTTTTCCTGACTACCCACAGGACAGAATCTTGACTGGGAGCTGTGGGGCTCCATGCCTGCAGATACTCAGGTAAACAAAGCATCTGAAGGCCTGCCAATATCTAACCCTGATAAACTGTGTGTGGCCATTCCCCTGATCTAAAGCAAGTATACTTTATGTAAAGATATATTCTTTTTCTCATTTCAGATGTAAAACTGAGGTTCTGACCACCTAGAGTCATTAATGCTCCTATGGATCCATTATCAATTGAGCCAATGGCACAGCTTGGCAAGAGCTTGAGCCAAATTTGGGTAAATATATCCTCCTAACTAAAATTCCTTCAGGCATTCTCCATTTCCATTTTCAAAATAAATAAAAAAATTTAAAAAAATGTTATTTGGAATGGTGAAAAGCAGGGAATAGGAAGAAGAAAGTTGAGAAGAGGTCCAAATTTTGCCTGCCTTTATGTAGCATTATGTTTTGAGGGAACACAGGGAGTCCTCTCCATAAATACAGCATACATAAGACCTAGACAAGCGTTCCATGGCTCAAGGAAGTGAAAAGTCCCTAGCCCTAATGTGTACAGTATAGTGAAATGAGCACAGATTGGCAGAGATGAGATGAAGTCATGTTTTAACTTTCCCTCAACCAAAGGCACCATTAAGTGGAGAGGACCTAGCATGCAGAGAGCACTAGATTACACCCCACAATGAGATGTAGTAGTGTGTTCCTCCAGAGCACACTGGGAGCTCCAGAGTTATTAAGTAATTTACCTGTGGGAAGAATTTCCATGGGAAAGACATTCCATAGTTGGCTATAATGCTCTTTCCTTTGAAAAAAACTACCTCTGAAACATCTAGTACTGACAATTATCCAGTGACAAGACACCAGACTCTATGGGGGATAGATTGGATCTGCCTCTCTTTAAGGAATGGTTTGATGTTATAAAAGAAAAAAAAGGCAACTGAAAAATTCTTATGAGAGGACATTATCTCTCTCTTTGAGAAGTGTGACATCCAAAAAATACATTCCCCTGTGCTAAGTGAAGTGAGGCTCAAAATGCAGTCACAGGCTGAGGGCAAAGGGAACTGGATTGTGGCAGGAGTTCCAAACAGTTTCACTAGTGGTATGTCTACACAACATTGTTATTTTAGAACAACTGATGTTATTCCAAAATAACACAGTCTGCCTCTATATAGCAATGTTAAAATAATGATGAACTGGAGGACTTCTTATTCCAACTCCTATAACCCTCATTTTACCAGGAGTAAGGGAAGTTGGAAGAACAGTGCTGTAACTGGAACTTCCAGCTGTGTAGACAGTGCCAAAAGCTGAAATAAGCTATTTCGACTTAAACTCCTCAAATGATGTATCTCAAGTTGCATAGCTTATTTTGACTTTAGCCCTGCTGAGTAGACGTGTCCCTGGTGACTAAAGTTGAATTGCCTGCTACTATGGGATATAAAGCTTCCTCCATTACATATTTTTATTAAATGTGGAGCTTGCTACTGACTTCATTCTGTATTGTGTAGCCATTTAATGAAAGAGTGCTAAATCATCCCCCAAAATCCCAGCATAGTAGGAAACTTTCATGCAAAAATCTCATTTTCCGGGAATAAGAGAGTTTATGCTTGTACAGTCCTGATTCAGATATCTGTGTTTGTGGAAAGGTGGACTGGTCAGGAGATTGAGGAATCAGCATTTTTAGTTAATGCAGATTTTTTAGTGTGTGTGTGTATGTATGGTGGGGGAGTGGGCAAAATGAAAAGTTGGATACCACCACTGTCAAAGAGCTTTTCCTTTTTTATTCATGGTGCACTATTAATGGTCAGTATATTAAATCCTGCTGGGGCACATAAAAGATAGGATTCTTACTTTTGTTATAGGCATACAACAAACCATTTATGAAGCACAATGGAATGTGAGACCCCAAACCTACTAATGGGTAGGAATGAATATTTCCCATTCTGTATTTCAAGCCTGCATAAATAAAGTGGTAAAGAAATAGTGTAAGGTACAATTTATATATGTAATACGACAGCTGTTTAAAGCTGCTTAGGAAATTGGAATGGTGGAATAAATTCTGATGGGGATGGTTCAGTGGTCAGGAAGCAGGTGAGGCAGCCACAGGTGCATGATGAATGCAATTTGTCAGATTGTTCTGCAGTTTAGCACATGGATAGTTTCACACCATGTGTAGTAGAGAGACACACACATAGGGAAGCCAGATACTTGTGCCAGCCTAACTAATAGGGAGAGGGTTTTTTTTAGTTTTGCTTTGTTTTTTTATCCCTTTGTTTTTTAAATCTTCAATTTAGCTACTATAAGAAAATAACTTTTTACAGAAAACTAAGCCAAAATACTTCTAAGGGGGGAAATAATGGGTTTAAATTAGAGGAAAAAGGCTCATGAATTCAAAGTAATTTTGCAAACACAAAAAGTAGTCGTTGGTTCACAAAAAATTAATATTTAGGAAATTAGCACATCCCTGTGTATAGTGCATATGAACTGAGTGCACTATGAGCAAAAGCATAAAAATATTTATTATTATGTATGTGCAAGGTTGCTTGGAATTCTTACCTTTGATGGTTCTTAATTTCTGTAGTTAAAATCTCACTGTTAATATTCCATTCACTACTAGATTTGCACGCAATTATTTGAAACTATATATGCAAGGCTTATTTTAAAAGGCTTTTTCTTTCTGTAAACACAGTTATAATCACCATTTTCTCAGATTTACATTTACTCATATATACCTTTTAATATATATCTATTAAGATATATATATATCTTTAAGGTATCACAACCCTTGTTGTGATAAAATGCAGGTAATCTACTTTTGGGCTTACTAGTGCTGATTTAATTTCTGTCAAGAACTAGTCTCAAGTGCTGTCTATATTTCATTTCTAGAAAAAGAGTATTTCTCCAGAGCAGTTTCTTGGATTGATTTGTTATCCCTTTCCAAGCATTTTTTGACAGTGAAAGATTGGTATGGAAGGAAAGAAAGTACATTAGCATGTCGGCAGAGCTGATTATTGTAGTTCTGAATTAACCTAAGTATTCGCATCAAAACAGAGGAGAAATGTAAATTGTGCTAATTATACATTGAAATTAAATTACTATAGTATCATTAACGTCCATGACAGATAGATAATGGACATGAATGAAAATACATGAAAACTAAATATATGCCTTAAAAATAAGCAAATTTTATAATATGATCACTGATAAGTTTAATAAAAGAACATCATTATACAAGTATAAATAAAGTACAAAACTTCTATTCCCAACCTACACTTATTTAACAGCATTTAACATTTGATGTATCATTCATTCAAATAAAATGCACACAAATAAAACCCATCAATCTTACATTTTGAAGGAATGGCAGTTTCGCATGTTGATTCATAATGGAGGAATGACTTAGCTGCTGATTGTCGGTGTTGTAAATTTCTGAAAGAAAATTGGTCTGCTCAGTTAATTTCTTTCTGGGGAGAAAGTAGCTCTTTATTGACTATATAGCTTTATACTACATGGCTAGAAAAAGAAGAATACAGAATAATTGTAGATCAATCTTTGATCCTTTATCTAAAATGAGTACCATTAGGTTTATTAAAAGTAAGTATGATAATATGGCTGACCTCCTGGCATTTTATGTTTATGTAACATATTTAATCATAATTTGAAGTGGATTTTTTTAATACCACTTGATGCATAAATTCATTAGGGAAGTAGCAATTAAGCTGAATAAGTTTAATGAGGTGTGCTAATATGCAATGATTCCAAACTGCCACAGGGTGGTAGGAGATGCACTTTCCACAACATTTATCTAATTTGCAGAACTAACTGCTTTGCTACACTTCTACCACATTCAAATCCCCTATTAGAATATGCGTTAGTCATAGTGCTCAAAAATATGAATAAAATCTAAGATTATTCTTATTCCATATTCACAATGAAATTGGCCTGAACTGATTCAAAAACTTTGAATAAGTGTGTTCCAATGTATATTCTCAGCTATGTTATGTAGTTTTTTTAACAGATTATTTGAGAAATACCTGCTAACATTGGGAATAATGAAATGTGAAAAATATACTTTAATGCTCACTTCTTATTCTTATTCTTATTCATTACAGTAATGCCTAGAGGCTCAAATCAGGATTGGGACCCCACTGTACAAACATATAATTTATCATATTTTTCCACTGCAATTAGCTCTGTCATATATGCTACATTTTAATAAATATGTTCAGTGCTTTCTAATATAAAATTTGTTGATATGGATAAAGTGGTGATTACACTGATGCATATAAACCCATGAGTATATATTCATGGGCAATGATAGAAACAATGATAGTTTTAGAAAAGAAACGGTCTCATGTGGGCATCTCCAAACTCTATTTGCCTGTGTTGGTCTAAATACTGATAAAGTGTATGAGTTGAAATTGAGAGTGTATAAAATTATATCTGATGACGAGGAGTCTTTTATGCTATCAGCCATGCCAATATGGCCAGAAGCTGGTGCAAAGAACAACAACTTTGAGAAACATACAACTTAATAAAACCAAAATCTGTGACATTAAAAACATAACCCCTATAGTTGAAGGTTGATGCTCCAGAGAGTGTAGCAATTAAGTAACACTACAATTGAAACTATATTCCATCATA
>CM057845.1:250112338-250126293 GCA_030068395.1 Apalone spinifera | reverse complement strand
CTCTAGTCTGATAGGATATCTCTGCATTGCATTTGCGTCAAGGTGGTTGATGGCTTGTGCGGATTTTTTCTGGCTCTCTTATTGGAGTATCTTTAATACCTATTACAGCTGTACATCTTACACGGGATACAGAATGTGTCCTTTGGAGCTCACACAGCCCTTTTCCCAGAATCCATCCATCTTTATGTTTATGTGCTTTCTACTAAATGAAATATTTTGGGACAAGCTTTGCTCATCTTTGGGTCTGATTCACTTCTGTATTACTCTAGTATTACTGTGGCATAAGAACAGTGTATCAGCCTAAAACACAAATAATTCAGAGTCTATTCACAAATAATGTTACACATCTGCTTCAATTCTACACATACAGGTTTTTTTGGGCTTCTTCCCAGGCACAGGACCAGGCTGTATGTAATTAACCAAATAAAATAATGTATAAGTTACTTCAATAATTTTATTGGAAAGAGAAACCAATATCTCTGAAATCAGACATTACAGCTGGTTCTCTGAAGAAGGCTTGGGGATTTTATTTACTGACATTTACTAAAGCTAACTTATGGCATAAATAGAGCCTCAATTTTGGGAAAGTGCAGAACAAGCTGTCTTAGTAGGATATTCTCAAACGATTGTTCCTCAATGCAACAAATCCTTCCAGGAGATCCCATTAGACTGCAGATCCACTGGTGAAGTGAGGTTGGGACTTTGACCCTGTCACTTTCTTTTCCATGCTCCAAGAAGCTTTATGGAGTCATTTTGCTCCCTGAAAGCAATGACTTTCTTGTGTCCAATCCCTTCAAAGTGCAGTGGCTATTATCTGGGTGGATACATATGAAATCTTCAGCGCTAAAAGCAAGAGTGTCTAGCTACTGCTACTTGAGCAAAAGAATGAGGCTCTGAACAAGTTTGTACATTCTGTGGATCAGGCACAACACACACTGACATCAAGGTGTTGAGAAACTCATTGCATCATCTTCTTCATTTGTACTCCTGAAACATGTCTGAGACTATGTGGGCCATAGCAGAGGCATGACCTATTCATATGCCCATTCTTAATATATATATCCTTCAATGAAATTTGGGGATTGTGTGTTTTTTAATGTTTTAAAATATATAAATACAGAGTAAAATTCATAGAATGCCAGGCCAAAGTTGTGCATAAATTAAATCCTGCTTGACAGTGCTTAAGTGGGACTTCAGTAATTGATCATTCTTGGGCTGGCCTTTTTGCACAGAGATGAATTTTACAGCATGTATATTTCTGACTTCCTTTATTCTAATACACTTCTTTGGAGAAAACAACAATATAACCAGATTGTGAGTTTCTTCTGACGGTGATAAGAAAACATTGTATTGTTACACCTTATTCTTAGGACTTGTCTGCACTTAGCACAGGATTGACACGCTGAAGAATGATCTAATAAGGACTTTTTTAAAAGTTTGAATATTGAATATTATTTTTTCTTAATTTAACTTTGGTTTTCAGAAAGACATTTGTCTTTATTAAATGTCCTAGTTTAATTGCTGACACATCACTGCTGCAATGTAAAGCACTTAGTTAAGTCAGTCATATTACATTACCTGCAAAATACTTGCTAGACTTGATGGTTCACAACATGACATGCCTGCCACTATGAATTTCAAGCAGAAGTGGTTTTCTAGGAAAGAAGGAAAGACATGGTTTTCAATTACTTTGAAATTAAAAGTGATGAAAATCTGATGAGTTGGGCAAAATATCTCATTTAATATACCAATCTGATCATACAGCCAGGTTCTCTGATACACTGCAGATTCTTTGAACTTCTCCAAGAAATTACAGTGGTGATAGAATGAGCACAGTGCAGTTAGAATGAACTTGTATATCTGGCCAATAAACTTCAGTGTTTTTTAACTGTTTCCAGTTCAAGCTCATGACAAATTGTTGAGCACTGAAGTTACATTTCCATCTATTTCTATATCTTCCAAACTTCAAGGACATTCAGGGTATGTCTACACTACCGAGAACCATTGAAGATGCCTCTGTCAATCTTCCAGGGTTCTAATTAGCGGGACTATTTAAGACAGCTAATTCAAACTGAGAGGGGCAGTCTGATCAATGTTGGTAGCCCTACTTCCACAAGGAGTAAGGAAGTCTAAGGAACAGTGTTCTCTCTTCGACTTCCTGCAGTGCAGACAGTGCCAAAAGACAATTTAAGCTACTTCAGCTTTAGGGACTCAATTAACAGAGCTGAAGTTGTGTTTCTTAATTCAAACTTGTCCAATACTGTAGATGCACCCTCAGAGAAAGATTTCCACTTTGAGCCAATTTCCATTCACTGATCCTATTAGAATCAGGTTTAGACATTTCCAAGATTCCAAAGGAAAAATTTCCAGTGCAAATCAGTTCCGTTGAAAGGGTATGTCTAACCTGCAATTGTGAGGTCTGAGCAAAGCACACATAGGAACACAATAGCTAGCATTCATCAAGTTAGCTCACTAAAAATATCCATAAAGCCTGGTAACTGCCCTAATACAAGCTTCCATATTCAAACAGCTAGCCTGTGATACCACTTATGATGATGCCATTTTTAGCAAGCTTAATTGAAACTAGATCAGGTGTACCTATGTGTGCTGCACTTCTACTTCTTGAATGCTATATAGGCTATGTCTAGATTGTAGAGTTTTTCCGGGATCCCAGAAAAGCTCTGCTGCATCCAGGAGAATGCGCCCACTTTTTTGGAACAGTTTCATGTTCTTTTGGCATCCTTGTATTCCTCTCAGTGAGAGGAATTAAGAGATGTTCTGAAAGAGGAATTTTTTTCCAATATTTGGCCCCGTGTAGATGGGCCAAATTTCAGAAAAGCATGTTCCCCAAAAAAGTGGAAAAAGATATGCAAATTGTGGTTTGCAATTTTCATATCTTTTTCTGATAAAACTCTTCAGTCTAGACGTAGCCATAATAAACCCAATGCCACACAGATGTTTTTGGAGATTTAACTTGTATTTTGGAAATCACTAATTGCTCTTTAGTATTTCAGTCCTCTTAATTTCTAACATAGATAATAATGGAGATTCTAAATAAATGGCTGAATTCAAGTAGACAAATCCCTTCCTGACTGTGCTTATCTGGTGAAAATGGAAGACACTACAGAGCAGACCTTCTTCATCACCCTAATGAATATATCCTACCCCAAAATATATTGCTAGAGCAAGTTAAAATTTCATTAAAAATAATAAATAAACCATAAATAATCTCAAACTAAGGCAGTTATTTATAGAATTGGAAAAACACATCCCACTTACTTTTGGACTCCAAGATACACTTGCTAAATCACAGAATCATAGAACACTAGAACTGAAAGTGACCTCAAGAGGTCATCAAGTTCAGTACCTTGCCCTCATGGCAGGACCAAGAATCATCTAGACTATCCCTGGTAGATGTCTGACCAGCCTGCTCTTAAAGATCTCCAGTGATGGAAATTCCACAATCTCCCTAGGCAATTTATTCCAGTGTTTAACCACCCTGACAGGTAGGAAGTTTTTCCTAATATCTAGCCTAAAGCTCTCTTGCTGCAGATTAAGGCCATTGCTTCTTGTTCTAACCTCAGAGGCCAAGGAGAACAAATGTTCTCCCTCCTCCTTGTGACAACGTTTTAGATACCTGAAAACTGTTATCATGTCCCCTCTCAGTCTTCTTTCCATACTAAACAAGCCTAATTCTTTCAGTCTTACCTCATAGCTCATGTTCTTTAGATCTTTAATCATTCTTGTTGCTCTACTTCAGACCTTCTCCAATTTCTCTGCATCTGTCTTGAAACGTGGTGCCCAGAACTGGACACAATACTCCAACTGAAGCCTAACCAGCGCAGAGTACAGCAGAAGAATTATTTCTTGTGTTTTGCTCACAACACTCCTGTTAATGCATCTCAGAATCATGTTTGATCTTTCTGCAACAGTGTCACACTGTTGACTCATATTCAGTTTGTGGTCTACTATGATCTCTAGTCTACTATCTCTGGATAAATCCTGGATTCCTTAAAAACATTACTTTAAATGTTCAGAGGAGCTTAAAGGATCTGATTAGCCTTTACATACAAATAAAAGTAATGGGGCTACATGGTCCTCAACACTGTACAAAGTAGAAGGGGATCACAAATATCAATAAAAATATATAGAGCAATTTAATTTTATGAACCATAAATATTTAAAGTATATTTTCTGCCTAAAGAATATGTTAGCTCAGTTTAAGGAAATATCAATAAGACAAAAAAATGAGATGGACCTGTTTCCTTCTTACCTTTTTTGTGGGTTGAACAATTTGGTGAATGTTTTTCCATTCTTTCACTGTTCAGCACTTCAAATACTCAGATAAGATGGTGTCAGAAGTTCCAAAATATTGCTAGAAAACCTGTTTTAATGATACTTCTGTTATGCCAGAAGCAGAAGATTCCAGAAAGATCACAAAAAGCTTGTCCTTATAAGATTTTAAGTCTATTGCTTTAGAATCTAAATTTTCATATACTGTAGTTTAAGCAAGGCTCAGAGGGAAACATTGAGACTTTTAAGAGACTATTCTAACGAATATTTCAGGACTCAATCATCTTTAATTTTCTTAGATCAAATTGTATTTTTCACAGTAAACACTCTCATTCTATGCAAAAACAAAGAAAAGATCCTTAGTAATTCACAATGCTGGCTCAGCCATTCATTGCAATCAGTGAATTTTTAAATGAACAAGCAAACTAACAAACACAATTTAAGAAGAAAGGCTACTCCATGGCAACATATACTTTATTTATATGACAAGTGTAGTTCAGTTTTAATTATTTATGATAATCCTTCATGGTTTGCTAGTAAATGTTCTGTAGTACATTGTGTAAGTGTACTGTAATTAAATCTTAGTAATCTGAAACCTCACTAAAGCATTTGCTCTTCAATTTTTGCTAAGAAGTGGGGAAGACATCAGCATATTTTTGTGTTTCTATTATGAGTTCTATGGATTAGAATTTTGAAAATTAATATACAGGCACTATAATTCCATAAGCTTCAGAGTGGAAGCCAAGTTAGTCTGTAACTAGAAGCGTTGGAACTTAACTTCATTTACAAGTTTGGGAGCCATTATAAAGATATGAATAAAGACATTACCTGGCTAACATACTACCTTCTACATCCTAATGATGTAACCAACCAAACAATGGGTACTTAAGAACAATCTGCACCAATCAGCTTCATGTAACATGAACACTCTAATTCACTATCCCCCCCTCTTTTTTCTTCCCCCCATCCCCTATTTATTTTGGAACTGGACTTTAAATACTCCATTTATCTGAAGAAGTGGGTTGTACCCACAAAAGCTAATGATACCATCTACATGTGGAGCTGCTAGACTATTCATTGTTTTTTAAATAATTCCATAGATAGATATATTAGATAGATAGAATCTTCTCACCAAGAGTCTCAAAGTACTTCACAACTGCTAATTAACTGATCTTAACAATAATGTAGGCCCTGATCTTACAAAGCACTTGCAGTTAGGTGTCTACATTTAATGGGGCTTTAAATAATCTTTGTGGGTTCTCAATGGGATTTGGGATCTATAGGTAAAGAAGGGGTTCAACTAATGATTACTTTCCACGGCAACATCTTTCCTTCAACCCTGGACAATTTGGTGAATGGTCTGTGGTGAGCCTTTAAAGATTATCAAACAGAGGATTTTCAGTATGCACACCATTAACCCTATCTAGGGGAAATGAAGGGTAGAAGCTTCTGGCACCATGACTTGGATCCAAAGGATTGTGAAATCAAGAGTCAGAACTGAGGTACAGGACTTGTACATACGTGACCCTGGCCTATACCAAATGGCCTGAGAGCTACTGGATCTCAGCATCTAAAGATGTAGGAGGTTGAGAATAAGGCCATTGTTAGATCACTCTGCACAACATAGCCAAGCTAAGCACTGCAAAGGGAATGACTTATTGTTCAAGGTTCAGCAATTAAAGCTTCTATGTGTATTCTCTCAGAATCCCCAAAGTTATTGTGCCTTCATCAATGGGCATTCCTCTAGGAGCTACAAGAATCAAATAAGTCACACACACATCCTAGCCTATGACTCAATAGTAATATTACAATCTAGAGACTATTACACTAAAAAGGCAGTTTCTCTATTAGAGTATGACTAATGCCAAAACGTCATCAGTTTTCTAACCATGTCTTTTCAGTGTATACATCTGCACTCAAATTATCCACCAGACTTTTACCTGCTGTATGTCAAGCCCTTTCTGACTTGTAACACTGAGTCAGATGGTGCTATCAAAGAAGCAAAATCAGGAAAAAGCAACAGCTGCTACAGAAGGTGAATGCACTGCTAGTGATCATATTAATGACATTACTAATTTATTTAGCAGATAGTATTTAAAATTGGAGTGAGGATTCATCTGTCATCATCATCTTATCCATCATCTTTGTCTGGCTCTAGGTAATGGGCAAGCAGTTGATAATTTCAGTGGGTTTTTGTTGCTACTGTGATCAACTTGTTTCTAAGCCACTTTTTTGACAATGTCAGAGAAGAAAACACAGTGTCTGGTGATAAATACATAATACAAGATACACAATTCTGTAGGTGTTGGCACAGAATAAATTAATTTCTATGAGTGTTATACATGTACAAAAACTGGTTATGTTCATTTTTCTACCATCAGAACATCCCATTATTCTTACCTATCAGATTATTACCTAAAAAGGGTTTCTTGAATACAAATAAAATGCAAATAAAACTGGCAAAGCATTAATTAGTTTATATTAATGCATCACAGAATACTATCTACTAACCTTTTGGCCAATAGTTCCAATTTTTATCAGACTTAAGATCATAAAGTTCACTTTTCCCTGCCAGATGATCTCCCCTCCCCTTGGAACCTCACTCTTCTTGTGCAACTTGTAAGCAACTTTCCTTCACATCTCTGTAGTCATCAATCTCCTTGGCTTTATTGTTTTAGTCAAGAATGCAGGGACCCTTCTCTGTCCAGCTGAGAGAGTCAAGCTCAGACACTTTTTGCTGTGACATTTTCAAAAGATTTTCAGGTTGACACAGATTGTGACATCAATCCTGAATGAGTATCCACACTTATACTTCAGTAGAACTTAGACTAGGTCTACCATACAGAGTTTTTGCACAAAAAAACAGCTATTTTTGTGCAAAAACTTGTGGTGCATCCACACCTCAAGTGTGTTTTTGCGCAAGTAAAATGAAAGAACAGAGGTTTTTTTCTGGTGTAGGTATTCCTCCTTCTACAAGGAATAACTCCTTTTTGCACAAGAACTCTTGTGCAAAAAGGTGTGTGTGGACAGGCAAAAGGGTTTTTTTGCGTAAAAACAGGAAAGAAGAAAAAGTACAGGTGCCCTGGTGGCCATTCTGTGGATAGCAATCAATGCTTTCTTTTGAGAGCGCGTCCGTGTAGTCTGGACGCTCTCTTGCGCAAAAGCACATCCCTTTTCCAATGCGGTTTTGCAGTGTGGATGTTCTCTTGAGCAAGAAGTTATTGTGGAAGATCTCTTCTGCAAATATTTTCTTTGTGCAAGAAGCCTGCAGTGTAGACATAGCCTCAGTGTTTCATGTTAGCAGACACTGTTCCAGGACTCAGTTCTTTTGTTGGATTTCCTGTGTTTATATTTATTTTTTTCTGTTTCTCTTTGTTTTTAAATGATAGCCTTGCTATAACTGTGCTTACCATATTACTAGCTGATTTAGCTTCCACTTTTATCTTTCTCTCTCTTTCTTTACTTTTATTAAAGAAGACGATAAATCCACAGTTTTTCAATCTCTCTAAGTAAGTGCAAATATGAAGAGGGTCCAGCTGTGAAAAAAAGAACATTTCTGTATGCAGGAATTCACCCAGATATTTGTATTTGAAGACATTCTTTTTCTGTTTTGGCAGTGACCCATCCATTAAATTTAGTACTTTCTCTTTAAATAGGATGATTCTAAATAACTTTAAGTACAAATACATAGGCCAAAGTAATTAAACATATTATATGTAGTAGAGCAGCAGGTATAGCAGACATATAAAATGAGTAGAAAACATGCTCATGACAGAGAAAGTGTTGGAGGAAAAGTAATATATGTCTCTGCTACACAGTTCCTTGATTGATGAGAGAGTGCAGGAAATAATAGGTTTTCATAAAGCCTACTTTTCTGTAGTGCTACATGTGATTCCTTGTCATCCTTATTGATCCTCATTACTGAAGAAAACAGAGTGTCAAGGTGTATGTGGGACACTATCTTTCTAAGAGACATAACAAGGAAGTAATAGTCAAAGATTCTCTACTGAAAGATGTATATTCCCTTTCTTAACTCTGAGCTAGATTGTTAGTTGGCCTACAAGAGAATATTGTATTCTGTACAAGAGAATATTGTGAGTTAGAGGACTCCTTACATGGAATATTTGGACTTTTATTTTAGGAGTGCAGGGGAAAAAGAAGGATGCCTGCCTGCCTTCTGCATCCTTCCCTGCCCCTCAGAGCAGGCGAGAGAAGACTGGATGGGAGGAGAAGGGAATTAGCAAACCCTTGGCTCCACTTTCTCTACTTGTTGGCCTTTTGGTATCTGAGGAGTTGCTATTAAAGGGCAGCAGAAAATTACTGGAGGCAAAAGGAAGCAGGCAAGCAATTATGATTCAGTAAGGTGCTTCTGAGCCCCAGTGCAACTTCTGGGGTGGAACACTTTATGCCCACTTCTTGTTTAGGCCTATGATTAAAGTAATAATCTAGCCTTATCGTCCTCCACTTAGGTTCTACCTGATGCCGGGATTCTTTGTATTATCCTAAAGCAGCTTTTCAAATACTCTTCCTTTCTCCATGCTGTTACAGTCTCTTGAGCTCACGCCATTCACATGCCTGCCCTCTTAATTTAGTATAGAAGAAAACAGGAAGTCAATTCCAGATTGTCACAGCTATGAGACACAATAGATAGGGTGCTGAGCTTGCATTATTCTCACATCCATACCAGCAGTTCCCAATGTTTGTGTGATTTTTTTATGTGCTGATGACATGATGCTTTTTGAACTTAACAAAAGCAAAGAGCTAAGACACTTGTCTGAGCCTTGGTTATCCCCATCTTGAACAGCAAACCTTTTTCTCTGACCTCCTAGATTCCCTCTTGGCTACATTTCAGTCCATCCAAAATGCTGCTGTTAAAGTAACCTTCCTTATTTATCATTAGATCAGGTTGCAAGTTTCCCCTCAGAGCAATTTTCCACTGGGAAAGAAAATGTCATGGAATTAGAACCAACAATCTTCTCTGGAACATTTCAGCTAAACTCTTGATTCAAAACTGGAAAATCTGGAACTCCTCTTGCTGCTTGCCTCCCTGGGATTCCTTGAATACACAGAAGTCACTCTGGTTGGCTGTCAACCTGGCTATCCTAACTGCCTGTTTGGCAGATTGGCATATGACCAGGATTGCCAAGTGTCTTGCTCCCCAAGGGTGTGTCTAGACTACATGGCTCTGTCCACGGAGCCATGTCGTCTAGACACACCCCAAATGTCCTGTGTCCCTGATTCACCAGGCTGTCTAGGTACCTGGATTCCCTGACTCCCTTGAAATTGGGTAGCCTGGAGAGACAGCTATCTGGGAAGTTGGACATCCTGGGAAGCAAGCCAAAAAATCCATTTTATTTTTCCTGAAATAGACTTTGGTTTATATACTGTTCCTCAAATGAAAAAAAATAAGATCATTCGAGATTATTTTTTCGAACATATGAATTTTTTGTTAGAGAACTGGCCTGGAAACTGAATTTATGTGTGTCACAGACCATTCCTCTCCCATTCTCTGTGTCGTGCATTAGCTTCCTCTCATGTGGGACATTGGTGAGCATCATCTCTTTATTCCAGTTTCTCCAAGCAACTGACATTTCAGTGAAATCTCCTGTTAATCCACTTAAGTAAGAGGTGCTGCCATAAACCTAAAATAAAGATACACACAAACACTGCAGCAATGCAAGACAGACTCATGCTTTGCTCATCTCAGGCCTTTTCTATAGTATCTGCATTTCCCTGTCTAATTAGATTCAACAGTGTTCTCGCACCAGAGTCTGCACCTCCCTCTGTTTTGTCCAGCACTGATCCCATTACCAATGCTTAACAAAAAATAAATAATAATAATTATGTCCCCACAGTATATTGTCACAGACAAAAAATAGGGAGCCAGAAAAGGATTATTATTTGAGATGTGGCAGCAGTGAGATAATCAGAGGGGAAATCACACATGGATATTGCTATGGCAATGGGAAAATGCTGTTGGAAGGGTAAGAACTATAGGGATATGTATCCAGCCAGAAAACGGAAGGCTAGGAGCCAAGATGTAAATACATTTGAAACAGAACTCTAACTTTTCCAGTTTGTTTCCAACAAAAGTTTTCAACTAATTTTTTTCCAAAGAGTTTTGTAGTAAAGATGTACATTAGTTCTCTTCGGTTCATTTCCCACAAAATGGCGTTGTGAACCTTAGCACTGGCAAGCTCATTTTCTCATAGCCATCTTGTTTTGTAACTACTTCACGAAGTTAGCACAATTATATATTTCATCATAAACTATAGGAGGAAAACAGAAAAGCAGAGAATATGTGGTCCAAGAGACAGGGCATTGGAATGAGGCTGTTCCCAGCATTGCAACTAGCCTGTCATGTGCTCTGGGATAGACCACTTCCTGTATTCATGACTCATTTTCCCAGTTTGTAAAATTGGGAGGTTGATACATTCAGATCAATGGATCAAAAGAATGCTATTTAAGGGCTTGGTGGTGATGTAAATGTTAGGTATACATAAGTGCTACGCAAATGCTAGTTTAAGTTTCTATTTTCATTCTGGCAGATGTTGGACAATATTTAGCCAGTTCCTATGTCCATTTGTCTTCATGCTGATTAATGGCAGGAAACTATTATTTCTACTAGCTAGCAGCATTTTAGAGAGCAATGAAGGAAAAAAGGATATTCTTTAGATAATATAATATTGTTACTTTAACATGGGTATATAATATGATGATCTACAACAGTTGGCAGTGAGGAAATGTCTCAAACACTCACCCACAACTTCGCAAAAATGGTTAGAAGTGCCATTGAAACAGTGGGTACTTAGTTTCTTCTGAACTATGAGATATTGACTGCTGCTGAAACCAATGTATCAAATTAGAAAGGGCTTCACTCTCTCTTCGTGTTTGGTAACTTTATCATTGATCACTGTTGTAATTATATATTGGATAAATTACACATATCATAGTACACTGGCTATTTATTTCCTTTTAGTGGCCATTGTAAGCACTTCAATTTAGTTTAACACACATTGTAAACATGCAGACTTGATGCCCTCATGTATATGGCCTTATACAATATACTGTCCATGTTTATCCCAGTTTGAAATTACCAGGTTTACTCAATTCCCAGCACAAAAAGGATTTGTAAGGTATTGAGGTGAAATCCCGGTGCACAGAAATGTGCAAGATAAATTCTCATTATTTTGAGAGTTCCAGTCATTTGTCCCATACTCCTCTGATTCTTGCACTAAATGTCCACAACTCTAATGTATATATTGAAGAGTCTCAAATATTACAAAATTACAGATCAAGAGTGAAATCCTGGTCCTAGTGAAGTAAATGGCAAAACTCAGGCTACGTCTACACTGCAGGTAATGTCAGCAGAGAGTATGCTAATGAAGCACTCATTAGCATTTGTCATGCTGTCATTTGCATATCTCTACTGAAGCTTTTTGCGCAAGAAGTTTTTGGGTCCGTTTTGCGCAAAAATCCCCTTTTGAGCAAGATCGTGTATACCTCCTTTTTTGGGTTTTGCGTAAAAAGGACCCATCTACACTGCTTGTTTTTGTGCAAAAACCTCTTGCACAAAAAGCATCGGCAGAGATATGCAAATGACAGTGTGACAAATGCTAATGAACGCTTTATTAGCATACTCTTTGCTGACAAATACCTGCAGTGTAGATGTAGCTTCGGATGACTTTAAGTAGGGCCAGAATTTCTTCCAATCTGTTTAAAAAGGACAGTGCAAATTGAACACCATAATGCAAAGTTCATATTTGTTGCTTTCCAGTGACTATATGTAACACCTCCAGGAGATATTAAAGCTTTCATTAAAATACCCTCCATAAATCCTTTTTCTTCACTTTACACAGAAATTTTGTCATTGTCCAAACACAGAGGAGTATTTTTAATGTAAATTAAGTTTGGGTAGAGAATTTGTTAAGGCTAAAAAAGTTTCTATACTGTTCTTATTATAGTGATCTTTAACACCACTATAGTTAAGGTCCTGTCACTATTTATAAACTCCTAGTTCACTGAAATGTTACTTGACATACCAGTTTCCAGCCCAGGGGCAATTTTCACTTCAAGTTTAAAAACAAATCACTTTAGATGTTTTTGAATGATGTGCCTGTAGAAAGCACCAAGCTCTCACTATTTCTGCCTGTCATTTGTATCCTTAAACCAATGTGATTTTTAAAACAATGGTATGTATAGGTCTATAATCAAGCACCTCCTAATGTTATCTTATGACATTTGGATTTGCTTTCTAATGGAACCAAAACAATTAATCAAGCAAAACCCCTTTTAAAAAACATTTATTTTTTATAGATTTCCATGATAGACAGGAGACTTTATTGTGTCTCATTTGGGGCTTTGTCGAAATCTCAGAAATGTCCCTTGGATTAGGATCAGACATTTTCATTAACCATATTAACAAAACAATAACATGAACTTTAAAAAAAGATCATGAAGACATGCATACAGGATCTCTGTGTCCAAAATGTTCCAGACCAGTGTCCCTTTATGCAGTGCTCTGCATCTTCCGTCCAGGATCATGTGATTCACTAGCACACACTAGTGCAACCAGGAACAGCTGCTAGTGACTCTATTGCCTGTATGTGGAGGGATGGAGATTCTGCCACCTGCCTAGGTAGCCCATTCCAGTGCTTCACCACCTTCCTAGTAAATTAGCATTTCTTAATATCCAACCTGTACTTCCCCCACTGCAGCTTGAGACCATCAGTCCTTGTTCTGTCTTCTGTCACCACTGAGATCATCCTCTCTCTGCTTTGAAACCCCCTTTAGGTAGTTAAAGCCTGCTATCATATCCCCCCTCAGTCTTTTCTTTTGTAGACTAAATAAGCCCAAATCCCTCAGCTTCTTCTCATAGGTCATGTGCTCCAGTCCCTAATCATTTTGATTGCCCTCCACTGGACTTTCTCCAATGTGTCCATATTCTTGCTGTGAGGCGGGGCCCAGAAGTGGACACAATATTCAAGATGTGGCCTCACCAGTGCCAAATAAAGGGGAATAATCACTTTTCTAGATCTGCTGGCAATGCTCCTCCTAATGCACTACACGCCAATAGCCTTCTTGGCTACAAGAGCACTCTGTTGACTTATATCCAGCTTCTCATCCACTGTAATTTCCAGGTCCTTTTCTGTACGGGAGTCTGCACTTCTCCCTGTTGAACCATGTCAGATTTCTTTTGGCACAATCCTTCAATTTGTCCAAGTCATTCTGGACTCTATCACTACCTTCCAATGTATCTACGTCTCCCCCTAGCTTAGTATCATCTGCAGACTTGCTGAGGGTGCAATCCATCCCCACATCCAGGGCATTAATAAAGATGTTGAACAAAACCTGACCCAGAACTGACCCTGGGTCATTCTGCTTGACACCAACCACCAACCAGACATCAAGCCAATGATCACTACCTGTTGAACCCAACAATCTAGCCAGCTTTCTATCCACCTTACAGCCTATTTATCCAATCCATACTTCCTTAACTTGCTGGCAAGAATATTGTGGAAGACCATAACAAAAAGCTTTGCTAAAGTCAAGATATGTCATGTCCACCTCCTTCCCCACATCCACGGAGCCAGTTACCTTTTCATGGAAGGCAATCAGGTTGGTTAGGAATTACTTGACCTTGGTAAATACATGTTTACTGT
>CM057845.1:250055816-250069242 GCA_030068395.1 Apalone spinifera | reverse complement strand
AGGTGTGGCCAATGGGAGTCAGGGTGTGGCTAATGGGGGTCAAAGTACATTTAAAAAAAATTGTTTGGGTGCACACCCTAATTAAATGTGCTGTGCATGCCCATGGTTGAGAATGACGGAAATCAGAACATATTATCATTCTAGAAGAGACAAATGTTGAACAGTTGGTAGAGGAAGGAACTGAGCTTTGCTATAATGGTGGAGAAACAGTTAGGGATTAAATGGTTGTAAGGGCAGAAAAGAGAGAAGGCAGAGAAGACAGCTCATGATTTATTCAGTAACTGGATTCAGAGGAAAGAGTGAGTGTTTTTTTCCCCTCTATCCCCAAATGTATTTAAGTATCTAATTCCCATTGAAATCAATGGGAGTTAAACACCCAAACAGCTTTGAGGATTTGGGATTAGATGACTAAGCTTTCACAGATAAACATGCATAAAACTACCTTACTCTTGATGCTGCTGAATTGTATAGTATCTTGGCACCAAGAGAGTTCTGGAATTGAGTGTTTCTCTACTTTTTTCACTTAAGGGACCTGATCCAGTAGTTTGCTAGAGCAAGCTAGTTCACACACAGGAAAGTCAGTGATGAATCACGTGTGTGTGTGCAGAAACCAAAGTTTGAATCCCCACTCTCCTGGGTAGAGCAGTGACTTGAACCTGACACCTCTGTATCCTCATTGAGTTTCCCAACTGCTGGACTACAGTTCATCTTTTACTTTTTCTCTTTCTTGCCCAGTGAATTTTTAACAATTTATACATGTTGGAACAGCTTGCACAGAACAGATTGTGTGGGCCTTCCCATTAACTTCCAGGCGGTTAGGATCTTGCCCATTTTTTACAACTTTAGTTCATTACTGTCATATATATGGGTACTAGTGAGAAGACTTTGCAAATCTGGGCTCAAATTCAAAAAAAATGTCTATTTTAAAGTCAAAAGAATCAAACATACAAAGGGAGAGAATTCCAATACTCTGATTCAACTCTGATTCAAAAATATTGGGCTCAATGCCAGAAGTACAGGTTGAAATTCTATGGCTTGAGTTATACAGGAGATAAGAGTAAATGAACATGATGGTCTGTTCTGGCCTTAAAATCCTTGGACTAGAATCACAAAAGTATTTATAAATTGCAATGCTGAGCATCACCATGTCTAACTTTTATATATTTACAAAAATTACTCAGATTCAGAACATCTGAGTTAGCTGCTCAAGGTTCCTAAACAATGACTGGATGGAATTAGACACCTAAGATTGAGAGGCACAAAAAGCAACATACTAGGCAGTTCCCCAACTCAGATAGCCATGAGGAGATGCCAAGGAGATGAATGTGCTGTAAGCACCACTTCTCCCCAGAATGGCAATTCCTGCACTGGATCTAGAAGGAGTTGTTTATCTTTGTTGGGATTCTTAGCTGTGAACTCTCCCTTAGAGTATGGTCATAAGGCATTTGTTGCAAGAAAACAAGTATGATTATTGACTTCCTCATAACTTTTAGCTTAGTGGTTAGGAACTGGCAATATAAGCTTTCAGGGGATTGTTCCCTCTAGCTTCCCAAAACCTCTCTTTGCAGTTGAAGCAGAACATTCCCTGCATTAATGTTGCTCCTTTAACCTGAACCTCAATGAGCCAGGGAAGGCGCTTCATTGGGCTTCGCTTTCTTCTCAGGCATGTGCAGGGCCCCCACAGAAGTTGTAGCTCCCCTTCCCAATACAGTAGTAAGAGCATGAGCAGCTTTAGCAGTCCATGTCCCTGGGGAATGTTGGGGCCATGAGCAGCACTGCAACCGTCATGCACCTACTTGCAATGACACTTTCTCAGTTTTAGCCCTCTCCTCTACCTACCTCATGGAGGTTAAGTCCATAAGTGGCTATTAGCCAGGATAGGTAAGGAATGGTATCCCTAGCCTCTCTTTGTCAGAGGGTGGAGATGGATGGCAGGAGAGAGATGGCTTGATCATTACTTGTTCGGTTCACTCCCTCTGACCTAGCACTGGCCACTGTTGGCAGACAGGACACTGGGCTGGAAGGACCTTTGGTCTGACCCAGGGTGGCCATTCTTATGTTCTTATTCTTATTGATGGAGGGGGGAAGGCCAAGTCTGAATGGGCAGTCGGATGACCAATGCTGCTTCATTCTCTACTACCAGTGGGCTAATTCCTACAGCAGTACCTCAACCAAACCAGCCAGAGTTTTTGCACTGTCACCTAGGCACTGAATGAGGAGTTCCCCATGACTGGGTGTGATGGGGAGTCTGGGGCAGGGAATGGGGCTGCTCACTTTTGGCCTCTTGAAATGTTTGGAGGCATGGATGTAGGCGACCACTGGTACAAGACCCCATTCTGCCTACCAGGGAGAAAAATTTGACAACGCATCTGCCACCTCTCAAGTGAGTGTCATAACCCCTGGGCTATTCTGCTGTGGGATACCCTCAATTTCTCATGTTGATGCTTTTCTACTTTGGATAAACAATTAATCATTGGGTCTCAAAGAGAGAGAGAGAGAGCTAGCACACCCAGGCACGACAATTAATATATAGCCTGGTGGTTAGAGCACACATGCAGGATGTGGAAGACTCAGTCTCTCTGTGCTAGGCCCCCTGCTCCAGTGATTTTAATTATTTGAAACAGGGGCCTCCAACATCCCAGGTGAATACCCTAACCACTGTGGTGAAAGTTTATGAGGGAGCTCATCACCCTTCCCACTGCATAGTTGAGTGCAAGCACTCAAGTTTACCTGTGAGACCTGTCAGTGTTCTCTGAGCACGCATACAGGTTTGGATCCACACGTTTATGAATCACACCAGGGCCTAGGCCGACAGGAGGTAGGCATTGTAAGACCTAGAGTGAGGAAGGCAGAAACATAAGAATGTCAGAAATATTTATTGCAAAAATTTAAGAGCCAAATAAGTTTAGGTGAGCAAAGGGTTTGACAGAAGCTGAGTGGGTGTTTGTTTGTTTGTTTGTTTGTTTGTTTTTGAGGGGGGTAAATCTTACTATAACCTGAATCTGTGAGTTAGAATCCTAAATTATAGTTTAAGTGCCTAAGTCTCTTTATGAATCCATTCTCTTTAATCTAAAATAATATGAAGGGATATCATTTTAGTATTTGTGGTAGTGAGTAGGAGCCCCACAACCCCATTTTGTGAGGTGCTCTAAAAACACAGAGTAACAGAATAAGAAAGCAGTCCCTTCCTTAAAGTTTATAAACTATGTCTAAGACAAGAGATAATAGGAATACAGACAGATGAGGGAGAGCAAGTAAACAATTAGACAATATTGGTCAACCTGATAGAATTCATGATGAGAAAATGTACAGGTACTGTCAACAATCCTGCTAGAAGGCTATCCTCATAAAACATTTATAGTAAGTGGTGTCAAGAAGGATTCTTCTAATATGACTTTGTGTTTCCTGGGAAAATTGGAAAACAGCATTCTACTGGCTGAAAGCAATTATCCTCCCACACACAGAGTGTTATGGTCTCCTTGGCTGGCTTAATGTAATAGAGCCAAATATAAGCCTATTTTTATTTTCCATCAGCAAAGGTCTTCCTGTGCCACAGTTGGTATTACTTTCTCCATTTTTAATTTCTAAAGCTGATTGTTTAAAAATCTAGAAAGAAATCTACTGCTGGGTCAGCACCTATGCTGGGGAAAAAATGAAAGAAAAAGAAATGGGAAGGGTAATAAAATGTATGTAGAGAACAGCAAACTGGATTATAGATCCTATTTCCATCAGGATCCTTCTTGAAGCTGTAGGAACAATTGAATAAGTTTATGAGACAGGCAACAAAAACAAAATATATACCTATTGAAATAAAAAAATATATACCTGCTGAATATATATATATATTGAATACAAACAAAAAATAAATTAAAAAGTTCAATAGAGCTTTAAAGTAAAGATTTTTAAAGCCTTAAAAAAGAAAATACAGAATTACATTCCCATAGAGATACTAACGCTTATACTTAGCAGGTTTTCATAACCCTGACTAATAATGACAAATACTTAGTAATTAATGGATATACCAAAAAGGACTTTTACAGTATATTAATTAACAAAAACACCTTGAGAAGTAAACCATTTGTTACAGATCAATAACTGTAGTTATAGTGTATGAGAGCAAAAATAGCATACACAATTTTTCAGCTACATTGCATCATAACAGCTTTAATATTAATATTGTCACCATGCTTGACAAACATTAATCTAAGACAGAGGTAAGGGTGAGACTGTTTTGCACTTGTACTTTGCTTCTAAACAGAGCTAGAACATCTTCTAATATTGCAAACCTCTGAATTACTTGCCAACGGCATTCTTCACCACTAAATCCATATTTCTCAACAAATTTGGTGGCAGTGACACCATTGTGTTGTCTAGGAGAGGTACTATTTGAGACTGGAGCAAAAAAGATATGTAAAAGCTGATATCTTACAATTACCAGGGACATAAACCACTTTTCTATCCCATATTTCATGGGTGGGGAATGTCCAGCATGCTGGCCACACATGGTTCATCAGCATTAGCCACTGATGGGCCACCAGATGCTTTGTTTACCTGAGCATACATAGGCACAGATCCCTGTAGGTCCCAGTGGCAGCTGTTCACTGTTCCCTGCCAATGGGAGCTGTGGGAAGTGGCTGGAGCAGGGCAATCCAGGACAGTGTTGGATGATTGGCAACCCTGGCCATGCAGCTATTTTTAGTTCACTAGTTCTGCTCAAGCTAATATGTGTTCAACTACCCAAGTTGCAAAGCACACTCCTAGCTTCAGTGGTGACAGAGACTTAGCCCTGGTCTACACTAGACAGTTATTTCAAAATAACTCCCCTTATTCGGAAATAACAAGCAGAATGTCCACACTACCAAGCCTGTTATTTCAAAATAAGGGGCTGATTATTGCAAAATAATAACTCGCTTTCCATGAGGAATAACATTTATTTTGAAATAGATTTTTTCAAAACAACAGTCGTGTGGACTCTCCACTGCTCCTATTACAGAATAACTACTCCCCAGTGTTATTCAATTATGATTACTCCCCAGTGCTTCCTGGGGCTCTAAGTCGAGATAGCATGTCCACATTAAGGGAGCCTGCCTCAGACTAATTTTGAGGCTTCCTTGTAGTGTGGACACACTATTTCAAAATAGGAATTTCAGGAGTTATTATTTCAAAATAAATTATTTCAAAGTAATCTCCTAATGCAGACATACCGTTAGAGGTAGAGGTTTATCAAAATATTACTAATGAAATATTAAACTTTAAAACTATTTTTAAATCACATCTTTAAAATGTGGCATAAGAAAGCACACACTTGTAGGTGGGAGTGTAATGATTTTGTTGGTTTATGAAAGCTTTACAGTACGACATACCATCTGTATATTTCTGATGAGGTATTTTATACTTTTCATTAATAGCTCTGCCCTGGTAAAATCACATGCCTAACATTTCAAAATCATTGAGCTGGCTTTTATATGTAAAACAAAACAGACTTTTGATTGTAAATAATGAATTATTAAAGGTGTCAGTGACCTAGTGCATGCTTACAATAAAACTGACCTTTACTTATGGACTGCGTCTAGATTGGCATGATTTTCTGGAAATGCTTTTAATGGAAAAGTTTTCCGTTAAAAGCATTTTTGGAACAGAGCGTCTAGATTGGCATGGACGCTTTTCCGCAAAAGCACTTTTTGTGGAAAAGCATCAGTGCCAATCCAGACGCGCTTTTCCACAAAAAAGCCATGATCGCCAATTTTGCGATTGGGGCTTTTTTGCGGAAAACAAATCTGAGCTGTCTACACTGGCCCTTTTGCGCAAAAGCTTTGCGCAAAAGGGACTTTTACCCGAACGGGAACAGCATAATATTTCCGCAAGAAGCACTGATTTCTTACACTAGGAAGTCAGTGCTTTTGCGGAAATTCAAGCGGCCAGTGTAGACAGCTGGCAAGTTTTTCCGGAAAAGTGGCTGATTTTCCGGAAAAACTGGCCAGTCTAGACACAGCATGTTGTTCAAGAGGGAGTGGTTTGGTATTTGCTCTCCCAAGTTATCCTGGGACAAAATCAGTTGGTATGAATTTGTGTCACTCAACAGAAGCTAAACTAATTCACCTCAGTTGAGGATGGGGCTACCAGAGTAGACAGTTCCCATTTAGATCTCCTTTTGCATACCCCATAAGAGAATCTTTTACAATAAAAGGGATGGCTGAACCCCAAGATAGGAGTAATTTACCTTATGGGTTAGGTTCTGAATTAAGATATTGGAATGATGCTCAATGGCTTAGGGAAAAAATGCAGTCACCTGGGGTACATCTACACTACACACCTATTTTGAGATACTGGAGGTATTTCTAAATACCTACCCCACATCTACACAAACCACCCGTTATTTTGAAATATTTTTTTAAATAACAGGCACGCTATTTTGCCATCCTGGTAAACCTCATTGCACAAGGGATAAGGGATGGCTCAAAATAACACATTATTTTGAAATTTGCATAATGCAAATTACATATCTTATTTCAAGTTTAGGGTGCTGTGTAGATGCACCCCTGGGTAATTTAAAATGACAACTTGGCTCACAATAAGGTTTTGTAAGTTTTATATTTGAATGGTAAGAGGCAGGGCCATCCCAATGGGGGGACACACACCTTCAGAGTGTCCCGGGGATGGGGCTCTGGTCAACCCCCCTGCCGCAGACCCCTCTCCACCCCAACTCCACCCTTTCCCTGAACCCTGTCTATGCTCCAGTCCCACCCTGCACCCTTTCCTCCTTCCCCAAGCAACACGGCCTGAGGGTATTATGAAGCCTGGTGCAGTGGCAGAAGGGGCCATCCCTCACCACCATGTGGATGGCAGGACCTGAAATGGCCCAGCAGCCTGCTCCACTCTGTCCTGACCTGCCGTGCTGCCCTCCCAGCCTTCTGTACCCTGCTTCTCCAGAGTAGTGGGAAGCAGAATGCCCTGCGACCAAAGCACTCTACTTCCTGCCACCACTGGGAAGCCAAGCACAGTGGACCATGCGAGAGAAGAATGGTGGGGTAGAGCAGGCTGCTGAGTGTTCCGGATCCCACCTTCCATGATGGTAGTGAGTGTGGGAGTGGTGACCTTTGCTGCTACCCCATGCCAGGTCCCATAGAACATCCATAGAACAGTTGGAGGGAGGGTGTTACCACAGTGTCCACAAATTGTTGGCGATGGCTGCCCTGATTAATCCTAAGATTGGGATGGCTCTGGTGAGAGGAGACTGCAAGAAAATTCAGATAGGCCATTTAGGGAGAAAACCAAATCTTTTTCCTTCTAGATTTGACAATGGGTTCTGCTTTTTTATAAGAGCATTTTCTTGTTGTATATCACAACATCTCTATCTCCTGTATATTTGGGAGAGTTTATGAGTGAGAAAATGAATCTGTCTGCCAGTTCATCTGTTTCTTCAAGAACTGCTCCAAAACGGTAAGAGCTAGGGCCACCAAATTTGTTATACCACTTTCTCTTAATATAACTTAAAGCAAAATCAGGGTTTGGTTGTGCCAAGAAAATGGGATGTGCCTGGAACCATACAGAAAAGACACAGATTCACCACGCAGGTGAAAACGGCTCACTGGTTATGCATTCCTATAAAGGGACCATCCCTCTTCCAGCTGAGGGCATGTGTCCACAAGCTCCTACTACTTCTGTCTGGTTTTGGATGGTATCCCAGATGCCCCTTCTATGTTGCCTGGGACCAGGCTTCTTCCTGCCTCCCACTTAGGCTACCTTTAGACTAAAAACCTCTTTTGAAAAAGAGCCTCTAGACTACAACCAGTTCTTTTGAAAAAGCAGGCCGCTTTTTCGAAAGAGAACACCCAGGCAGTCTGTATGCTGTCTTTCGAAAAAGCACAGTTTGCATTACATAGTGCCTTTTTTTGAAAGGGCACTTTCAAAAAAAGGCGTTATTCCTCGTAAAATGAGGTTTACTGTGATCAGAAAAACTGCCGCATTCTTTTGATTTACTTTCGAAAGAACGCGGCAGCAGTCTAGATGCAGATAAAGTTTTTCAGAAAAAGGCCACTCTACACATAGCCTTAGTAGCTACTATGGGGTTGCGAGAGACCCAGGCCCATTCACTCCTCTGGTTCCCAACCCAGGGATTCTGTAACTAGCTGTTATCTGCTGAGTGTCAGTCCTCAAGTTTTCAGTGCTACTCACTCCCTGGGCCACTTCCCCATGGGTCTGCACTATCCTTTTGTGCCAGGGCTTTGACTTAGAATCCCAACAGCACCCTTTCCACAGTGCTGTAACTCTTTCTGTCATGCCCAGTCTTCAGCTGCCTTCAGCTGGGTCTTCAATCTGCTCTCCACTTTGACCTGTCCATGGTACTGCTGTTTTCTCAGTCAGTCCATCTGTCTGTCCATCCCTGGGTCTGCCTAGCTTCAGCTCCAAAGAGAAACTGACTGGTCCTAGCCCAGCAGCTTCTTTATACCGGCTTGTTGGGCCCTAAGTTCCTGCAGTTGATGCGGTCACTGTAACCTGCATGGAGGATGTAGTAAAAAGTAAAAGGACAAGTTCTCAAATTAAAACTCAGCTAGTTCAGAAAGATGAATAGGAAAAAAAAGTCTAATAATAATAGCTTCAACATTACAATAAAAATTTTGTTTTGTTCAAATAACTGCCGTACACTTGACATATGTTACTACTTTAAAAATTACAGAAATGTAGCAACATTAGGGAACGTGATAACAGTAGTTGCTTTTTTCTTGATTTTTTTTACATAATCCACCAAATTATCTTGAGCTTTGAATTATCTGCTTAGTTAATTATTCATGCAATGCAAAATAATGCAGAGTATATGCATTATTTAACCATATATGCTATATATTTAACCAAAGCCCTGCAGTAGAAACACAAATTGATGTCCAAAGTGGAAAGTGACCATGATGTTTTTGTTTGCAATTTTACTTCATAAAAATACAATCTTGGTAACATACACAATGAATTGATTCTAATAAGAATAAAGGGAGAACTGAATCTTCAGGTGTTCTCCTAGTAGAGTAGTGGCCTGATTGGAAGTTCAGAGCTAGATAATTAGATCTGTGTAAGAATTTTCTTAAAGTTATTTGAAATTTTGAAATTTGATTAAAGGAAATTCACCTTACTTTGGGCTCTGGTTATTGTCAAAGAACAACCACATCCAGATTCTCTTCAGTGAGGTCATCTTTCTTCCCCTTCACACTGCTGTGTGCACCTCTCGTGCCACAGGATAATCAAAATACCTGTGTTCCCCACTATAACTTTATAGGGAGGACTTTCTTGGGAACAGTCCACCATCAGGCTAGAGCATGTCCGCCTCAATTTCTCCTTTTGTTCTCCAGACCACAGAAACTCCATACAAGTGCTCCGCATGTTACTAGCCCTTTGCAGAGTTAATTTATTACAGAGAAGTCCCTCAACCATAATGTAGAATTCCCCAGCACAGTCCTATCCATACATTCAGTTCTTCAATTCCCAACAGGCCATCAATACATGAAGTACAGTTCCAACATCCCTCACCATAGTCCAATTCTCAGGTAGGGCTCTGGCATCCCTCACTAGGCTTTGCCCTCCCTCCATCCCCATCTTAGCTGGGGTGCTTCTTATTTCCTTCCCAGATATAGTTTCCACTCCTACCTGGAGATATAATTAGGTTTTCCAGCTCAGAGGGCCAGCAGGCAGCTCCCCCAGCTATTGTCAACCCTCTCCAGCATGACTCATAGTTCTGAGGACACTATGGAACTCTTATCATTCCCTCTATCATGGGCAATCCCTCCCTAAAACTCTCAACCCAATACCCTCAACTCTTCTCTTTCTGGGTCTAGAACTCTTTCTTGCCATGGGGATGTCTCTCTTTTATAGGTCTGAGTGGTCACGGTTCTCTCCGCCTTATATCAGACTAGGACAAACCTGTACTGGAGCAGTTTAGCTTGGTCTAATTTCATTTAGCTATCCTGTCACAATGGCAAATACACAAGTTGTCCAAGGTTCACCAAAGTACACACTAGGATCCATGAATAATTTTTACCAAACCTGGGCTGGATGTATTCTACTTTTAATAATGAGGTAACCGTCTCTCAGAATTAGAGATTGTCCTGTTTCTGGAACAGTTATCTTAAAAAGTTACTGTACGAAACTACACTGATGCTGGCTGAATACCTGCCAATATATCACTCAGCTCCAACATAGCAGCAGACGGAAGCAGTTTGGGCAGTGATGTATCTCATTACTAGAACATTGAACATGACAAATTGGTATTAATAACTATTGGGCAAATACTGCTTCGCCCTTCATGCTTGCAGGAGCCAACAGGTGCCGCAGGAATCTTCCAGTTTTACTCTGGAAATATGGCCAGATCTAGATATCAAAGGTAGGGGTGTGCACCCTGTACACTCTAAACTCTGGGTCAGAATACATCCCTTGCACATCCTTTTGGGGGGCGTTAGAAAGGACAGAGTAGAGATGGACCATGAAGGGACTAGGGTGGCACCAGCACACACTTTTTTCCAGAAGAGGGGAGGGGACAACTATAGGAACCTGGACTTCAGAGGGGGAGTAGTGGGGCTGAGTAGAGTGACCATATGTCAATTTTTAGCTGGGACAGTTGCTTTTTAAACCCTGTTCTGGCCATCCATACTTTTTTTTTCAAAACTGGGGATTCATCCTGCTAACTATTCATCAGTTGGCAAAAACAAACTGGATAAATGCAATTTTGAAAAAAAAGGAGGCATACGTATGTGACCTATAGCAGGGCATTGAGGAATGTGCAGTGGGGGAGGAGAAGCAAGTGGCAATGGCCACCTCATGGGGGAGGAAGGACATGAGAGAGTGACTTGGCCTGACAATTCATGCAGTGAGTATAGGAGGACTTCAGGCTGTGCTATAAACAGGGTCGCGGAGGAAAACCTTGGGCTGGTCTCATGCATAGGTGGGCAGCAGGGGATTGACATGAGATTCCTCTGCACGTCTTAATCCTCCCTGACTCTAGCCTATGTAGGGCTGGCTTGTGGTTCCCCTCTGTGCCTCCTGTGTAGGACCAGCACAATCGCAGTGACTCAGGCATTCTCCAGCCTGGCAAAGAGGATTCCTTTTTCTTCGAGCCCTCTTCAAGATTCTCTAAACCAAACCTTTGTACTCAGTCTTGGTTTGTGGGAGAGAATTCAGTGCCAAATTTATACAACATAGGTGCTATGGTTGAGTATTTCTGAGTTTTGATGTGTTGCTTTCTGCCAGACCTCCTGTTAATACATTTTTCTGATATGATGAACTGCTCACATTCTATCAAATTGCTTGGATTTGAGATCCAAGTATTGTTCATGCTGCAATGTTACAATTTACAATTGCATTTAATGTGGTTATAACAGGGTTCCAAACTGACCTATTGAAACTACAGCATATTACATTAAAGTTCTCTGGGCAGAAGTCTGCAAAAACTCTCAAGTACCATGCTGGAGCCATAGACTGAGATGTACATCTGTCTCAGTTTCATACCTCACTCACTTTACCATCTGCTTTCTTCACATTGCATTCATCCCTATTATTTTATGAGCTTGAATGTAATTATCAAACACAACACCTTCTTGCAAGTCATTAAAATGAAAGCACTATTCTTTTTGGTGTTTGGGACTTATTATCAAAAAAAGAAAGAGCCTTCTGGGGTCAACATGGCCAGTCTATTTAATTATGAAATCAGGATTTTTAAAATATGAGTTTCACAATATTTTGCTTTGCTCCGTTTTTTAAAAGATGAAGCCCTTCTAAAATTAATGGATTCAAAAACTGTGTATATGCCGAAGTGTGCAGTAGAACATAACAATGTCATCTTTAAATATGAGCTGTGTAGATTTGGCACATGTTGTTTATTTTTGAAACTTTCAAATGATCTGTGACCAGGTATTAGCAAAAAAGGTAAGCTTGTATTCTTTCTCATTAATGCACTCTCAGTAAAATACCTTTTTTTTAAAAAACGACCTCTGCTTTCACTGAAGACTCATCCTGTGGAAATGTCTTCACAGAGTATGGACATAAGCCTATGCTATAGCTACATCCTTATGAGAGAGCCCTGCTTGTTATGTAAAGCTACGTCTAGACTATGGGGTTTTTACAGAATATGAGAGGTAACCTTCAAAAACCCTGCTACGTCCAAGGAACGTATTTGCTCTTCGCGGAAGAGCAAATGTGATCTTATGGTGAGCATTTCATGAGGCATAAGGGCTCTTCCGAAAGAAGAGTCTAGACTGTGCCAAAAGGGAGATAAACCTCTGACCAAAAAAAAAAAGCAGAAAAAGGTATGCAAAATGCAGAGCACATTTTGCGTAGCCTTTTCCACAAAAACATTGCAATCTAGCCTAAACATGCAACCTGGTAACAGCAAGAAGTATTACCAGAACTTATGAAGTGCCCAAGCATTATTATTATCTGCAGCAAAATCTAAGGCCATATCTACACTCTGGATAAGATTGAAGTGGCCGCAGTCAATCTTCTGGGGTTCAAATTAGTGGGTCTAGTGAAGACATGCTAATTTGAACTGAGAGGCCATGTAATGCAATTAACATAACTGAAGTTTCAAATCTTAATTCAAACTTATCCCCTCATGTAGACCAGAGTTTAGTGATAAGTTGTACAGTCTGCAGTACTCCTGAAAAGGGGTTATTTAGGGCTAATAAACAAATTCTTGTAGGTCACCACTCAGCCAGTAGGAGGAAGTTAAGAAATTCAAAGTATCATTTTCTATTACTTCACTTAAAACATTTCTGTATAAAGCAATGAGGGAACTATAAGAAATCAAAGAGCTATTTTTTAGGTTGAGGGAGGCCCAGGTGAATAGAGGTGATTGCCCTACAACTTTCAGTAAAGCTGCCAAAGCTGCTATTCTTGTAAGGGGAAGGAATGACATTTAAATAGCTTTTACACCCAAATATCTGCCCTAGACTCTTTGAGAGACTTTAGAGAGATAAAATAATGATTCTGGCTTGTGTTAGAATTCACAACATATTCTAATTTCTCTGTCCACTTTGTGTTGAACCCTGACCCTGTTAAAATCAATTGGAGTTGGCTTCAATAAAGCCAGGATTTTAAACCCATACATTTAGTTTGGTGATATTTCTTTTTTGGACTTCAAATATTCAGGAATCTCTGATTGTTCTTCCCAACACATAAAAGAGAGAACTGTTTTGCATTTAACATAATTACTAACTATTCAATGCGAAATTTTGTCCCTCCCAATATTAATTGCCTTTCCCACTAAAAGTACACATGCTGTCATGACACGTTAGATGCGCTTATTATTTTAACTTTCACTCATAGTCATTGTAGTGGTCAATTGCGGAAGAACTTTGTACGTGTTAGTTTAGGGGTGATGAGGCCTGCATTCCTTCCCCCACCTTACCCTTTCCCCTATATCTGATGAGCCAGAAGCAAGCCTTTAGGA
>CM057845.1:249984952-249996282 GCA_030068395.1 Apalone spinifera | reverse complement strand
TAACGGAGCTTGTGCCCCCAAACATTAATACGCACATAGCTTATGAAGCACCTATGGTTTGTTCTCATCAAGTGAAAAATGATGAATATGATCTTGCACTCTGGGCAGAATGCTGCACTGAAACTTGCCAGCATCCAACAATGATAACTGCACTGTTAGAAGCATTTCAAAAAAATTAAATCATATATTAAAACTGACAACCTCTCAATTTTGCACCCACAGCTGCTTTTTTGCAGTGCATGGTGTTTATTTGAGCCAAATCAAGCAAAATACAATATATGGAAAGCTCCCACTCTTTCAAGAGAACATTCCAGCTGAATGAGAATATTGGCCTTACTATGAAGCAATTCAAGAACTGATGTTTTACAGTTTTGGAGAAGCATGCAACTCTGATTTCCATTTCTTGTGGCAATTGCCCTGTGATGCATAGCAGTATCAGTCAATAGTCTAGACACAACAGTCTTGCTCATCTTTTAATAATGTGCTCAGGCATGACAGACATTACATCAAAAGTGACAATCTCTCAAAATATAACTTCTTGTACCAATATTGCAGCCATGTGTAAATGGGAATTCATCAAAAAAGTATGGTTAAGTGATTTTGTTAAGTCAAGCACTTTCCTCCTATGGTTGATTGAAAAAAATATTGTACATTCCAGCTTTCCACAAACTAATTGTTTATGTAGACAATCTGCAAATTTAATTCAATATTTTTTTTTCTTGCATTAAACTCTGGGCTTGTCTGAACAAATAGTTTGCAGCAAGCTGGGACATTAAATTACCTCATGCTAGCCTGCTGTAGATGAACTGTCCATGTGGACCCTGGTGCTGGGCATTAACAGTTTGTTAGTTTAATTTAATCTAATCTTTGAAACAGGACTTGATTAAAACAACTTAACAAACTCTTTATGCCCGGAAGCAGAATCTACACAAATGTATTAGGGTAGTAGAGCATAAGCTTTTGTGAGCTACAATTCACTTCCAGAAAGAAAGAAAGAAAGAAAGAAAGAAAGAAAGAAAGAAAGAAAGAAAGAAAGAAAGAAAAAGAATTGGGACTATACTTTTAGCAGCTTTGCTGCAAGGATGTCAAACTGCATTCTCTACTTCTCTGCTCTGGATATATTGTTTGTTTGTTTGCCTGTATGGCTATTGTATGAACAGTTTGTACCAAGTTTAGTGGAACTAGCATTCATAGACTCACATGTTTTATCTTTACTGGCTTCTGTGTTGTTTGTTCAAAGCTCATATTTATCTCTACATGCTCTATTTATCTTTACATGTACTCTGCTTATAATTTACATTGTGCTAGTGGTATTATGATTGTGACATCATATAATTTTAATGTGGTGTTGCTTGTTGCAATTTGGCTTTGTTTTACATAATGCTGAGGGAGTCTTTGTAGCCTACCACATTCACTGAAACACCACTATCTAGCTGGCATTCAGTGTTCTGCTTGTTTTCTGCTTCCATGTCTTTTACCTCTGATACTAGTCTCAGCTTTATAATGCTTTATTTATTTATTTATTTATTTATTTTTCTACTGCATCTATATGTAACTGCTCATCCTTGGAATCATTGCTTCCTTCCTCCCTATATTTTTTTCTTTTTGCTCTTATTTTTTGTAAGCTTTTACATAATTATTTCTCTTGCTAAAACTACTTAATATTACCCCATATGAGGGGCATTTTCCATATACATATTTTTTTCACGGTAACTACAGGTCTTCCTTTGCATTTTGTTTATCTTCTCTGCTTTGTATTTGTCGTGTGATTCTGAACAAATGTTTGTGTATTTTTACTTTGTATTTTATGCTTTCTTTGTAATACCTAGTCAATCTTTTATGTCTGCTCCATTTGTGCTCTGATTTGGATATCAACTTTGCCATCAGCTATTCGTATATCTATTGCTATTGGTAAAGTGTGGGCATTCTCTGAGCATTCTTTTTCATGCTCCTGCATCATTTGTCTGTATTGCCAAACTATCACTAATTCATTCATCTTTTAAGGATTCACAATTTCATGAATCAGCCATTTCTGTACTGACCATATGGCAATCTACCATTTCTCCAAATTCTTGATTATTCTTGTTGCAAATATAAGTTTTTAGAAAAAAGCTTTCACATATGATGTTTTCTGAGAGTTGAAATGATTCTGGCGTACCTCTGGTATTTTACATCAGTCCATCTAGTTCTCTGTTGAAATATCAAGATGTTGTTGCAACATGTGGCAATATTTACCCACTAATGCTAATGGTGTGGCTGATCCTATTTTCTTTTCCTATTTATCAAGCCTTCTTGAAATTTTGTAGTTTTACCATTGTGATCCAAGAAAGTCCACTTTTTAAGCACATCTCTTTTCATGTCTGTTTGCTTGCAGACAGGAATCTTGCTGCCAGTATTGTTTTATCTCTTTGTTTCTATTATTATTTTTCAATATTCTTAGTTTTTTATTTCATATACCTATAGGAGTACCCATGTTCATTGTACAAACCTAAAAAGAGAGTGACCTAAGACAGTGCAACATCCAGATGTTATTTGTTCCTCCACACATAATTTTCCCTCTGATCAAGCAAAGTTCTCAGAGGGCATGTCTACACTTGGAAATTATTTCAAAATACTAAATTTGAAATAATAACTCCCAAAATAACTATTTTGAAATAAGATTATTCCCCCCAGGAGAGTGGGAGTACAGATTTTGCAATAACCAATTCCTTATTTTGAAGTAACGGGCTTGGTAGCGCGGATGCTCATTGTTATTTTGAAATAAGGGTTTAAAACAGGACTAAATTCTTAGAAGTTACCTTGTACATAAATATGCTGTACCATCCCTATGTGGATGATATTTTGGACACTAACAAATGGCATCATCATGTGACATTCCCAAATTTCGCCAATTAAGTGTCTCTTAAAAATCTCACATGCTCAGCTGAGTGTTCATCAGCTAAATTTTCTGAGCATTCTGCCAGATTGAGTATAACAATGCAGGGCTTTAGGGACTGTCCCTGTTCTTATCCCTCCTGACTGCTGGGAAATGGGAATGGTCTAAATCCTAAAATGCATTAGACTAAGTAGTATTTGAATTGTACAGTTTTTCTTACCCCACTGGAGGTTGCTGGTTGGTTACAGAGCTCAATAGACAAGTTGACTTTCCTTCTCAGCTGGAACCAGTCTCCTCAGTTCAAATGTGATTGCTGAGAACAGCTGCATACCAGAATCTTTTCTGTGCTCTCAATGTTTTGACTGCTGGTGCTCAGGATCTGAGGTGCAGAAGTGGGAATGTACCCTGACAGAAATGCAAAGGATGTAGGAACAGAGAGGGGGAAACAGGAGATATGACAGGATCCCTGGTGTACAATCTCTAACTGAGTGATGGCTGTGTCCCCTTAACTATACATTCTGGACTGTAGCTCACAATTCTTTGCAAGGGTACATCTAAACTACGTTTTTTTTAGAGAGGATGCAAATTCCCATATCTTCTTCTGATCTCACTTTCGAAAGAGGATCTTTAGAAAGTGAAAGTAGTCTGGATGCAGTTTTTTCAGGGAAAAAACCCTTTTTCGAAAAAAAACCCCAGTGTAAACCTCATTTTTGAAGGAAGAGCGTTGGGGGGTTTTTTTCGAAAAAAAAAACACGCATCCAGACTAATTTCATTTTCTAAATATCCTCTTTCAAAAGCGAGATCAGAAGATCCTCTTTAGAAAATAGAACATAGTCTAGACATAGCCCAACTGACAAGCCGCAAATTCCTTGACACTGTCAGCACTTAGCCACCAGCATGTAGAGGCACACCAAAGCTACGTTGAATAAATGCTCTCCAAGTTCCGCATGAACTAAACACAGGGAAACACCAGCAAGTCTGCCAAGCTTCCAGCTTTATATTCCAGTAATATATCATCTTGCAGTGCTCCTTTTGACCAATGCAAGCTTATGGGTTAGTTTGCCACTTTGTCGAATGGAAGTGTATAAGCACCAGCCTTTGTAAACTCACTAGAAAGAATAAAACATCAAAATAAATGTACTAACTATAGATAGACAGATTTTAAGTGATTATAAATTGCAGGCATAAAGGTCAGTGATAGAACCAAAGAAAATAAAAAAGTAAGCATGCAGTCTAAATCCTAAAACTTATTAGATTAAGTACTACTTGAATCAAGCAGACTTTCTAACCTCACTGCATGTTGTAGGTTGTTTACAGTTCTTAATAGACAGGCTGACTTTCCTTCTCAGCTAGGACCAGTCTCCTCATTTACAGTTGATGTTGTTCACATCCTTCTTCTGGTCACTGGAAAACCAGCAACTACCAAAGTCACAAAATATTTCAATAACAATCATACAGCAAAATTCACTACCTTGTACACACTGACAACAGACACAATTGTTGACAGATCTGTTTTCAGCAGAGCATGACCTTGACTATGATGTCTTCCATAGTGCGCTTTGCATGAAACATCACAGCTATATATATGAATGATCAATATAGGGGTTACATGGTGCAATTTGAGGTGCAGAGTGTTACAGAGGGAAAAGGGAAGAATAAGGTGGGGTGGAAGCAGATGGTGAAGAAGTACAAGGGAGATGGATAGGAGTACAGACAGGGAGGCAGGATACACCTAGCAAATGTTAGTGAGGAAGATTTCCTAACACTTGAGTGCTTGACTTTGCAATTCTAACATTCTTTAAATGTAGACACTTATGTTATGCTCACATGGTTTGTACTTGTGTCAATTACTTTCAAGCCATAAGAAGAAAGGCCTTTTTTTAGTAATTAAAAAATGATAGATACAAATATCAGGCATTTCTCTTTCACAATTTTTATTAGAATGTAAGTTGTTCAGTAATGTGACCTGTGTTTCTTCAATGACATTGGCTCATGTCATCCACCTTACAATGTAAGAATGTGCGACAAGCCTGAAATGTACTTCTTGTTACACAAGTTCCAAGAGAAAGGGAGAAAGTTAAGACTTTCAGCTGGCTCTAAAAATTGACTCCTGCATCTGTATAAAATGAAAAATTGGCAGTGAAAAATCAAAATGGACTATGCAGATCCTGGGGTATATCTGCTGTTTCCTATACCATAGATAACTACTGACACTTTGTTATCAGCATAGAAGAGTTACAAATGAGACAAAAATGGTTGGGTTTTTATATTCTTTTTACTTTATAATTTTAATGATTATTTTTTCTCTAGTTTAGGCTGTTCATTACCAAAATCTATAATAAATCATGATTCTTTGTGACAGAAAAAAACATTGGGGGACATATACACCGAAACACTGAAAATTATTCAGTTATGATAATATGAATGCCAATGATAGTCTGGAACCCATATATATGCATTTCCTGAAAGCACTGCAACATGGTACATTATAACGTCTATATTCCATAGCGTCATTCATTGTTTAAATACTGCTGTAAGAAAAAACCTTATAGCACAATTTAACTTGTAGACTTTGAGGGTATCACGTATGGCCTAAGATATTATTCAATGTGAGTAAGTCCATCACAACTGGACCTTTATGTGAATGTATTTCTGCTTACAGGTCATTCAGGAAATATATTTGCTATTTGCTAAGTGATACTATCACTGTTGTGCGACTGGCCACCTTAATCACATGGAATTGTTTCAGGAACTAGAACTGTAATAAAGAGGGTAAAGTCACTGGGCCTTTGGTGTTCCTGTTTTGAGGACTACAATTATTCATGTTGTTAGAAGGACCTGGACAAATAGGATAGGGGAAATTAAGGAATTGACTTTGTCATTAAGGATATTGAAGGAATGTCACAGCTTTGTTTCTGTCCCACAGCCTGTTGGAGCACAGGTTGATGAGTACCATTTAAAGTGGGGTATTTGTGATAGGACGTATGCCCTTTGCCTGTCATAGAAAGGGTTAAGGTCCAATACAGCCACTTGTGATTGACTGATTGATTGATTGACTGATTGACAGACTTCAGGCCAGAGGGGGAGGAGCAAGGTAAGAATCATTAGGCATTGGGCCTTATAAGGAACAGGAGGGAATTGTAGAGTAGACAGGACTAAGTAGGTAGACCCACAGGAGACAGATTAATTTACTATGGGTGAAGTCCTGAGGTAGGATCAGCTGAAAACACTTCAGTGGAATTAGAGAAGGGTGGATGTGGATTAGCTCTGCAGAGAAAGATGAAATTGGGAGGATCTAGAGTAAAGACAAAGGCCTGGGAATTGAAAGAACGTTGTATTAAACATACGATCTGGGAAGCCACAGAAGAGGGCTTGTGCATAGGAAGTGGCCCAAGACAACAGCAGTATGTCTAAAGGAGCAAATCCTAACTGTTTAATATAGCTTCCCTGTGCCAGAACAGAGGGTCAGGTGGCTGGGTTCTCCTACCAACTCCTGGGGAAGATACATGCAAACCCAACAGAAAGAATATTTGTCTCAGGGTGGGGTTGATGACTGACCCCAAAATACAAGCTTAAGAATAATCCAATTGCTGGAGGAGGATACTGAAGGCTATTTTGTGTTTGGACTTTCGTTTGGACATCTTTTGTTACCCAGAAAAGTGGTTGAACTTCATATGACTCAACCAGGAGTCTGAGCCATGAAAACCTGGAAAACAGGAAGGTGATCAGCAGGAGGCAATGGAGAGACTCTTTGCAGCATCACACTCTGACACAAGGTAACACTAAGTATGGTGAGTTCATTGTCTTATGGGAGTCAAAGATTTTCCCCTCTCCATCTGACCTTCCTCTTCCTATCTCAGAGTGCCCTTTCCTAGCAGTCTGATTTCTTCTCCCTGCCCATGAGTCCTTATACTTACATGCTCTCAATTTGAGTGAGTAGCATTGTGAGCTGGTGCATGGCCATGCTGACACTCTGGTTTTGCTATTCAAAAGGTATTTGAACAATCACTTGCCCCCACCTCCTGGATCTATGTCCTGTGTTATAGCAATAAGTCTTTGACCAATCTTTTTGGACCCTAAAACTTTTAAAGCCCTCATTTTACATTCTTACCTCAACCCATATGGGACATCAACCCATATGGAGTCCCACTTAAGTGGCCCAAGTTCAGTGTGGAGCACAGGACATCATTGCCTGTGAAGATCTGATTGTAAGATCAATTTCCTTCAATCTGCGTTACATGCAGCAATGCTCATTCTGCCAGTGCTAAAATATCATTGGAAATTCTTAACATTATAGGTGACAATTTCCTAGCTAAAACGTATTGCTTCCAACACAGAGGAATTCTTTATTAGCTCTCGTCTTAACAATAAAGAGGAACCAATCAGAGAATGGAAGGAAAATCGTATCTTTAGTGCAATTAACAATAACTTGATCATATATCGTATGTATGTATGTATGTATACATATGCTTAATATTTTAATCAGGCCAGTTTCAAAAACTGGAAAAAATAAGCCAAATCAAAGGAAGATTTTTAATCAGAAAAAATGTGAGTCATAATTAGGAATTATTTAAGAGTATCTTACTATATGTCCAAATGCCACAATCAAGGAAGAAGGCCATATTGGCTTAGAAAATTGGCTCTGGTTTAATATTACAAGTATAAAATTTATAGCAAATGGGCAAACAGGGAGGTGATAACATCAATTCAGAAGTCTGGAATTGTAAAAAATTGATAAGAGAAACAAAGGGACATAGGGAGAAATCTTTTGCCAGCCAAGTTAAGTACAATGAAGTTTAAAAAAAAATCCTGACAGTGGTATTGGTCCATTAAGAGATGAAAATAGTGGAAATATCAACAATGCCAAATGTATCAATAAAGGTATTTTATAAAAATTAATGTTCTTAATTAAGAAAAAAGAGAAAAAGGGGATTATGTAGTTTCATCTAATGATAACACTCCATTTCACTAGTATCCCTGCACTTTGTAATACAGCTGCTACAAAAGCTGGAGAAGGCGCACAATGCCTGCATATTCAGAAACTCTAGCCTCTTCTAGAAGATGCAGGCCAGCACATTTTTCCCTGACCACACTGTCATGGTTGGGAATGTGGACATGCCCCTGTGCATCGTGGGTGACAGCCTACCCCTTGCTTCCCTGGCTAATGAAGCTTCAATGCCAGGTTGAGCAGGGCCCACATCCTAGTGGAGGTTGCCTTCAGCAATTTGAAGGGGAGGTTCTAGTGTCTCCTCACCTGCCTGGACCTCAACAAATGGAATATTCCCCAGGAGGTGGCAGCCTGATGAGAACAAGGGGGAGACATTCCTGCAATGTTGGGGTGCAGAAGCTGAGCAGCTCGCAAGGGTCTTTGAGCAGCCCATCAAGGGGCTTGCACATCCAGGAGGCATTGCGGGAGAGTTTCAGATAAGGTCAGCTGTGACACTCTCCCGGACTTCCCCACAAGGGGCTGCTGCATTGCTCCTGTGTGCCTTTCCTCCCTCACTCCTCTGTTCCCCTGCATTCCCTTCCCACCTTCCTCACCCATCTCCTCCCCTGCATACCGAATAAACCAGACTTTTTTATTTGGAAAGAGAAACTATCTGTTGTTTTTATTTGGGGTAATTGTAACTGGGGAGGGACTGGGGAAAGAATCTGGGAGGAGGAAGAAGGGAGAAGTGAGGAGGGCCTCAGGGATGGGGCTGAGATTGGCGCTTGCCTCAGGTGGTCACATCGCCTCATGCACAGGGCCCTCAGAGGTATAAGGGGAGAAGCCAGAGGAGTGGGGGCAGGAGCAGGACCTATGTCTAAATAGCAGTGTTATTTTGGAATAACAAAGTGCAAGTCTACACAGCAAGCCATTATTTCAAAATGGAGCAAGTGCGGGTATGGATGTGGGTATGAGGGAGACTTAGGAAGGAGCAAGTGAGGTGGGACTTGGGAAGGAGTGGATTCAGGGGGGATGGCTGCTGAACCATTCAAAGGCAGTGACCAGATGGTTCTGTACAGACAGCTCCTGCCAGGTGATGGGGCAAAGCTGCAGGCTGGCATACAACCTCCCATCCTGTTGCTCCAGAGACCATTGCAGGGTATGCACGCAGGCAGGCAATGTGTTCCAACTCAAGGTCTTACCAGGGTCACCGGCATCTGTGAGACTCATGGGGTTGGAAGGCTGAAGCAGGTCCAGTTGTGAAGAACAGAGAAAAGGACAATCATCCCAGGAGACACTAACATGTAAGGCAACACCGAAAGGTCTCAGTTTAGATGAGGGTGATGTGTTTCTAGCAAGGCCACCTGTATCCTAGACAGCGGGCACTTTCTTGCAGGGGCACAGATGAGGGGAGCCTTGCTACCCCCACATCCCAGGGACAAACAGGGTTGGGAAGGCACCGGCCAGGCCAGGAGCCTGCAGGTGGGAGCAGGAGTGGGGGGAAAGGGTAGCTCGCCTTCCCCCTCTGCCAGGCACATACCAGATCTGGCAGTGGTGGCCTCACACATGGAGAGGACTTCTATCCCTGCCCACTGGAGTAGGGTGTGTGTGTTTGGGGAGGTGTGTGTGAGTAGTAGATGCTACTTGCTGGGTTCCCATCCTCTTCTTACCCCCAGCAGGGGGTTGTCTTCTGCCTTACTGCTCTTGTCCAGGTGTGGATGCTACCCTTGGAGTGCAGGCAGGAGCCAGTAACATGTGCGGCACTGCTGTATTTGTCTATGACTCCAGTCTCTTTAGTGGTGGCTTGTGGTGGGAAGGCGTACCACCACGGAGTCAGGAGTAAGGCAGACGGAGTCAGGAGTAAGGCAGACCACAGAAACACTGTGGCAGCCTCATGCGGCTGTGTGGTCCGGACTGGTGCTCCGTGTGCACTGACGTGCACAGACTACTGTGTGATCTCCAGGCCGAGAAGGCCGAATGAAGAGTGCACAGCCCATAGCTGCTCACTGTCTTCCCTTGCATGTGTCTAGGGAAAGTAATGGAACTCATGTGATGGGCCTTCCCTGGCTTCATCTGAGCCCTGAGCAACGTCCTAGGGAGGGATGTGGCTCCAGGAACAGGACGAACTCCTGGCTGGTGGGCCTGGTGTTGGTGATAGCCTCCACCTCCCCTCCTCCATGCCTTTCTCTTTCTCCTTTTCTATGGGGAACACAACCGTGGAGGCTGGCAATGGATGTGTCCAGGCTGGAGTCAACAACAAGGGTGGGAGAGGGCACAGGATGCAGTGGAATTGCTCATAATACTGGCACAACTGGGGTGCCCCTCCGGAATGTGAGCTCCTCCCCCTGGCCTTTGTGTGGGCCTGGTGCAGTTCCTTGACTTTCATGTGCATCTGCTCCTGGGTGCACATGTTGCCCTTTTTGGCCAGGCTGTCAGCCATCTGCGCCTATCGGTTGGCATTCCTGCGTCTGGTGCAGAGATCCTGCTGGTTAGTCCCCGTTCCCCAGACCACAATGAGATCTAGGATCTCCACACCAGACCAGGATGGTGCCCTCCTATTTGGCTCCAAGCAGGCTCGCTTACAGCTGTGGGGGCTTGGTGGATCCGCAGGGATCTGCCATAGCAGCAGGGAAAGCAGTGAAGGCTGCTGCTGAACGACCCAAGCTACAAGCCCTTTCCCCTGTGGCTGCACTTTTAAAAGCTGCAGGGGAAGGGGGGAAACTATAGAGTTCTAATGGTATGGACAGAGTGGTCACCACAGCAGCTGTGAGAAGTCCTGGAGCAGCGTTCCCTTTAAGTTGCATGTCAGTACAGTGTCACAGGTGATTAATCAGCCCCGCCCAGTCACGGGCTCAAAGGCTCTGACTGAGCGAGGCTGCTTAATCATCTGTGAAGCTGTGCTGCTGCACAGTTTAGCGGGAACGCTGCGCTAGAGGCCAATTATTTTGAAATAACCATAACTGCACTATCAAACCACCCCCATTTTTGAAATAGGCATTATTCCTTGTGAAATCAGAGTTTATTATTCCAGAAAAAGAAGCCCATTCTTTTGACATTATTTCAAAATAACAGGTTTGCTGCGTGGAGGCTCATTTTTGTTATTTTGAAATAACATTAGTTATTTTGAAATAACACTGCAGTGTAGATTGCCCCTGCATGTTGTTTTCAATAAGCCTTGTAGCACTGGTGTAGTTTCCAAAGAGTGAAATAAGGTAATGCTATGCTAGTTTTTAAAAGGTATATTGGAAGATATATGTAAGGATCCTCAACCTGACATGGATCCTCGGTATGACAATGGACAAACTGATATAGGATTTAATTAATAGAGCATTAAAGGAGGGTAATGCAAATAAACATGCTTTTGGAAATATAGAGTGTCACACTACTTTGGGTTTTTGTTTGTGATAAAGACAAAGAATGTGAACCATATTTATTGAATATGGGACTCTATTCTGGGAAAGAGTGACTTCCCCAGAAAATATGGAAGTCATGATGGATAATCAGTTTAACATGCACTCTCAGGCTATG
>CM057845.1:249964801-249984852 GCA_030068395.1 Apalone spinifera | reverse complement strand
AAGTTATTTCGAAATAATAACTCCCAAAATAACTATTTTGAAATAAGCTTATTCTTCACTAGCAGGAGTTATTATTTCAAAATAACAAGCCCATTATTTTGAAATAACAGGTTGGTAGTGTGGAAGCTTGCCTTGTTAATTCAAAATGAGTTACCAGCATAGACATGCCCTCAGTGTGATGCTGTTGCCAAAAAAGTTAATGTGATCCTGGGATGCATGAACTTGAAACTCTCACTTTGGGGTAGAGAGGTTATTTTACCTTTTGTATTTGGCACTGGTGCAATCATTGCTGGAATAATGTTTTAAATCAATTCTTGTGTTAACAATTCGAGAAAAAATATTGATCAATTGCAGATAGTTCATAGAAGAGGCCCAAGAATTATTAAAGCCATTATTAGAAAACATGGCTCATAATGATAGACTCAAATAGCTGATTTTATTTAGCTGTTAGGTGGGGAACTGCTGGCATGCCAGCCATACATGGTGGGTCCCCAGATATTTTGTGTAGCTGAGTGTACCCAGGCATAGAGTCCTGCAGCTCCAATTGGCTGCTAACAGTGAACCAAGGCCACTGGGAGCAATCAGGAACTATGTCTGCAGAAACTCAGGTAAACACACCGTTTGGCAGCCTGCCAGCAGCTATCCCTGACAAGCCACATGCAGCGGGCATGCTGAAGGTTCTCTTCCCCTGATTTAGCTTAACAAAGAAGGTAAAGCAGTGACTAGATTAGTCTGTAAATATCTACATGAAAAACAGATATTTAATAATGAGCACATCAATTTGGCACACAAAGGTATAATATGATCCAATGACTGGAATCTAAAGCTAGACAAATCAGAGTGGAAATAAGCACTTTTTTTTTTAACGGTGAGAGTTATTAACCTTTGGAACAACTTGCCAAGGGTCATGGCGAATTCTCCATCACTGAAGATTGGCAACCTTTTCTAAATTGTATTATATAGGCCATTGAACATGCCAAAATATTTTCTATATTATTCAGGAGTTAAGACTAGATGATCGCAGTATTCCCTTCTGGTCTTGGAGTCTATGAATCAAGGCCTAGACTGCAGAAAAGAATGAATAATATTAAATTGCACTGAGAATTAGCATGTGATCATTTAATTCAGTTGTTTATTATGATGTGTTTACACAGGGGGGCTTAGGTAATATAGAAATGTGTGTTTGTCCCATGCTTGAATGAGCATACTTTAAGCTTTTGATCTCTGGTTTCATTTGGGAATCCCAGGTGTCAGGAGATTTGTATCCAGGTTTGTTGAGCTTTATTTTAACTGACTGGTTGTTTGGCTGCTTGAGTATACAGCTTTTCTTTATTGTTGTTAATTTCAATCCATAGATATAGCCATTTTTTCAGAATTGAGTGCTGTATCAAGGTGTATAGTTAGGGATTTAAAGTGTGGCCCGATTTTCAAAAGTAATAAGTCCCAAATAGACCTCAATGTGGTAAAAGAATCTATTAAATGTTTATACTAATACAATCTAGGTAAAATTCAACCGAGTTTAGGCTATAAACTGTTTTAGAGCATTAACTTCCCTTTGTGGAAAGGTGTGTTTTCTAGCTTCTACTGACAGTCATTGTATCTTGTTACACATTTGTTTGACAGAGTGAAGAGCCTTCTACTTCTGGAAATTTTCTTCCCATAATGATAGACTTTTATTGTGGAGGTGCAGGGTTGGGAGCAGTTATAAGGGTTGTAAGTATCACTTTTATGAGGGAAAGATTTTTTTTGAAGAGGAAGGCTTGTTTCTCAGTGTATCCTAAACATGGTCAGAGTCCAGATTTACCTAATCTCTTCATAGCTGCTCTTGCATAGCTGTGCCCATTTTACAGAGAATGGTTTGTCCTCCACTCTCACATGAAGCATGTGATCTATGTCATGGAGGAGCACTAGATCTTGTTCTATTAAGTGCCGTGAAAATTAGGATCAATATCTTAAGCTGTCATTGGAAGTAGCAGAGTGTGACCTAGTGGCCTGTTGAAGAGAGGCCTGATGTGTTCACAGTAGCTTGAGCCATGGATAAGGTGACTAGGAGCATTCTATATTAGCTGGAGTCTGTGTATTGCCTTCCATTCACTTCTGATTAAATGCATTATAATAATCCAGTCTGCAGCTGAGAAATGCATAAGTTACTGCAATTAGGCTTGCCTAGTGGGGCCAACAGCCTTGTTAGGCCCCTGGGAAAGGCAGAAGGCCCTGCCCTTTATCCCCCTTGGGGCTGGCTTTGGGCAGAAGGGCAGGGGTGGGACTAGGCAGCTCTCAGTGCTGCCCAGAGTGTGCTGTGCAGCATTCTAGTAATGATTAAAGGGTCCGGGGATCTGGCCGATGGCCTTTATTTCTGGGCTTTGGGGCAGTTGCCCTCTTTGCCCTCCCAATTGGTGGTCTGGGCCTGCCTTTGGGACAAAGGAACAATGTTTTCCTGCAAGTGGAAGGTGAACAAGGACAAGTTTGGAAACTGATGCAATTTGGTCATCCAAGCTTAGTAAAGACTCAAACAAAATCCTGAGGCTTTGCAACACCTTCATGGAAAATAAAGACATCTACACCAGTCCTTCAGACTTTCATTGTTCCAACCAGCATCTGCTATGCCTGGATTTGGCTTGAACAGCCCCTCATAGATAAGTTAATTTCCTCAAGGTATTCAGACAGTATGCTGATGACAATTTGAAATGCTAGAAGCCAACTCAGTGACTTCTTAACATCTCTCCCAGTGGTTTCATGATTAAAAAGAATAACATGAAGTGTAAATCTACACAGAACCACCTCACGTAAGGGCTTTTGGAAAGGAACAATTCCCTCAAAGTGAAACAATTGCAATCATGGTAGTCATGGACCATCTACGCCTGCTATGTCCTGTAGGTATGTTAATAGTATGTTGTAGTCCATCGTGTCAGAGACTGCAGAGGTCCCATAGTATGATATTGAAGACCTTACCAATGTCTATAAAACATGAGGCTAGAGGCACACTGGTAGTTGAAGTTGTCATAATTTAGGCTTGGCTTCTTGAGGATTGTGCAAATTATTTCTTTTTTTCAAAGTTTTAGGAGACATTTAATGATTTCGTTTGTGGTAAGCATATATGTTCTTTAGCTAATGTCAACCAGCATGGCTTTGTTTCATGGATTGTGGCTCTTAAAGTTAACTTGTATTATTTTAATGTTTTTCACAAGACAAGATATGCCATTTTTACCACAACCCTGTGACTAGTGAGGGGAACTGGGAAATAGAGGTATCTTTTTAATGGATATGGTGCATGCATTGGTATATTTGAAGATGGTTATCTGCTGTGGAATTAAATTAAATGGGACTATCAGGCAAACCAATCAGCAAAGCTAACACACTCTCCTAAATCAGGGGTGGAGAACCTCCAGTCCAGGGGTCACATGCAGTTTGCTGCTTTGTCAAGACTAGCCTCTAGCCAGCCAGCCAATGTGTTGTTTACCTGAGCATCCACAGGCATGGTTGCTCACATCTCCAAGTAGCTACGGTTTGTCCTTCTTGGCCAATGGGTATTTTGGTAAGTGATGGCCTAGCCCAGGAGGCAGGGAGTGCAGGAGTCAGGATACGGGGCTGGAGGTGTGAGGCTCAGGGTTAGTGAGTAGAGAGATGTGTGGATAGAGTGGGGGGGCTGAAGTGCCCCTCCCCCCAATGAGATTTACACTAGGATGCTGCTTTCTCCTCCCCTTCCTGTCCCTATTAGGGAGCAAAATGAAAGTACATAGCTCCTCTGCTGCCTGCCCTCCCCTGCTAGAGTGAAAGGAATGCAGCAAATTTCACTTTCCCCTCACTCCCTGATAGTGATGTCCTGAGATGAATCTTGGGGGGGAGGAGGGAGCTTCAGTCTCCCTCACCCTCCCTAAATAGTGCCCTTGGTGGACCCTGGGCTGAGGCAGCCCCAGATCAGTGTTGGAGGGCACCCCGAAGCCAAGTCCTTTATCTTTCCTGGCTGCTGGCTGCTTAGCACAACACCCTATAGGAAAGCCCTGGGAACTGCATCTCCTCCTGCAGACGAGCACTTCAGCCTGCTGCATGCTTTTTACCAAAGCAGCAGCACCAGCTTACTTTCACCTTTGTCTCAGATTAGCTGCTCTGTTTTTCCTAAAAATACACATCAAGATGCTAGGTGTGCTGTCCTGCAGTCTCCAGGAGATCTCAGAATTATTGCCAATTGTTCTGACAATCTGTTGGTAAATACTATAAATTCACCTGAAAATGCCAAATCTCGGCAGGCTGATTTTAAAAAGTATTAATGTTGCTTGGGTATTTCTTCACTTGCTCCTTAATATGCCCGTCCCATACTCATAACATAATTAATCACTCCTCGCTAGAACCCCCCTTTGTTTTGTGAAGACAGAAGCAAAATTATTGTTTAGAAATTCAGTCCTTTCCCACTATCAATGTATTTACTCACTGCCAATTTGTCCTTAGCTTTTCCCTTTACCTCCTTCTAGCTTATTTTTATTTCAGTATCATTTAATCATTGTAACCAGTCGGCCATGACCCTCATCCCTTCTATCCACTGGCATCTAGCTAACTGGACATACTCCTCTGTTTTTCCCTGCTTCCCTTAAAAAGCTTAACATATAAATTGTAACTAGGAAAGCCAAGTTATCATGCCTTTGGTATTTTATCTTTAGTATGTCAAACAATGCTATTTCTTCCAACTCAGGGCCATGAGGCCCAACTTTGCCTAGAATCCATATTGGTTATGAATATGTATGTATCCTGTGGAATGTGCGTGAGGTGTGAATGAGAAATATCCAATCTAAGGCAGTTTAGGATCTGTCTCCTTTTATAGCAAACAAAGACCCTGCAAGCAGATAAATTAACTGAGAAGTGGCCAGAAAATCTCTCTCTCTTGGACAAGATGTAATATCACAGCAGGAACCTGGGACCAGTTCAGAAAAACTAAAGTCTCCTGCAGATCCAAAGGGATCTCCCAAGGAACATCATGGTCGAGTCTCTGGGAAGCTGCCTCCTGGCCAGCACTCAAGCCACCAGTAAAATCAAAAGTAATCTATACCACACTTGCAGCCTGCCTCCAAACTGACAGCATGAATGTGATGTGTATGAGTATCACTTTAATCTTAAGAATCTGTACCAATAAACAACCCCATAGGCAATACTGCTCCAGCTCACCCTTTGTCCAGTTTTGTTCCTCAGCAGATTTGAGGAAGTGCAACAATCACTTGTTCTTGTTTATAAAATTATACTATTAGAACTCCATCTCATTGTTCTATCCTCGCTACAATGCTTTGTCCTGTGGTATGTAGTGTTTTCAGCATTTTTTCTCTCCATCTTGGACTGTGAATCTTCCAGGGGGCTGCCCGGTGAGCAGGCAGAGGGTGGGAATGTGGGGTCTAGGCAGGGGGAGTTGCAGGAGCATAATGGGGGTGGAGCTCAGGGTACATCTAGGCTACATCTGATGTTGGAAAAGCTATGCAAAATGAGCTCCGCATTTTGTGTAGCTTTTTCCGATACTTCTATTGGAAGATGCTTTTTCAACATTTGGACCATCTAGACTGGGCCAAATGTTGGGGGGAAAAAACCTCTTTTGAAAGCCCCCTTCTTCTTCGTAGAACAAAGAATACAGGGGCTTCTGAAAGAGCACGTTTGTTCTTCTGCAAAAAAAAAAAGGGGGGGGGGAGGAGAGCAAATGCATTCCCTGGACATGGCAGAGTTTTTTCGGAATGCCTCCAGTCTAGCCATACCCTTAGTTCCTGAGGGGGCACAGGTATCTCTGCACAGCTCTGTGCATTGCAATTCCTGGACAATGGAATCACAGAATCGCTTCCTCCCCCATCAAGCTGAGCCCATGAGCCAGATTTGTCTGGCATCTTGCCTTGGTCGAGCCTGTGAGGCTTGGGTGCTCCCCCCACTGTAAGGAGCTGATGGTGGCACTCCAGCCAAGGCACCCTCAGCTTGGCTGGAGTGTGGTGTCAGTTGCCCTGCTGTAGAAGGGTGAGGCGCCCTGAGCCTCGTGGCCCAGACAAAGACAAGCCCATGGGCCACAGGTTTAAGCACATAAATGTTTGTATAGTATATGGACATCATGATTTCTGGTTGCAGAGAGTTCTTTAATCTTGCAAACAATCTCATAATAGAACCTGTTATCCCAAAACTCATTTTTTCTGCCTATTTCCTCCTTAACATTTTCTTCCTAAGGTAAAAATCTCCCAGAGTGGCAAGGAAAATCTCAAACTAAACTAATTTAAATAGGCAGTTATCTTACCAAAACAAATTATTTTTATTAAAATAGTTAATAAGCCCTAATACATTGCATTCTAAAACTCCTAAATAAAGCACACACATCCCTTATTGCAAGTTAAAGAGCATTTACATTATAATAGCATATAGTTCTAATGATACTAACTGAAGCAATTTTTTGCAAGCAGCTAGTTTGCAACAAATTGCCTACAGTAGGTCTTAATATGCTTTGAAGTACACATAGGTAAAATACAATTCATACGCACACACAATCTGTAGCATGCATGTATTAAATATTATTAAAAAAATCCTAAAACATACTTATATTCAAGTATACATTAAGCTTATTCTATAAATCTTCTATTGCTTTCTTTTAAAAATCAAATCAGTGCCTCTGCTGTTTGGCTTCTGGTCAGTCAGTTCTGTTTCACTCCAGCTTCCTTTGCTCTCTCTGAAGCATTTTATCTTTGTCTTCTCTTGCTGGCTTTCTGACCCTTCCTGCACAGCTCTTGCCTTCCCAGATGCAATCTTCGGACTACCAAAAGTGCTGCTGGCAGCTGGCCTCTTACACTACATTGTAGCACTGTCTTATATAACTTACTATTCTTGGCTATAGTTACCTTACTTGCACATGATCAGTCTTGACCATTACCTTAGAATTCTCATTGACCTCAGGTCTCCTTTAAAATACATTGTGACGTATATGAGTGGTTTCTGACCAAATAGGCTTAACTGACTGACTTAGGTCACTCTTCTCTTCTGCTGCGTATGCTTAATAGTATTATACTATTATAACTGTCAGACTGCCACGTGAGTATGTCTAGTATTTGCTGGGACATGTTTTGTTCATGCTCAATAAATGCCAATCTTGCACATGCTCGCTCATGTCCTGTACTTCCGAGCTTTGATTCTCCCATAGTCACATATATTTGGCTCTTTTGAAGGGCACTTGTTTTTCTTTAGAAATTCTCAGTCTTCACTGAGCATGCTCAAGGTCCTCAACATCATAGACACATAAAACACTAGAACTGGAAGGAACCTCTAGAGGTCATCAAGTTCTGTCGCCTGCACTCACGGCAGGACCCAGTACCATAGAGACCATCCTTGATAGATATCTCATAGACTCATAGACTTTAAGGTCAGAAGGGACCATTATGATCATCTAGTCTGACCCCCTGCTATCTAACCTGCTTTTAAATATCTCCAGAGATGGAGATTCCACAACCTCCCTAGACAACTTATTCCAGTGTTTAACCACTCTGACAGTTGGGAATTTTTTCCTAATGTCCAACCTAAACTTCCCTTGCTGCAGTTTAAGCCCATTGCTTCTTGTCCTATCATCAGAGGCTAAGGAGAACAATTTTTTCCCCTCCTCCTAATGACATCCTTTTAGATACCTGAAAACCGCTATAATGTCCCCTCTTAGTCTTCTCCTTTCCAAACTAAACAAGCCCAATTCTTTCAGCCTTCCTTCATAGGTCATCTTCTCTAGACCTTTAATCATTCGTGTTACTCTTCTCCGGACCTTCTCCAATTTCTCCAGATCTTTCTTGAAATGTGGTGCCCAGAACTGGACCCAATACTTCAATTGAGGCCTAATCATCGCAGAATAGAGCAGAAGAATGACTTCTCATGTCTTGCTTACAACACTCCTGTTAATGAATCCCAGAATCATGTTTGCTTTTTTTGCAACAGCTTCACACTGTTGACTTATATTTGGTCACACTATTCACTTGGCTTGTGGTCCACTATGACCTCTAGATCCCTTTTTGCAGTACTCCTTCCTAGACAGTCGCTTCCCATTCTGTATGTGTGAAATCGATTGTTCCTTTCTAAGTGGAGTAAATCCATCTCAGAGTAAATGATTTTTGATTCTTCAGAGGTTAGAAATGCAAAGTAGAAACTGGACAGTTTTCTCTGATAACACATCCAGTGGCTGGAAGCTAGACAAATTCATAATAATAGTCAGTGGCCTGTTTTAACAGTCAGGATAACTAAATTAGTGGTGAACAAATGAGTTCCATGAAACTCTACATGTATGAAGAAAGCTGATAGGGGTTAGGCTTCTGATTTCTGTTTACATTCCTAGCTTCTATTGTTTTCAACGAAGATTCAGAGTCTAATTCAGGGGTGAGGAACATCCAGCCAGCAGGTCACACACACTTCATCAGGCACAGCCACTCACCGATCCAAGCAGCCATGGCTTTGGACGCTCAGGAAAGCAAACCCTTTGGCGACCCACTGGTGGCAATCCCTTATGAATCACATAGGGACTGTGTACCAAGGTTTCTTACCCCTAGTTTAAACCTTTTGGCTAGTTCATTCCTTAGTGCCTTGCCTGAGGTATTTGGAGCCTAATCCAAAACCCGTTTAAACTAAAGAGTATCTTTCCATTCATGTCAATGGGCTTTGGATCAGATACTTATGATCTGTATTATACTAGCAGCATACTAAATAGCACCTTTCCACTTCATTTGTTTATAGATGTTAACATACCAGACCCACATTTGCCCTTGAAAATATAAGCAGTATTACCACTGCAGTCAGTCAGATATAGTGATTATTTGAGCACTGAAATTAGTCCACTATTTTCTTTATACATTTTCCTTTGTTACAGTTATTAATTTAAAATTAATAGCCTTCTGTGTAGCAACCTGCATGCAATTTAGAGGAAGGACAGATTGTGGAAGGGAAAAGTTTCTAGAAGGAAACAGGAAAACAGTCTGAGCACATGGCTGCAATGCTAGTTGTGCTAGTTGTGTATTTTTCATAAAAAGCTAATTTAGTTTTAGAAGAGCTGAATTCTATCCTCGTTGCACAACACATGGGAAGTGAAATATAGTGTGTAGTACCACACAATGGTGCTGATGCATTCTGAATTTATATAAAAAATAGTGAGCACTTTGAAAAGGAGAATTATGAATGTATTTCAAGTCTGAGACTTCTGCTGATGGCAGTCTTTTGAAAGAGGGTTAAGACTCAATAGGATGAGACATCAAAGGAAAAAAACCCTTTCCCTCATTATTGAGCTGTTTTTTCTGTTAACAATAAAACGAAACATGCCCTTTGGTCTGTTCAGGCAGTTCAGATCCTTAGCATTTTTAGAAGAGAGTGATCATGACTTTCTACTACTGAAATATCTATTATTTTCCACTGAATGTGCTCTCTCATGTAGCAAAGCTCATGTTGGGGAAGCACTTTTGTTTTCACCTCTATAATTCAAGAACCTAATTATTCTAACCACCTTTGTATGAATGAGTCTTTAAAATAAATACACTTCTAAAAGCATAATACTAAAGCAGAAAAAAAGCCTTTTTAAATTGAATGACATTTGTCAGTTGTGTAACTGTTTGACAGTTACAAACATACATCCAGTATTCAGGACAGGGAGTGAATTTTACTCTTCAGTACCTGGAAGGAAAGAAAAATAAATAAATGCAAAAGATAGTATTATTCAAGAACAGCCTGGTTTGTTTGCTAAATAAATTAGTCTACAAGAACAGAAGAGTAAAACTTTGAAGCACTAAATGAATAGTCCTTCTGAGGAAAAAGTGTTTCACTGCAGTTTAATTACAATCAATCAAATAAATCGGGTGCTAGTTTAGCCTATAATTTACTCAAGAGCACAGCAGTATACTGGGTATTTGGCAGATAAAAGGACTCAACAATTTTGTGGCCTAATTCAGATCAACATATTATGCATAGTCACTGATTCGTTGGGGGAAATTTGTGTTTGTAAATGTCTTTTAATCAATAGGACATTAAATGGTAGTTCAACCAACAGGAAACAAGTGGCCAGTTTTGTGGATAAAAATAAAATATTAATCTTTATTGTGTTCTATGTAGATTATTTTTTTCATCCCAAGTGATATCACAACTAGAAAAAGGATATGAATATTTTGTGAAGCAGTGGAGGAAAAACAGACGTCATCAGCATGAGATTTTTTTTTTCTAAAATAACATTCTTTTATAATTAAAGAACACTTTACTGATAATATTTATATTGGCTATATATTAATGAATGCAGAACATTTTGTCTACAAACTGTTTATACATATTAATGTTGCATATTACATTGATTGCTTTTGTGGTTTTTATAAAAAGAATAACATTACATTAAAATATTTATTGTATATGAGAGTTAAATGTTCTCCCATGGTATCTTTGAAGCCTTTGGACATACCTCACAGCCTACTCTGTGCAAGGAGCAAACTCTATGACTTTCTGAAGGTACAAACATGGAACGTTCTACAAAAAAAAAAAAGTACACTTTCTCAACCTTTATGTAATTCTGTTGGTTTTCCTGAGGGATAGGTGGGTCAGGACAATCAATTTTATTGTTGCTGTTGTTCTTGTTTTTTTGGTTGGTTGATTGGTTTTTCTATAGAATTTTTTAGAAAATTTGTTTTATTTAAAATTTACTGAAATAATAGAGTAACATGTAGTGTTTTAACATTATAAAATGTAAAAAGTCTATTAGTATGAAAAAAATCCCATGACTTTTAAATTTCCTAATCTACAAATATTCACTGCTAATGTGCCCAGAAAAAGAGTTTTCCTCTCTGTCCTTTAGAGGGTTGTTGAGAGAGCCTCTTTTCTGTGAAACTTGGGAGCTCCACACTGGCTATATGGGTAAAAGTAAGGGAGAAAAGATGGAAGTGTCTTGAATGATTACTTATGCTAAACATTCTCTTCAATCTTTGGTCATGGCACTCCAATTATCTAACCTAGGCCTGAAGAAAAGCTGTGTAGCTTGAAAGTTTGTTTCTTTAAGCATAAGTTGGTTCATTAAAAGATGGAACCTCACCCACCTTGTGTTTCTTAGATGACTGTTGGACCTGACCCTACTGACTGCTCCACACAGATGGTCCTTCACATTTTCATGGAACCACAAGAAAATCAAAGGGACTCCTCACATCTGCAGAAGTCCACCACACATAGCAGGTGAAGGAGCCTGGTCTATGTTTGGAGTTGATTCACAAATCTATTTTAAATAGTTGAGATAGCTGCAAGTGTTTCATTATTTCAGTAACTATTTTTTTGCTGATTATGGAGTGTTACTAAAACAACTACAGGTTGACCCTCTCTACTGGCACTTTCTGGTCCACCAACATCTGTGGTTTAGCATGATTTTAGTTAGCCAGATGTTCTCTTATCGTGAGTGTGGCCACGTTTCATGCAGTCCTATACAGTTTGTTTACAGCGACCCATCCTAGCTCAACAGTGTTTTGCACTGTTATTTATCTCTAATATACCCCTAAGGCCATTTGTATACTAAATTGAGAATCAATGCAGTTGAGGTCAATCTTCCGGCATTTGCTTTCGTGGGTCTAGTTAGGACCCGCTAAAGCAAATACTGAGGGTGATCCCATTGACTCCATAACACTTCACAGTCATGAGGATTAAGGGAAGTTGATGAGAGAGTTTCTCCTGTTGACTTCCCACTGTGGGGCTGCTTGAGAAATTCAGCTTCAGGCTCGTTATCTGTATAGCTGGAGCGGCATATCATAAGCCAAACTTCTGGTTTAATACAGACCAGTCCTAAAGGTCTTCTAAGAGCCGAGTAAGCAGAGGAAGTGTTGGTAGTGCTGCTAGACAATATTGATCTCCTGTGATTCAGCACATTCTTTGGTTCAGCACCAGTCATATCCTAAGAGTGCCAGGGTAGAGAGGTTCAACCTGTAATCTAGATACTAAATAAAAATTAGTATCTAGATTAGTACTTTTGGCAATTCCCTTCTTCAGTTTTTTTTCCGAGTTAGAACTTCTGTGTAACTGTATTTTTTTTACTAGTATTTTAGGGTTTTTTTAATTGTTTGTATACAGAATGCACCAAAGACGACAGATGTATGTGTTTATATACTAATAAAGAGATACTAACTAGTCAAGCTTGATTTAAGCCACTGTCTAATATGGACATGTAGTGCAGCCCTTTCTTGTTAAATAACAGATTATATAGTCAAATACTGGATTTATGTCATCCTTTATTTTTATTTTAAATTATGAAAGGTGATGCACATTCCTTGTCCACTGCTTCATTATTGTTCATTATAACATCGAGTCAAGCATTAGGAATCACTGCTTTAAACAAGCTGAAATCTAGAATGTTATAATTTTTAAAGGATTATTGACTTGGGTCTCAAACTCCAGGATAGCTTTGGTCATTTCTATAATTCAAGTTATCTGAGATGGTCTTATCACGCAGTCGAAAATTCTGGGCCCAGTTTTCTACTGCCTAGCACTGTCATCATTTATGTCTGTATAAAATGAGTGCAAAGTATGTTTAAAATTCTACAAAGCCAGAGATTGTTTTATATTTATTTTGTACTTACCCTCAGCACAACATCGGACAAATCAGTAGAAGGTTCAGTTCTGTTCTTGCTTTTTACCTTTTCCACGTAGCTTAAAATACAAAAACATTCTGAACTTGTGATGGAAAAGAATGAGATCAGGCAAAAACCCAAATGAATGAGTTCTTTGCATAGAAATTGATCTCTTCAAAACAACAGGTATTTTGAAAAAATCCTTCCTCTTAGGACCTGAATCCAAAACATTTCTGTTTCATAAATACTAACAAGTTCAATATTTTCAAATTTTGTGCTATAAATTAGGCACCAGAATAAATTGGCAGACTTCCCACTGGCCTACCAGAGTTCAGTACCTGTGAAACTTAGGCTTATTCCAGTACCTAAATATAGGGTACTAAATATAAGGGGTTTCTTTGTGGCTAACATTAGGGATCCAAGTTTGAAAACAAATAATATATGCCAGAAAATACATTTAACCCGAATGAATAGCATTGTAAGAGAAATCTTACCTGTTGGACTGTTGAATTCCTCTCACTGCAAAATTAGGGCTATTTTTCTTTATAATTAGAAGGCATTGCTATTATCACCTTATGTGTTACCATTAATTCTGCAAATATGATTAGTAGTGGGATTATTTGTCATTGCAGAGTGGGGGGGACACTGGACACTTTGGGTGGGATTCATAGCAATATTTAGGTGTCTAACTTCCACTGATTTCAATGGAAAATAAAATACTTAGAACACTTTTGTAAATGTCACTCTTCCCACCACAAGTAGTTTAATTTACTGTGTTACACGAGATTTTTCTTTTATTCTCAAGCTTGGTCCACACTACATACGTAAGTATAACTAGATTGCTTAAGTTAAAAAAAATACATATCTCTTACACTACAGAGAAATTTGACTCTACTGAGGTCAATCTTCTAATGAAGACCCACAAATTTGAACCATTGTCAGTGCCGGTAATCCTGCTTGTCACAAGGAGTAAGGGAAATCCACAGGAGCATTAGTTCCTGTCAACCTTCTGCTGGGTGGACAGCCTGAAAACACGATTTAAGATACATCGACTCCAACTATGTAATTAACCTAGTTGGAGTTATGTATCTTAAGTTGGTCTTCAGTGTAGACCAAGCCTGAGTGAAATAGTGCTGTCAAAATAAAGAGTTTAAATTGAAATAACTATGTCAAGAGGAGAGTTTCTCTAACAAATGTAGCAACTGTGTCTTAAGGATGTGGAGTTATTGAGCTGACAGGAAACTCTCATTGGTTTAAAGATATGCAACAATAGTGGAGCTAATATTTAGTATAGACCTGCCCTTAGTGTTGCATTCTATGCCATAGAAAAAAGTGCAACAATGACCATTAGATTTTATCTACAGCCTCTACATTTTTCAACTAATTCATTTTTTGTCAAATATTTATAGTTTGGGCCATTGATACCTATTGCTACATAGTACAGTGAAAACAATATCGGGGAAAGTATTTAACTATATGCTGGCTTTTTGTAGATTTAGGCTAAAATATGAGCTTCATATTAATGGAACTACCTGCCATAAATTACATATGTGCTCATCTAATTTGAATACTTAGATTATTCATGTATCCTTGCAGATGACTAAAGATAAATTAATGTTAAATATCTTTATTCTTGATTAGAATTTAATCAAAGGCTCTCATCATGGATATATTTTACTTGGTAAAGATTCGGAAGAAAGAACATTTTATTCTTCCTTTTTTAATACCAGGTTTCTGTTTGTAAACAGAACAGTTTATTGGAACTATGAATCAAGATATTTAAGACTCATATGACTGCAGTTGAGTTGCATGAGGATAAGTATAGCTTAGACTATTACCATTTTTCAGTATCTGGAGCAGCTCTCCACTATTGAACTGTGCCCATCACAGAAAAAAAACCCTCGACCTTTGGATCAAAAAAATCTGCCTTCAGTTACATGATATTCAGTCACTGTTATTGGCATATGTTTTATCAGTGATTGTAAAATTATCTAACTCTTTCGAAACAAACCAATAGAAACTAGCTATAGTGTCTGGATTCCCAATACTTGAAAGAATGAACTCAATATGACATGTGAAGAGGAAGGAATGACTGGGCATATGTCTTTGACAAGAGCCTCTTAGCTAAATCCTCATTGAGCCTTTCACATCAAAAGCTTAATTAGACTGATTAATACAGGTCCTACAATTAACAAGTGTGTGTGTGTGTGTGTGTGTGTGTGTGTGTGTGTGTATATATATATATATATATGTATTAGTTTCTGTTATTTCCACTCCAGTTCATCTGATGAAGTGGGTTTTACCCACAAAAGCTTAAGATTCTATATCTTTTTTGTTAGTTTCTAAAATGCCACAGGTATCCTTGATGTGATATGAACGAATTGTAAGTTAAAAAGAGCAGCCAGATAGAAACACCCAGTTTCTTTGAACAAACAACTTTATTCACATTACTGAACCTCATGTACAAGAAAGTAGTTTAAAAAATATACAAAATGTGTGTAAATATAGGAGAGGTGTATATGAGTAGTTGAAACACTGAATTCCAGGTGATTGGCAAGCTGAGTTTTTTATTTCAAAAGCTAAAATGACAAGAATTGTGGTCATTCCGCATTGACTGGCACTGTGATACAGCTCCAGGAAATGCTGTGCCTTCTTCAAGGTTGAAACAAGCCAAATGAGAACTGCATAAATAGAGAATAGATTATTAAATGGAAAAGCAAACAGACGACATATGTACAGTAAACAATATGGGGCATTGCTTAATAAAACATAATTTTGTAAACGTAGTGAAATTTAAAACTACTGAGCCGTAAAAGGAGAATTTCTAAAGCCCATGAGTTGGAAAGACATGTTAATTTTACAGATTTTTCATTACATCTTGACACATATCAAGGCAAGGGGATGTAATCTAAGCAGAAATTCTATAAAGGTCAAGATGATTCCTTGATATGTGTCAAATATGGGCTCAATCAATGATTAGGCTGCTTCGGTTTTCTGTTGGCAGAACAAATCATACTGACTTAAACTGGAATAACATAGTAGTAATCGGTCACTAGTGTATATTGCAAGTGTGAGGGCTTCATGCCCCCTTTTAACATTTCTCTTTACTCCCTATTTGGCTACTTATAATACTATTTTAAAAGGCCAATACAATACTCATGCCAATGCTTTCAGTGTTATAAGACATTATAAGCTACCCATTGGCATGGGTATTGATATGTAAATATATGGTCCAGATCATCAGCTGGTATAAACCAGTAAGTTTTGTAGATTGAAAATGATTTATATAGTGAAAATCTGGCTCATACATACACTTCTATTTTTAAAATGTACACCTGTATAACCACATTGGTGCCCGTCCTTCTAAAACTAGTGTCTTATTTCTAACACAAGTGTCATCTATCTACCACAGGGTAACAGAAGTCTGGGGAGTGCGGGTCAGTTTCCTGGTTGTAAGAACAATTAAGAACCCCAGCTATGAAGATTTACTCAAAATAACAAAATGCCCCATATTTTCTTTAAACTAGCTCCCTTTGAAGAACTGATACATGAATGACAAAAACTAGCTGGTGGCACCGTGCTATATGTGTAGGTATTAAAAGAGGATGAGATAAGATAATATTACAAAGGCTATCAATCATGCTTTAAGGCATAAACCTATCAGCAGCTGGGATTCGGTAAAGTATGTAATGTTAACTACATTGTTGGTGGATGGGTTGGTTACATCTTGCTGTGAAACGTGCATAGCCAAGCTACTAGTATAGAAATACTATTTGTATATCTATTATCTAGTATAACAATTGTGATAGTGAGTATCTAGCACTTGTTGTAATCAATATTAATTTTTTTTCTGGTTTCGTTCACTATTATGAGGTTAGAAAATTACTTTATTTACTATCTTATTTATATAGATCTGATAATTGTATAGAGGAATTTATTTTATATACATAAAATAAATTCCTCTATATTGTTAAATTCCTCTATAATGTGTGTATATATATTTCTGTATAGAGGGAGGGGGAGAGGGAGAGGGGGAGGGAGAGGGGGAGGGGGAGAGGCAATTGTTCTGAAGAATATATAGCCTGTTTCCTCAACACTGATTTCAAATATGGTTTCAAAAAATGGTAATAGACAAAGATAAGTCTTTTTTAAGACTCAAACTGAATGACAAGATCAGTGGATCAAATTTGCGTAATACTTCATTAATCTTGGTTAGTCTTACCCTCCCTGTGAAGTACTAGCTAAGCATGGCAAGGTTCTGGCAACAAAATTTCATCAGAATGACAAAAGAATTCTACCAAGCAATATATTGAGAAGAGATGATAATGAAAAACCTACATGCAGTCTTGACAGTTCAACACTCTTATTGCATATACCTCATTTTCTAACACATGGGGAATCATACAAATGATAGCTAGGACTGAATGATCTTATTTATTATACGGATCTTTCCTCCTCACCAACCTTCTACTTTTTTGTTAAATTCACTTGTTGAATTTTATTTCAAATTACAATGTTAGCTCTTTGAGGCAGGTATAATAATTTATTTTGTATGTGTACCTTGTCAAGCACAATATTTCTCTGCTTCTGACTGAAACCTTTGGGACTACTACAATTCTGATAATAAATAACATTATTAATTATAACTCTTATTCTCAGGCACCATTCTATGTTAATGATTAGCATGTGATTTTTAATCAATAACTTTACTGATGAGTGATGAGCATCATGTTTTACAGCTCAGCTGTTTGCTTTAAAATGACATATTGTAGACTGCTGTAAAATGCACTTGTCACTAAAATGCAGCTGTGCTCACAATGTCTTCATAATTCTAGAAAGTGTGAGGTACAGTTGACATAGGTTATTATTTATTCCATTTAAAAAAAATCTCATACTCTTTCCTATGAGAGCTTATGATGGGTTTAAGTTCAATTCACTGTTTCTAGTGTAAATAATGATACCCCTTCATAGTAACTCATGTAATGGAAGGTATTAAGATTACATTATTTTTTGACAATCTGGATAATAAATAATCTGTGACACACTAAAACTATAGTTAGTGTGTTCCATATAGGCCACCATAAAACTTACTTCTTTACCCTCTGCTATGCACCTGATACAGAGGTTAGCTACAAGATCAAAAATGGTATCAACCCATAAAACATTCCAGATTCATATTCAATTTTCTTTCATAATCTTGATGAATTTCACACGTAACTTCAAGACAGCTTGCTCACTGGGTAATGATGAGTATCTTTGTGGAAACATTATTTACCTGTTCAGCTAATGTACAGTATCTGAGTGAAATACTGGCCACGTTAAAGTCAACAGAGAAATGCCTATTGACTTCACTGGGTCCAGAATGTTACCCGTGCTCAATATTTTTCTTCTCACCAGCTTATAGTCAGTCTTGTTTACAGCCACCCCCCAAGAAATTCTATTCTATTCTGTTTAGCTAAACCAGGATTGGTGAATCGTCAGCCCAAAGCCCACACATGGTTTGTCAGGGTTAGATGCCAGAGGGCTATCAGACAGTTCACAGGCACAGAGCCTCAGAGCTCCTATTAGCTGCCATTTGCCATTCCAGCCAGTGGGAGCTGCAAGTGGCTATGCCTGAGGTGACTCTGGTAAAGAAACTGGCAGCCCACTGACAGTTTACCCTGACCAACTACATGCTGGTTTGCTAGAGGTTCCCCACCACTGATCTAAATGAAATCTAAGGACACATTGCTAAATTTATACATGAGTTAATCTGTATTTCATTTTACCATTTAGATAGCTGATCTTATCAAACTCATTTTGATGCAGTCTTTATCAGCTTTAGCTCCAGAAGTCCCACATCCTCTGTGTGGGGGATGGATCCAGAACATAAAATTTAGATCTTCTCATGTTTAAATACTACTGCTTGCTGTGTGGCACCTCTCCCTGGGGTTCTCAAGAGACATACCTCATAGTTACCAAAGACCAAATGACCCTGGTTTAACCCCCCTTTGTTGTTAGTGTTATGTATGCTTTTCTTGGTTTTGTGGGAAGGACGATAATCAAAGCCCCAAAGAAAAGGACTGAAACCTGATATGGATGTAGCTGTATGTCTTTATTCCCAGATGATGATTAAGGTACACAAACCTGTGGCCATCCCATTTAGGGTTTGGAACATCAAGATGAAGACTTTTATATTGCTTCAAACTGAGAACTCTAAGGGAATCCAGAGCAGTGACTAGAACACTGTGTTGGCATGTTTCTATAGACTTTTACTTATTAGATATGATGCTGCATGTTTCTTCAAGGCTGCAGCCTTCACTTTCAAATACTGTGCACTACAATAAGAAGAGTATAGTAGTCAAACAGGGATGTCATGTGGATCATCATTACAGGCCCCCTGGATCAGGGTAGAGTCCAAGTCTCTTGGCTAACTAAAGGTAATAGGAAGTCTTTTTGACCACTATAACTACTCAGGTATCCAGTAGCAGAGACAATCTAGAAGACCGAGGGCTGAAGCTTGCATAATTCCATGCTCTCTCAAGGTGTTGTGATGTTTGCTAGTTCATCTCAATTTTTTCTCCTGTCACCCAGTTTCACTTCCATCTATACTATGTTCAACTTTTAACAGCTGATATTTACTTAGGTACTGATTTTTCTTGGTCATTTGGACAGGAAGAGGATGATACATTAGTATTCAAAGTGAAGCAAAACTGAAAATGAATTATATGCTGCTATTTTTGGCTGGGCTTCAAGGACAGCATCCATAACTGAGTTGATCTTTTCCGGAAAACAGGCTGATTCCAGGGGGTAGTAGCTTGACCTGGAGTGTACCTAGTGCAGGTTGATATCCAATTATTATCCAAAATATATTTTCTGGGCATCATTTTACATTTGCTATTGCAGAGGAAAAGATATTTTCTGTCACTTCCATGTACTTGCTCTTTGGCTCTTTTTTCCCCAACATTATTTTGTCCTCTATACATCACTGGTTTATTTGCCACTTGAACCATGGTAATCTTTGGTGATGGTGCAATGGCTGTAGTGCTTTGGTGCTGCACCAATAGTAATACAACATCAATGGTCATAGTATCCAATTTGTTCATCTGTACTAAATAAATAAAACCTTGTTCTGTAGCTCTTTTCATAGAACAGGAGATGTTTTAGCTTCAGCGTAGTGGTGGTTTTGGTCCAAGAAGATTTGGGTGTAGAATGGTAGAATCATAGGAGTAGAAGGGACCTTGAAAGGTCTTCTAGTTAGTCCCTTATAATCAAGGCTGGGGGTCCTACACTCAAGAGCTAAGTATTATCCAGACCAGGGATGGGGAATCATTTTTTGGGTCAGGGTCCACTGACCCATAGAAAAATCAGTCAGGGCCACACACCAGTGAGAAGCAAAATGAGAGGCCCCTGACTGAGAAGGAGGCAGAAACTCCCCATGTTTCTATGGGGACCCTTCCTAGTAGATTTTGTATGCTTCAGTCCCTCAGTGGAGTGATGGGAGGAGTGGAACCCCAGTGAGGG
>CM057845.1:249929321-249957197 GCA_030068395.1 Apalone spinifera | reverse complement strand
AGTGCGGTGTTGCCTCACCCCGTTAGTAAGTAGGGATCCGACGTAAGTAGGATCCACGTAACCCGGGGACTGCCTGTAGTTCAAAATGGTCTGGACAAATCATTTTGCCCAGAGAAATGGTCTGAGGTAAACAGGATGAAGTTTAATAAGGATAAATGGAAAGTACTCCACTTAAGAAGGAATAATCAGTTTCACACATATTCAGTGGGAAGCAACTGTCTAGAAAGGAGTTCTGAAGAAAGAGATCTAGGGGTCATTTTGGACCACAAGCTAAATGTGAGTCAACAGTGTGACACTGTTGCAAAAAAAGCAAACATGATTCCGGAATGATTAATAGGAGTGTTGTGAGCAAGACATGAGAAGTAATTTTTCTGTTCTAATCAGTGCAGATTAGGTCTCAGTTGGAGTACTGTGTCCAGTTCTGGGTGCCACATTTCAAGAAAGATTTGTAAAAATGGGAATAAATCCAGAGAAGATCAGCAAAAATGATTAAAGGTCTAGAAAACAAGATGTATGAGGGAAGACTGAAAGAACTGGGCTTGTTTTGTTTAGAAAAGAGAACACTGAGAGGGGACATGATAGCAGTTTTCAAGTATCTGATAGGGTATTACAAGGAAGAGGGAGAAAATTTGTTTTCTTTGGCCTCTGATGATAGGACAAGAAGCAACGGCTTAAGTTGCAGTAAGGGAGATTCAGGTTGTACATTAGGAAAAACTTCCTTACTGTCAGGGTGATTAAACACTGGAATAAATTGCCAAAGGAAGTTGTGGAATCTTCATCACTGGAGATATTTAAAAGCAGGTTGGATAGACATTTACCAGGGATGATCTAGATGGTATTTGGTTCTGCCATGAGGGATGATGACCTCTCGAGGTCCCTTCCAGTTCTAGTATTCTATGATTCTGTGACTGATGCTCATTTTTACATGACTATCTAGAAGAATCAGCACTTTACCATATACAAGAGACACCATCACAGGACCTAATCACATAAACCACACCATCGGGGCTCTCCACCTGCACATCCTCTAACTTGATATATACCATCAAGTGCCAGCAATGCCCCTCTATCATGGATACAGCCCAAATGGGACAGTATCTGTGCCAAAGGATAAATGGACACAAATCACATATCAGGAATGGTAACAATTATAAACGTGTAGGGGAACACTTTAATCTCCTTGGACATTCTGAAATGGATTTGAAAGTAACCATCTTTCTATAAAAGAATTTCAAAACCTGATTACAAAGGGAGACAGCTGTTCATTTGTAAATTCAATACTATCAGCTTAGGATTGAATAAGGATCTTAACTGGTTAATGTATTCCAAAGGCAATTTCTCCTTTCTTGATATCTACATTTCCACATCAACTGCTGTGAATAAGCTACTTCTGCCCGGACAAAAGCCTCATTTACACAAGTATCCTCTTTCTTTTGTCATCCTTATATATAACCCTGCCTCTGTAAACTCACTCCAATTCAGCTGATGAAGTGGGTTTTATCCACAAAAGCTTATGCCCTAATAAACATGTTGGTCTCCAAGATGCCACAGGACTACTCATTATTTTTGCCGTCTACCATTGTTATTGGTGCATTCAAACTAGAAACTTTGACTTTAGTGTATTTGACGTCATGTCTGCTTCTCACAATTCTTGCTCCCCGTGTCAAGAAACAAAGAGCTATAAGGAAAATGTAGAATGCTACATTTAGGGAAGAAAAACCAAATGTACAAATACAGAATGGGGGATAATTAGTTTTGCAGCACCATTGCTTAGAAGGCTCTGAGAGCTGTCAATCACAACATCAAGATGAGTCAACAATGCAATGCTGTTTCATAATAAGCAAATGAAATGTTGGGTTTAATTGATAAATGCATAGCATGCAAGTCATGGGAGATGATAGTATCACTCTGCTGGGTGCTGGGTAGGTCTCAGCTGAATACTGTGTCCAGTTTTGGCCCCTGCTGTATAGAAATTATATAGATAAACTAGGAAATATCCAGAAGAGGACAAGACAGATCATCAAGGTGATGGAATGGAAGCCTTATAACTATTGGCTGAAGGAGCTGGTTATGCTTTGATTGGAAAAGAGAGGATTGAAATATATGATAGCAGTCTTCAAATACTTGAAAGGCTGCCATAAAAAGATGGAGAAAAGTTGTTGTCTCTCATCACAGAGAGCAGAAACAGAGACAATGAATTAAAAGTACAAGATAGCAGAGTTAGATTAAATCGCAAAAAGACCTTCCTAACCATAAGAACGGGAGAACAGTGCAACAAACTTCCTCTCAAAATCCTGGAATCTCTTTCACTGAAGATTTTCAAAAAGATGCTGGATAGCAATCTGACTTGAATAGTTTAATGACAATACACTCTCCATCTTGGCAAAGGTTAGATTAGATGACCTTTGCGATCCCTTCTAATCCTATGGTTCTATGATTCTATATTCATGCAGTAGAGTAAAGCTGTGCTCACCTGCTGTTCCTCATCTAATCCCTTCTCTTACTTTTGGCTATCTCTCATTCCTACTATCTATCAAAAGAAGACCTTTTATGATGTAATTATCATATTAGTGTCCATACCACATAAGGTTCAGAATAGGAAGAGGCATATAAAGGACAAAAAGGGCAAATCTTCCCTTAAGGAACATGATTTCATTATATAGTCATTTAGCATCAACCTAAACCTCCAAGACACATAGGCTGACCATATGTACCAGAGAACTATTTCTGGATCAGTGGATTCTACACATTTTGCTACTGTCTCCTGAACTTACTAATAGGGAAACATTCTGTGATCTTTACAACATAATCCTGTCCTGCAAATTGAAATTGGGATAGTTAGTAGGGGTGGATTGGTTGGTTGGTTGGTTGTACGTAGATTGGCAGCTATATTGTTAAGCAGGCCTGGATAGAGGAATGATAAAATGTCACCAGGTGTAATGTATACACACACAAACACCAAATTGTTCAAGAAAATCAGGGCCAGTTTTTTATTTCCCTAAGGGTATGTCTACACTGCATTCCTCTTTCGAGAGAGGAATGCAAATGCAGCCGAGTGAAATTGCAAATGATGCAGAAATTTAAAAATCTTGCACTTCATTTGCATAATGGCATGTGGGCGCTTTTTCGAAATACCCTATTTTGAAAAAAATATAGTCATCTAGATGGGATTATTTAAAAAAAACAACCCTTTTTCGAAATAACCCTTTGACCTCATTTTTTAAGGAGTAAGAGTTATTTCAAAAGAAGGTTTTTTTTCGAAATAACGCCATCTAGACAGCAGGGATTTTTTCAAAATAGGGTATTTCGAAAAAGCACCCAAATGCCATTATGCAAATGAAGCGTGAGATTTGTAAATTCATGCTTCATTTGCAATTTCGCTTGACTACATTTGCATTTCTCTCTCGAAAGAGGAATGCAGTGTAGACATACCCTAAAAAAACACGGAAAATTAAATTATGGAAATATGCAAAACATAAGACACTGAGCACCTTTCCATGATTTTTATGCAAATACTAAAATGTGGAAAAACTGCTGGTTATGCATGTATCTGTGGTCTTCTTGTCTGTTTATTAACACTCTCACTTCTTTTTAAAGTTGCGAAATCAAGACAGCTTTTCTTTGCATCTGCTCAAACAAGAAGCTTTGACCAAGAGGGATTCTACCTCTTGTAGTCTTAAGTGTTTTTAAAATGTTAATGTCTATGACTCTAATTTTTTTTCATGTTTGTGGAGAGACTAGGGATTTTATATTATGCCTTCACAAGTACCCTTCCACCTCAAGTTTTCCTTGTTGTGACAGTTTTTGTGTGTAATGATATCCAAATGGGTATTGAACTAGTTTAAGGAAATATGCCACATCAATCAAAACATGCCCTTTAACATTCAATTTATATCACCTCTGACATTTATACTGATTAGGGGCTCAGAGATAAAGTAGGAACCAATCAAAATCCATCACAAATCGCTCAAATCACCTGAAAAAATCTAGTGACTTAAAGGAAAACATAATTTCTGCTTCTATGTTTCCCGAGATACTTCTAAACCTTGGGTGGTTTTAAACTGAAATTGTAAATCCCAATTCAGACCTCAGTGAATATTCTAAATTTAAATTGGTGTTTTTACTTTCACACTTTTAGGCCCCAAAATTTTAGTAGTCCTGTTCAAATCAAGGTTTATGAGTAAGTCTTTGATAGATTGGAGCTTAGAAAGCTTATGTCTATCTAATTTCTGCAGTTCCATAAAGAACTGGGAGCAAGTCACTAATAATTATGTGTTCTGTGCTTTGTTTCCAGTTTACTTCATATTGGTATTTCCACATCCCACTGGACCTAAGACAGAAAACAATGTAAAAGACTGGATAACCTGACAGTGAAAGGACAAACAAAAAGACAGGCAGGTCAACAATTGCCAGGGCAATAGCAAAAGGAACTGTATATAGAAAACAACAGGATTCCCTAAAGGAAGCATGACAAAAATGTTGTTTTATTTTAAAGGGATTTCATGGTGGACAGAGAAAGAGCTTTGCCAATGAGTTCAGAGAAGTTGAATAATACATAAGAGGCAAGTGGAAGAAGACAAAGATTGTCTAAGAGCCCAAGATGAGCTGAGGTGTTGACAATCAGAGAGGGTGGAAATTTATATGAAGTTTTACATTGGAAGGTAAGCAGGAAGGGGTAGTTTTATGTTATAGGAGAGGACCAGTTCTTTGAATCTGATGTGCTAGTGAGGTAGTAGAGGGAGCCAAATATAAGAAGCGATGTAATTAAGTTGCCAAGCAAGGTATTTTTTTATATTCTAAAAAGGGGCAACTCATGAATGTTCGGAAGATCAGTAAGGAGAACATTTCTGTAGTCAAGGAACAATAAAGTGGGGACCTAAACAAGAGATTGTGTTTCAAAGATGGTGTGAATGGAATCCTGAGATGCCAAATTGAAGTTACTCAATTAGGATGAATTTCTGGAGCAGCCAATCCTCAAAGGTGGTGGATATTCTAATGCCTACATTTAACAAGCCAGCACAAAAGAGCTTCTATGATACTTTACTGATTACTCAGAAGCCAACTGCACAGTTTCCTTAAATCACCCCCTTAGGCCTCCATCTAGAGTCCTAGTCAAATATGCTAAGCACCCCTAAGAATCTGATTCATCATTTGAGAAAGTTCCACCAATCCTGAAGGACCAGACACATTACCTCCCAGATTAATTAATATTCCAGATCTTATGCAAATATAGGCTTATAGTCAAATCTTATTAATTAAATTAAATGTATTAAAAAGGAAATAGAAGGTATTCAGAATTAGTTATTTGTTATAGTTCAATGTTCATATTCAGAATGAATCCATCTTAGGACTGGAGATCTCAATTTTGCAACTTAAACTTCCCCTGGTGAAGTTTAAGCAGCTCTGAGATAAAATAAATCAGGATCCAAGGGGTTTTTATACAGTTTTCAAGAAGCTTCTTGATTAGGTGTACAAAAGATTTTTGATGTAACCTTCTGTTCCCAAACATTTATTAACTACATTAACAGAAGGTAATTTAATCATTAAGCAATTTATCATAAACTGTAAAGAGACATATAGACAATGAAATTATTTCACCTAAGATTCATCTAAATGTTATATAGTCCCTTTGATCTCTGAATAGTAATGGACAGGAACTGTCTGTTTAACTTGCTAACATCTAACACCATATTACAAGTGCAGTTAGTATCACCTCTAATTCTCTAACAAAACAGGTTTGCACTTTAAAGTTCTAGCTGTCTACTAGGAATGACCCTAATTACCACATGCATACTTTTTAAACATGTCTACAGGTTGGTTCTGGGACAATTAGCATGCAGAATGCTTAACCCTTTCTGGCCATGTGTCATACTTGGCATAAGATTTGTTGCAATTATATAACACTGGCAACAACAAATATTTTATGGTGATTTTAATCAGAAAACATCACAGGTGAAATGAAAAAGGACACATCTTGTGATGGTGACAAGGAAGAAACGGTTGGATTTATACTTAGCCTTGTTTCTGTAGCAAAAGGATGAATAAAATATCAAAAGTAATCCCCAGATTGCCAGATAAACAACAGCAAGTGTTGTGGTGATGTTGACTATGATGGAGAATAGAGGTAATATAAAATGTTTTGGAAGAAAGTTTAGGGTTCAATTTTCTGCTATAAAAATTGCAAAACTTTCACAGATTTCAGTTGACAGCTAATAAGGGTTCCAGTGTACACCCTGCTTGCAATTCATTAAAAAGCACAGTCTTCAAGTAGCACATGCAATTATTTTTTATGAATCACTGAGTTACTATATGCAGCAGTTTTCAAGTACTACCATACAGAATAGGTTGTGTTAATAAGGCACAATCATGAATAGACTCAAAGACTTTATAGAAGGGGCTGATCCAGAATGCACTGTGCCACTGAAGAATGTGCAGCATTTTCTCTCTTCAAAGGTAGTAGCTCCACTGGCCAGTAAAAAGGTGAAAAGAAGTCATGGTCTCAGATCTTCCCATCCTTTCCTTTTCTGCAAAGTCTAATATACGTAAGGACATTAGCCATTAGTAGCTCTCTGCCTACTCAGGGAACTGCAATCTGTAGCCATTCCCCTTTATCTATTTATGTGACACAAACTCCCTCCACTTTTCCCCAGCTGCATGTGTATTCTCTCTCTCTTTCTCTCTTACTCTCTCTCACACACACATACTGAGGCCAGTCAAATTGTGTCCTTTTAGGATGAATGTGGAGGATATATGCAGTCAGACTCATGCACAGAATAGGTTGTCTACCTCTCAATTACACATTTTAACTAATTATTACTTTATTATAATTTACACATGATTGAAAAGGTCTGTAAGTAAATTATTTCTCATACAAGTAACACTAGGCTAAATTCACTTTTCTGTGAGGCTACACCCACTTCCCGATGAATTCTGTAGACAACCTTAGGGTTCATTTACACAGCAGGGCTAAAGTCCAATTGAGCTACTCAACTTCAGCTATGTCAGTAGCTTAATACAGCTTTTCATGTGTGTTAGGGAAGAAACAGGCGACCCAGGAGTGGATGGAGTAAATGGAACTGCTTTATTGCCCACACACATTTACCTCAGACATTCAACACAGCATCAGAGTGGCAACAAATTGGCATGAATTAAACCCTTTTATCTATTTTAGTATGTTAATTCACATGTCTATCGCTACTTCTTAAATCCTTATTTAGTAATGTTAACTCCCATAAAATGAATATTAATAAACAAATAATAAATACATTTATACACGCCCCTAATTACTATTTACAGAATTTCTAATTGAATCAACACTTTTCTATACTACAAACTTTCTAAATCAGCATGTTACACAGATTACAAGAAATTTAACCCTGAAGGACCCAGTGAGGATAAGCAAAAGACACAACAAAGAGGAGCCGCTGCAGGGGCGGCCCGTGAGCCTAGGCAAACTAGGCAATTGCTAGGGCGCCACCGGCCCGGGCGCCCGATGATGAGGTCACGGCCATTGATGGCCGTGCAGGTGGGGGCACCGATTGCGCCTTCCACCTGGGGCGCCAGCTGCCGCAGCCGACCTTGAGCCACTCCTGAGCAGCTGCATGCTTATCTATTTTTTCTAGGCTGCAAAACCAAAAGGAAAGAGCATGTTCAAGGGTAATGTCTACTGTGGCTGAACTCCTTACCATTAATGTATAGTTATCCCAAATCTCTATTCATTTTTACATATCCCAACAACTTGTCTACAAAGCAGGAAGTTGAAGGAAGAACACTCTTCCTTCAACTTTCCTTACTCCTCGTGAATTGAGGTTTATCATAAGTAAGAGTAAGAAGTCCTCCAACTCGACATTATTTCGGAATAAATATGTAGTATAGATATAAATTTTGTTATTTCAAAATAATGTCAATTATTCCAAAATAATGCTGCTGTGTAGATGTATCCTAGAGCTCCCTAACCCTATTACTCTACTACAGCTGCTGCTGATTTGGAGATGTTGTTTAAGTGTGCCTTTCTCATTATCCGGACTTGGCCCAAAAGTCCAGAGAGCTATAATTAAGGTCTTATCATGCCAAAAAGTAAATGAAAAACTCATGAAACAGTATCAAGTGGTGTGTAGAGACTACATTTTAAAGGAGATCCTGCCAGGAATATGGAAAATGATACAGGGTCTGGAAAAGCTTTATGATTTTGGATATTTTAAGACAGTCAGACACCTGCTCAGGAAACTGAAAACATACCCTCATTGTTCCGCATGCCTTAAGAACAGAAGTTCGGACCAATTCAAAGTGAGGGGCAGAGGCGCAAAGAGCGTATCATATTCTTCAAAATACGTGCTTGAGGGGAAGTTCTACTGTCATGCCACATTAAACAAGTTTCTATTATGTGCACAAAATAGCAGAAAATATTAAACCATTACATACATGAGTAATTTATGCCACATACTTTATACAGAACAGATCATTAAGATAGTAATAGTTAGCATGTCTATTCTATAGTGTTTAATAAATACTACTTGTCACCTAAACATAAGATTTCATTTAAATGTGTAGTTCATGATATGTGTGAAAAAAGCATTCCTTTGATGACACAGGCCTATATTATGTTACTCTTACTCCTCTTTGAGAAGTACCCTTATAGAACAAGTAGTATTAATTAATCCAGTAGAACTTTTTGTGTAATTAATAAGTCTTAGTAAGGGTGAGAGCATCACACATAATTAATATTAAGAATTAATATTTTGATTTGTATCTTCTCTATGAGAATATAATGTATCTGGTGGCTAAAGCAAGAAACTGGGGGAAGAAACTGGGGGTATGGCTACAGTGTGGGATTTTTTTCGGAAGAGGTAGACAAATAGTGCTCGCATTTGCATACCTTCTTCCATTTTTTTTTCCAGAAGAGGCTTTTCTGCCATTTGGCCCCATCTACACAGGGCCAAATGTTGGGGGGGAAAAAACCCTTTTTCAAAAGTCTCTGTAAATCTCATTTACGAGGAATAAGGGGGCTTTCAAAAGTGGGGGGTTTTCTGACATTTGGCCCCATGTAAATGGGGCCAAATGGTGGAAAAGCCTTTTCTGGAAAAAAAAAAGAGAAGAAGGTATGCAAATGTGAGCACTATTTGAAAGGTAGCCATACCCTACGACTCTTGGCTTTTATTCCAGGCTTCTCCACTGACTCTCAAGGAGTTCACTGCTGCAAATAGGTGTGCCAGGACACAAAGATAGTACAAGGCTGATCCATTTGCAGGATCTAGCTTTTTGGGAAGGTATTTGGCAAAACACATAACATTCCTGCATATCATCTTGTCTAATGTAATAATGCTTACTGAGCACACAGGTGAGTATAATCCCAAAATCATTCACAAGGACCTCAGTAGTGCTAATAAAACCAATTCAATGCTCTTCTTACTATATTATGTTGCTCAGAGTGACTACAGCAGTGCACCATCATCACCAGGAGGGTACCTTCTGCTCATTGGGAAGGGCACTCTGAATACTGCGGCCCAAGTTAGGTAGGGTTGGTTCAGTTCTTTCTTGCCGGCCTTGATTTCTGGTTAAGCTAACAATTAAACATTGTTTGTAAAATGCTTTGGAGATATTAAGTAGCAGCTTATAATTTATCACTTCTTGCCCAAATATGCACCAGGTATGACTTAAACATTAAGTATTGTATTAAGATGCTCAATTATAAAATACATTACTTTTAATGAAACTTTCATTGATTTTTGAAAAAAAAAAAAAAGATAACCACAAAGGAGTATTATCTTCTTCTCAGGGCCATTCATTAGCAAACCATTTTTAAACTTGTGCTTCCTGATAGTTTCACATGGTACATTTTTGGACCTAGCAAACGGACAAGCGTCCATTACATATCCAACACAATCTCCTTTAAACTGTATCTGTATAATGAGATGCAATGAACCTACTGTTTTAACCTACAGCAATATATCTGCAAAAGTTAATTAAATGCAAAGACACTATTGCACTGAATACATTGTAAAGATATCTGATTCTAGGGTGACAAATTAATTTCATGTCTATCAATAGAAACTGGATGAGTGTGCAGGATGAAGCTAGGTGTACACAGCAGTGTTATTTCAGAGTAACTGACTTTATTTCAGAATAATAAAGTGCATGTCTACACAGCAAGACATTATTTTGAAATAATGTTGAAATAGAGGACTTCTTACTATGACTTTTGTAACCTTCATTTCATGAGGAGTAAGGGAAGTCAAAGGAAGAGGGCACGTCCTCTCCTCTTTCCACACACTGCTCTTGCAGTTCGATCCCACCCTCCCTCCCCTGCACACCATGCACTGCTGCTTCCGGGAACTGGACACCAGTTCCGACTGGATGGAACACCCACATGAGACCCGCCATCCCCCACCAGAAGCAGGTTGCCATTGCCATCTGGAAGCTTGTCATGCTACCAATCTGTTGGGAACCAGTTCGGCATGAGGAGATTGACTGTTGGATCCATGCTCATGTGGGTATGGAACTCTCGTGCTATTATCCCAGGAGGCTGGTGAACTGCTGGAATGGAGTTCCCCAAGGAAGGGGGAGTTCTGATGGAAGCCCCTTTCCTGGGAGATTTTTCAGTCTTGCCTTCACAAAGCCCTATGGGGCATGGGGTAAGTAGAGGTTGCTCCTAGTGGGAGGGGGTTGGGCTCGGGGACCTTCCAAGGGTTCTAGAAACCTGGTAATTTTCTGTGCCTTTCCTTCTACAGGTAGTGAAGGCCATCAACACTGTCCTGATGTGCAGGGTCCTCAGCCTGGGTGACATGGACTCCATCATCACCAGATTTGCCACCATGGGCTTCCCCAACTGTGGAGAAGAGAGGGAAGGGGGATTAATGGCATCCATATCCCCATCTGGGTTATCAACCACCAAGCATCCAAATACATCAACCACAAGGGTACTTTTTGATTGTTCTGCAGGCCCTCATGGACCACCACAGCCATTTCATGGACATCTATGTCAGGTGTTTGCAGAAGGCACATGACGCATGCATCTTCCAAAATTCCAGACTCTTCCAGAAACTGCATGCCAGCACTTTTTTACCTGACCTTTCCTTCAGGGTCGGGGACGTGGACAAGCCAATGTGCATTGTAGGGGACACAGACTACCCTCTGCTTCCCTGGCTAATGAAGCCCTATACCAGGCATCTTGACCCCACCATAGAGCATTTTGATGCCAGGCTTAGAAGGGCCAACTTTGGAGTGGAGGGTGCCTTTGGTCATCTGAAAAGGAGGTTCCATTGCTTCCTCACCTGGCTGGATGTCGGGACTGGAACGTCCCCCCAGTGGTGGCTGTGTGCTGTGACCTCCACAACCTTTGTGAACATAAGGGGGAGATGTTCCTGCCATGGTGGTAGGCAGAGCCCAAGTGACTTGCCAGGGCCTTTGAATAGCCATACATGGCTGCTATCTTGCAGGCCCATCGGGGGGCTGTGCACATCTGGGAGACCATGAGGGAGAGTTTCAGCCAGGGCCAGCTGTGAAACTCTCTCCTGCGCCTCCCCACAAGGGGCCTTTGCAATGGCCCAGTGTGCCTTTCTTCCTCCAGCCCTCCTTTCTCCTATGCTCTCTTTCTCTCTCCCCTTCTCCCTCTTGTCCCCGGTAGAGACAATAAACCACACTTTTTGTTTTGAAAGGATAGACTGGTTTTCTTTAATTGGGGTACATGTAACTGGAGTGGGAAAGAATCTAGGAGGGGGGAAGGAGACAAAAATGGGAGGAGGAGAGTGGAAGAGAGGCTCAGGGATGGGACTGGGTTTGGCACTTGCCTCAGGTGGTCCCACCGCCTCTTGGTGGCCATGTGTGGGCTAGGGGGAGAAGGTGACGGGGAGGAACAGGAGTGGGATCAGGAGCAGGAATGGCAGCAGGAGCTGGAGAAGGATTTCTGGCAGGAGCAGGAGCAGCCTTTAATTCCAGGGCGAGTCAGGTCCCCAAATGCAAAACGTTATACATCCATATTTTACAAGTATTTATGAGGTGCCCAAACACTGTACAAACCAGTTAGATAGAGCTACACACCTGGAAGTAAGGAGAAGTCCATTCAATCTGCAATTTTGCTTCAGAGAAAATATAGCTCCAGTCCAGAAATCAGACAAACTTTGCTTAAAAATTGTGAACTTAATGTTGAGGGGTTTGTTTTTGTGCTTACTTGTTGCTGTTGCTCTTTTTTTTTCTAAAGCAATAATTATTTCTATGACAGTCCAAACAATAAGGGGCTTTGGGTGATCACTGCCACAGAAGCAGTGGAGCTTTCACTGTGTCTGCCATTCAGCTCTTATTAAAATTCAAGCCAGCAACTGAGCATTCATTTCTTTCACTAAAAAACCATTAAACAATGAAAGGAAACATAAGCAGGAAGAAAGATCTGTTCCAAATACTCTTGCCTGATCCCCCTTGCCAGGGAAATAAGTCCTTGGCCCTTGTGTATTTGACTTGCAGGCTCTTTTCAGCCTTTACTTTTAAACAATGAATAATGTATCAGAATTAAAAAATGAATGGAAACAAACAGAGAGTTATATTTTAACAATGAATGTCTAAATCTTTCTAAAATGTATTAAAATAGCAATGAGGTTTGGTGGGAGTCAATTGTAAGACTGTGCCGCAGTCTGTAAGTCAACATTTAGGATTCTACTCATAGATCCTGAGACATTTTCCACAGGCACGCATATATAAATAAATACATACATACATAGATAAAATGGAAAATATATTTTAAAAAATCAGTTATTGATGATCTTTAAACTGGACCCAGGAAAATATTTAACCTCTGTCTCCCCATTTATGTGGGTCACAAGAATTTACAGGGTTACAGTTGTAAATAATACTTTTTAAAAAAGCTTGGAAGAGATGTAAATTCTCATGCTTCAGAATTTACAAACCCATTTCAGAGTTGTTTCTTTCATTTTTCTGAAGTATTTTCCGCTATTGGAAACAGGATACTAGCTAGATGGATGTCTTAACTTATCTAGTATTGCAATTCTTATATATTGTCTTTCTTTCCCTCTCTCTTTCATTTCAAGAACTTTAAAGGCAAATCAGGAAGACAAATTGTCTAAGTTCACAATTTTTCTTTGATTTTCTCTTTCCCACCTTTCAGTAAAAATAGACTACTAAATTTAAGAAAAGTCATTCTAAACAATATTTAATTAGGGTAACTATTAAATAGGACAAGGAAGTGCCATATTTTTCTAATCTTCCAAGATTAGATAATCCCAATCAAGAATTGTAAAGAAAAGATTTTACAGTTTTCATCTTCATAAAACAAAGGAAACCAACTGATGGGGGGAAATCATTGAAGAGAAAGAAATAAAAAGTTAAGGAAAATATTTTGTTATTACTTATTAGCTTAAAATTGTTGTCTATTAAGAATTTATATTTCCCACTATGTAACTATGACTGAGGAATTTGTCTCTGATTATGCCATTAAAGGTTTCCCTTGTCTGCAGGGATTATGCATTGAGGGGGGAGAGGCACCAGGAGGCTTCAGTAATGGTCAGCTTTTATCATTTGAAGTTGTGCATGTGCTCAAAAGTATGGATACTGAAAAAAAGTGGTTATGTGGTGCAATTGAATGTTTTATCTGCTTAAAATATAGCATGAGCCTACATGAAAATAGAAGATCTCTGATTGTCAGAACTCCCAAATCCTTTATTTATTTTATTTATTAGAGTTTAGGCGCAGTGTTACATACTTCATGTTAAAGGAAAATTATAACTCTCTAGCTAGTGATGTAAATCTAGTGAGGGTATGTTTTAATTGATATACTGTTATGGTTTATAATTGCAATGTTATTCTTTAAAAAGGGAATATGTAACAATTGAGTGTGTATAATTTTCTATAGTAAAGAGTGGTACTTATTCCTAATAAAGAATGTAATGCTATTATAGGGTACATCTACACAGCACCATAACTCAAAATAAGATACACAATTTGAGCTACACAAATTGCATATCTTATTTCGATGTTATTTCAAAATAGCTTATTTTGTGACTGGCACTGTGAACACAGATCCAAATTCCAAAATAAGAACATAAGAAAATAAGAACAGCCATACTGGGTCAGACCAAAGGTCCATCTAGCCCAGTAACCTGTCTGCCGACAGTGGCCAGCACCAGATGCCCCCGAGAGGGTGGACTGAAGACAATGATCAAGCGATTTGTCTCCTGCCATCCCTCTCCAGCCTCTGACAAACAGAGACTAACGACACCATTTCTATCCCCTGGTTAATAGCCTTTTATGGACCTAACCTCCATGAGATTATCTAGCTTCTCTTTAATCTCTGTTATAGTCCTAGCCTTCACAGCCTCTTCTGGCAAGGAGTTCCACAGGTTGACTACACACTGTGTGAAGAAGAACTTTCTTTTATTAGTTTTAAACCTGCTACCCATTAACTTCATTTGGTGTCCTCTAGTTCTTCTATTATAGGAACCTTCTATTATAGGAACTAATCAATAACTTGTCTTTATCTGCCCTCTCCACACCACTCATGATTTTATATACCTCTATCATATCCCCCCTCAGTCTCCTCTTTCCTACACTGAAAACTCCCAGTCGTTTAAACCTCTCTTCAGATGGGACCTGTTCCAAACCCATAATCATTTTAGTTGCCCTTTTCTGAATCCTTTCCAAGGCCAAAATATCTTTTTTGAGGTGAGGAGACCACATCTGTACACATTCAAAATGTGGGCATTCCATAGTTTTATACAGGGGCACTAAGATGTCTTATTTTCTATCCCCTTCTTAATACAGGTGTCTTATTTTCTATCCCTTTCTTAATAATTCCTAGCATCCTATTTGCCTTTTTGACTGCCGCTGCACTCTGTGTGGAAGTTTTCAGAGAACTGTCCATGATAACTCCAAGATCTCTTTCCTGATTTGTCATAGCCAAATTAGCCCCCATCATACTGTACGTATAGTTGGGGTTATTTTTCCCAATGTGCATTACTTTACACTTATCCATATTAAATTTCATTTGCCATTTTGTTGCCCAATCACTCAGTTTGGTGAGATCTTCATGGAGTCCCTCACAGTCTACTTCTGTCTTGACTATCCTAAATAGTTTGGTATCATTTGCAAACTTTACCACCTCACTGCTTACCCCTTTCTCCAGATCATTTATGAATAAGTTGAACAGGATTGGTCCCAGGACTGACCCTTGGGGAACACTACTAGTTACCCCTCTCCATTCTGAAAATTTGCCATTTATTCCTACCCTTTTTTTCCTGTCTTTTAACCAGTTTTCAATCCATGAAAGGACCTTCCCTCTTATCCCATGGCAATGTAATTTACACAAGAGCCTTTGGTGAGGGACCTTGTCACAGTCTTTCTGAAAATCTAAGTATACTATATCTACTGGATCCCTCTTGTCTGCAATAAAATAAAACACTATTCCAAAACGTTCATTACTCCTCATAGAATGAAGTTTACAGGGATGTCAGAATAGGAAGCCCGAAATAACAGGCTTGCGGTGAAGACGCGGGATAGATATTTTGTGATACTCCAGTATTCTGCAATAGCGTTGCAGTGTAGACGTACTCATAATATTCAGTGGTGTAATTTTCTGTAGGAAATCCAAAGATATGAATTCATGGTTTTTGCAAATACTTTGAGCCAGATAGAATCTCAGATATATAGAACTAGAAGAGATCCTGTCCTCAGTGCTTAAAGAGAACGATTGATCACCCTCCTCTTTATAACAACTGTTCGCATATTTGAAGACTGTTGTCCTGTCATCCTTCAATCTATTCCATGGACTAAACAATTTTTTTTTTCATTTTTATCTCATAGATCACGTTCCAGACTTAAGTAATTGTTTATGCTGGCCTCTGGACTTTCTCCAATTTGTGCACATCTTTCCCAAAGTGTAGTGCTCAGAATTGGACAAAATTCTTCAACTAAAGCCTTATTAGTGTTGAATAGACTGCAAGAATAATTTCATGTGCCTTGCTTACAACACTCCTGCTAACAAATCCCTGAATGACATTTCCTTTTTTCCAGTAGTTGACTACTCGACTAGTAAATTAATTGATACTTAACATCCCTACTCTGTTCACCTGAGAAAGTGGGTGTTACCCACAACATCTCACAACACTGTATATTTATTTTTGTTAGTTTCTATGGAGCCACAGGAGTACTCGTTATTTTCCAATCTTTAGGTTACTCAAGTAGGTGTCCTGAGTTAAAGTTTCTGCTTCAAATGAGGCAGAGTGGAAAATGAAATGCATGTCTCCCACAGTCCAGAAGAATTTTCTAATCAGTGTGCTCTGAGGTATAATGCCACTGCCACCTCTCCCTCTGCTTTTTCATCACCGAACTCCAGGTGCAGGTTCACAGATGAAAAGCAGAGATAGGTTCCTCCCTCTGACTTGGAGATAGGTGCCTCCCCAGTTTCAAATGGTCTATCCTCCTTTTCCTGGCTATTTTAGGTGGCTCTTTTGCTCAGCATGTTGGCTTATGTGAATCTCTTTTTTAGGAACCTAACTTAAGGATGTGATTTCCACAGGGATGTGAGGCACCTAAAGGCAGATCCATTTTGTGGATTGAACAAGCCCTTAAGAACTTTTGAAAATTTCATTCTAATTCTCACTGTAAATTAGCAGCACCTTGCTTCCTAATTGCTTAAGGCCTGGATTCATTAAGTTATTTAGGAGTCTAAAGGTATATATATATGTGTTTAGGTCCAAACTGCAAAGGTATTTTGGCATCTAATTTACCACTGAAATTAATGGGAGTGAGGCACCTAAATATTTTTTTTAAGATCAGGGGTGTAGTGGGATTTATAAAATCTTACTAAGTGCCTATCTGCATTTTCAGGCCTCTAAATATCTTTGTAAGCCTAACCCTAAGTCATGTTTAATAATGTGATTTAGGCTTCTAAGTACTGTTAGTGCCTTTTGAAAATGTTGCCCTCTATTACCTTCTCTTAGAAATCCAGAAATCCAGTGCACCTAAGTAAACAAATTGTAGAAGGAAGGAGGCAAGACTCCATTTTTCTAAAAAATCCAACAAATTTTAACACAGCAACGGCTGCCTTCTCTAAAACTGAAAAATAGCAGCACCGCCCACCAAAAGAACACTCTGTTTTAATTTCCAATCCTCCAGTTTTTCTCTCAGATCACACCTGCTTGCATCGCAGTTAGAAGAAAAGGGAAAGACATTTCAATAATGTAGCAAATATATGAAAAATATTTGGTTTCACTCCAGATTAAATAGTGCTTTTCACATACTCATTAATACAGGGGAGAGAAAGAGTGTGTGCAGATGGCTGTCAGTCTGTTATAAAATTCCACACCCAGTCCTTCCCAATATTTGAATGCCAGAATGAAGGGTTTTCAAGGTAGCCACTGGGGGCTGAGTGGTAAAGCTCTTGAACCCTAATAAGTTAAAATCCTAAATTGTTGACCCTATGTGAAAGATACAGGAATGGAATTTTATTGTACTGACATGCAACTGACAGTTGCTATTGAGAGAAAGCATAGAAAGAAGTCAAAATTGTGATGTGAAGAGAACTCAGAGTGAAATTAGAATTGTCATAGGAAGAAACCAACATGTTTTTAAAGTGAGAAGAAATATTCATTCATGAACCACAAGAAATGTGTTTTGTTAGTCACATTTAACATCTAATGGGTCATACGTGACACCCCTTTTCGATTTTGGGGCGGTGGGTTTGGAGGATAGATTGAAAAGTGGAGTATCAGCATTCCTTATCACCACATCAACTTATGTCAAAACATCCCAGGAGCAACGTCATGTGTGGCCTGGACAGCAGGCCCTGCCTTACAGGGGCCGAGAAGTCCCCAGGGGACTATGCTTCTCTGCCCCCCCCCCAGACAAGCAGGCAAGGGAAATTGCCAGGCACACTGGGATCCAATGGCCAAGAGGACGGCCTTGAGCTGCCTGGGCTTCCATCAGTTCCACACATACACTTGCGCCTAGCAGCGCTGTCCCCAGGAGCAGGTGCTGCCTTGAGCATGCAGCAGGCCTGTGTACCGTGTCCAGCACTCTACAGTCTGTGTGCATGTGAGTCCTTGTCCCCAGCCTCCTTCCAGCAGTGTCTCGTGATGGGAGGGCATGCCGCCCCAGGGATCAGAAGTTTGCCTGGCCTCCCCAGAGCATGTGCATCCACATTCATGGACTGTAGGATGATGGCCAGGCTGAGAAGGCTGAGTGACAAGACCACTCATCTGATGATCCCTCCCTGGCCTTGGAGGATACCTGGGACATATCCAGGCCATGGGGTACCAGCCCTAAGGTGATGGTAGTCTCTGTGCTTGCTGTGTCCTCCTCCCCTTGGTCTGGAACCCCTGGGCAGGCAATGACAAGTGTCTTCAGCTCCGAGTCCACCACCCGGGATGCACCGCCCCCCCAGGATGTCTTCAAAATAGGGGCAGGAGTGGGGTCCTGCCCCAGAGCGTGAGCTGCACTTCCTCACCCTAGCATAGGGCTGCTGGAGCTCTTTCATTTTGCTCCAGACCTGCTCCAGGGTCCTGGTGTGGCCCTTTTTGACCAGGGTTTCGGCCATATATATTGGCATCGTGCTCTCTGGAGTGTAGATCTGGAGGTTTTCCTCGTTGTCCCAAACCTCGAGGAGGGCCAGGATCTCCACCTCAGACCAGGATGGTGCACTCTTCTTGCAGCCCTTGGCAGGATCCTGGGAGCCCTGCACATGCTCCCTGGGATAGGCAGGGAGCTCTTGGAGTGGCTTCTGATGTCAAGCACTAGCAGCTGTGCTGTGGCTGGAGACTCTGAGGGCCAGCTTCCCACCATAAGTCCTGTCCCCTGTGTCTGTAGCTTTAAGAGTTCCAGGGGAACAGAACTATAGAGTTCCAATGAGGGTGGCCAGAGTGGCCAGCAGGGCACCAGTGGGAAACCCTGAAGGTCTCTTTTTTTGACAAAACTCCCTATTCTGTATTTACACACACCCTCTTCCATAAAAGCTTTTTCGGAAGAGGCCTTATTCCTCATGGAATAAAGTTTACCGCCGTCGGTAAAAGCCATCCATTATTTTGACTTTCTTTCAAAATAATGCAATTGTAGCATGGTTGCTAGTATTGTTTTTCCAGAATAACAGCCAACCTTTGTGAAAAGTTTAAAATAATCCCCAAAGGCCAAAAAATACTAGAGCTGGCTATGAATTTTCCATCAAAATTTTTAAAAAATTTTCATAAAAGCAAACATTTCTACTGGAAAATTTATTTTTTCCACTAGGAAAATCAAATTGAAAGCTTCTGAGCTACCATTGCTAAAGTTTCTTGCCAGTTGCACTTTCTCCATGCAAAAAAGCTTAAACAAGAGCCTCCAAGGTTGGATAGGCGAAAACATACACATATACCTACTTTATGATGTTGTGAATGAATAGTCTTCAGTCACAAATTAGCATTTCGAAGTCTGATGTATGCATATTGTGCATTCATTAAAATCAGGAAGTATTTTTATGGGGAAATGAAAAGGAGGGATGTTTGGTTTGGTTTTCCCATAGAAAAATTTTCCATAAAGGTTATTTAAAGAGCCAAGGGCAGGACCTTATGGAAATTGAAGTCTCTTTAGGGTCTGATTCCAGAAACACATGTAAATAGTTGCACTGCTTAACTGCCTTAATTAGCGAGGTTTAAGGGTTGTGAAAATGAAATTTTTTGTCCAGTTTTAATTCAAAAGGAATCTACCGTATTTGAAACACAAAATGCATATCTATTTGAAAACTATTTATTTTCTTGTGGAATTGTACCTAGTTGCTTATAATTAACATTTCCTGGAATCTTCTACACCTGAATTTTTTAAAAAGGCAGCGGTTTCTCCTCACAAAATATTTTTGTTTAAATATAAGAAGAAACTGGACTCTATATCTATATCTATGGGAAATTGAGGCAAGTGAGCCATTAAAAGCAGTAAGTAACTTAGTATTAGGGAATCTTCTATGATTAAATGAATTGCAATCACCATGCCTACAAATTGAATCCTACTTTTTTGCTACTCATATCTATCTAGCCCACTTTATCTACAGTTACAATGAATTTTTGTTGTTAAACATTTAGGATTCAAGCATTAAAGTTTTTAGGACACATATATAGGCTCAACAGAAAGCCTTATGAGTTATTCTAAAGATTTCTATCAGCTGGCAGATGACTCTGTCACCGAAATGAAATCCCTCTTAACCTGCTTTAGGGGGGCTGTCAATAAATGGAATATAAGGTTTGTTTCCTGTCGAAGTTTTCAGGCTCACAACACGGATTGCTACACTTTTAAGGTTTGCCTATTGCATTCTGTATCAGCAGTTGATGCACAGGAAAACACACTGACAGGAAACAATAATTTGAGAGAACTTGTTAAATGAACCAAGATTTGTAAAGATATCTTCCCATTTTCTAAGTTTTTGCAAGCCAGTAAAAATTTCCTATTATGAAACCAGAAGTGTGTTTTTAATCCAATTTTAAGTCATTGTAACTGTTATTTTTTTTTAAATTTTTGAATTCATATCACATTGAGTTAAAAGAGATGCACCAGTTACTGTGGGTTTCCATGGAAACTAATGTACTTACAAAAAAGTACAGCACACATTATTTTCTTTATAAAAAGCCTCTGTTTTGTGCTTAATTGGCTCAACTGCCTTGCCCTCTGAAAATGAGCTGGAGAGTTTCTAGCCTCAGGAAATATTTACGATTAAAACTCTCTGAAACGTCAATCCCAGCACAAATATTCTGAAATTTACTTGGAATCTGTTAATTCTACTTGTCTGCTTTTGACACCAGAAGAAAAACTAAATATCTGACTTAGCCTGAATCTCCAGAACAGGAAGGGTGTACATTAAAATGGAGCAGAGATAATAACATAGTTTCGAAGGAGGACAGAATGCCTGTACTGAAAAGGGAATAATATTTAGGGACAGAATCTCTGCATCAGTGGAGCTATACCAATTTATAGCTGGAATTCCCCTGTGACTTTATTTCAATTAATTAAATCTGAAATGTTTATTTTTAATTCAATATAAAAAGTGGTCCAACTTAATTAGTAAATAAAACTACCTACTGATGGCCTATGAGTGAAAGCTTATTAACATGAACAGGTCACTTCCAAATAACTGCAGTCGGCTTGGATATGGCCCTACAGTCTTGTCTTCACTATAGGCTAAATCAGCACTGCTACGATCAATGTGGGGAGCATCAATTTAGTGGGTCTGGCAAAGACACGATAAGTAGATGGAAGAGCACTCTTCTGCCAATTTCAGAACTACATCTGAAGGAGAATCAGAAGCTATGTCAAAAGCACATGCTTTTCCATTCACACAGCACAGTGTATATACCACTGTAAGCCAATGTAAATTACATCAATTTAAGTTCAATAAATTAAGTAACTTACTTAGCTTCACCTTAAATTGAGTTAGTGTAGGCAAGGGAAAATATAACAGGAAATGGGCAGCTGAAAAATTATGTATATTTCTTTTCACTCATATTTTCCCTTTCTTTTTTTTCTGAGACTGCCCCAATATATTATAAAAATGCCATGACCCATTTGTACCTCAACAATGTTTTTTCTGCACATCTAGTAGATTAAAAATCAAGATCAGCATCAGTGTTCCTTCTAACAGTCTCTATCCTTGGGCAGGTGGAATTTTCTTTTGGGTGCGTGGAAATTTCTTATGTGCACCACCAATACCGAGGTAATGTGTGGATGTGCACCCCCAATACAAACAAAACATACACACATAATTTTAAGCAGCCCATATGTGTGCAAGAAAATATTCTAAAACAAGGGATATTTAACAAGGAGCAATGCTTACAATATGTAATATGAAATCAAATAGAAAAGAAAATTAACACTACCCTTGGAGAGTACATGTATCAGCCTCTCTAACAGCTCAAGCTAGTACTTGCTATTTCTGACTCATAAGAGCCAGAACTCTACCTAACAGCAGAGATCTGGTCTTAATGCAATACAATATACCATGCATTCATTAGTAACTCAGATTTTAAAAAAAAATCATTAAGTTCTGAGTTTTAGATATCTGCAATACTCCAAAAACATTATGTTAAAAGAATATTTTTCTTTCTTATCTTAAGTCATTAAGACCTTATACAAACTTCATTTGAAATGCAATCATGCAAATGTCTTGGTACACACACACTTCCCTTGCAGCCTGCTCTCCTCCTCTACCCAGTCAGACAGAGAAGACTGCAGTGAGTCAGACACCCCCAAACAAACTGCCCCCTGCCTCTACCTCACTGCACAGATAACAACATCCACCCACCCTTTCTCCACACCTACTCCATGCGGTCAGCCCCTTATCTCCCTCTTCCCAGGAGTTTCTGCCTCTCTGTCCTCCTGCAGAGGGACACTCTAAATTCCCCTTCCCTCCCCTCTGACTCCTCATCAACCACTTACTTACTTACTTACTCCCTCCCTCCCCAGCCATTAATTGTCTCATCTCTCTTTTTACCAGCTCTGGGAGCTCTCAGTCCAAACAGGCAGCTAGCTCAGTTTAGCTGTTTGCTCAGTTAAACACCCCTTCCCCCGCCAATCAGCTGAGCTCCCTGCCTGCGCAGGAACTTTGAACTTCTGAGCATAGCTGGAAAACTCCTGTGTGAGCATGCAGGAGCACAGCTTAGGGTATGTCTAGACTGTGTTTTCGGATCTTCCGAAAGAGGGGGATTTTCTGAAATTTGACCCAGTGTAGATGGGCCAAATTTTGGAGAAGCCTCTTCCAAAAAAAAATCTGAAAAAGGTGTAGTGTATACCTAGCCTAATTAGAGGGAACCTTGATCAGCATTAGTGGGTATCTAGCTGGGCAATAGCCCAGGACTGCAGAACACATGGAGCCCATAGAATTAAGTTACTTGGGTTTCGACTTTCGTCTCTGGGCAATAGGGCTCATGCTTTGGATTTTTGACCCAGACCTCAGTGAGTCTAACACCAGTCGTGCTTTATAGTTTATTTTGGTGAACCTCCTGATATCTGCTTGTGGTCTCCAAGGGATCCCTCAACCACTGGGTGAGAACTCCTACCTTAAATAAAATACCAATAAACCAATAACAGCTGTCACATTATTAAAAGTTATTTTAGGGATGTTATTAATGGTGGGAGGGAGGTGGAAATTAGTCATGCAGATTCAAGTTATTATTTGCAAACATAAGGAAACATATTCCTAAAATAACAGAAATGAAAATTAGCTGACTACATATTTTATTTGCTATATACTCATAATACAACAGATGATGTACCACTCACATAAACATAAGGGACCAGTGTGTCTAAAGAGCTCACCTCTTTCCACTTTTTCATCTACATGGAATGGGTAGATTTCCAAAGTGCTTTTCACCTAGCAACCCTTGTTGTTCTCAGTGTAAACTCCTGAAAGCTGAGCATTTTTTTTAATCTTTCCATTCCACCTAAGTGTCTGAGTTTCACAGAATGTCTAGCCAGTTATTAGGTGTCCAACTGAGAGCTGTTGAGTGCTGAGCTCTTTAGAAAATCTAATGAGAGAGTTATAGAATAAATAAATGGTATTATTTATACATCAAGGAACAATTCAGAATTATTTTTCACCATTTGCTTTCCCATTTTTCTTTTAAATTATGGAATCAAGCGATAGTTGAGAACCTTACCTCTCTCTCTTGCTGTTCTATATGAACCAATTCCTGTATAAACAGGCTGATAATCAGTGCCTTGCTGTTTTATGCGCATAATGCTCAATGGTACCAATCTCAAGAAAGTCTCTGAGGGGTAGCCATGTTAGTCTTTATCTGGGAAAATGAGGAGTTCTGTGGCATATTGGAGGCTAACAGATTTATTTATTATAACATTTCAGGTAAAGCCCACTTCATCAGATGAATTGGAATGTAGATTACACAAGCATGGGTATATATAAGGACAAAAAAGAAAGAGGGTACTTGTGTACATGAGGATAATCAAGTCAGCATGGAAATGGCTCATTCCCAGAAGTTGATTACTAAAGGAGATAGCTAAACTGGAGTTCATTTGCAAATTCAATAGCATTAATTTAGTAAATCTTCTAAAGAAGTAAAAAGTAATAAATATAAACATTGAATATGATTCAGCAATTCTTACTTGTATGCTCCTTCCTTATACATACGGAGAATCTCATAACATAACAGTCACCTGATTAGAATATTTAGAAAGAGGACACCTGAATAAAATGAAAAGAACTCTAGAAAAATATATTTTCCTTCAATAAGGGAAAACTTATGGAGCTGATACTGAGAACTCCATTGTTAAGGTTGACTTCCGTTTTAAAGCATGAATTCAATATCTGTATTGTGTATATCCTCTCCAAATTTTTAGACCCATTCTTTGAATATGGAATGAATTTTCTCAAAAAATTGTAGGTAAATCTAGTCATATGAGTCACAATTAATTAACTGGATTTTTTTTCTACAAAATTTAGCATCTGTGACAGCCTTTTCTTTATCCTATATGCTCCTAAGAGTGGATTAGTGGAGTCTCTTTCAATTTCTGAATAGTTAAGGTAAATGAAGTTTCATGCAGGAAGAAACTGGATAATAACTAAGTTATTAATGTTTATATTTAATTTACAATTAGAGAAAGGTAGAATCAGCTCAACAGCCCAGGTAACTATTAAACAGGATTGGGAGGATATCAAAAGTAACTCAATCAACCGCTACCATTACCCTACAGTTAATTTGCATGCAACAATCGATAGTAGAGATTAGTGGTATGAAAGATACCGGGAACATGTCAAAAAAGTTCTTACTGCTATATTACTTGATTCTACTGTTACTGTTCTTTAAATATTTCAGTAGCCACATCGGAGCTTGGACATCAGTGCTTGAAAGGCTGCTCATGGCACTATTATATAAGTTGTGTAATTAAAGCAAGTGCAGTACATTTTGAAATGCAGTACTCATTATTTGCTATTTTCACATGATCTGTCAAGGAAGGATAACTTTGAACAACATATATAATCAATATGTTGACAATCTGTAGGTGGACAATTCACAAGAACAAAAAAGAATGAATGTATTACTTTCTGAGAATTACTGGTATATCAGTGCTGCCCATCACCCTTTGTCTGAGAGTTTAAAAGAAGGGGTGTTGGTAAAAGCCACCTGAGTAAATATGGAATGAACATGGCGTTTACCTGAACTGTACACTGTTATCTGCAGCTCATTCTGTCATTTTTATTTGTAACATTACAATTGCAATCTCAATATTGAAGTTCGTATTTTTAATGCCCCGGCAGTTCAAGCCCAGGACTGAAAAGAACTCCATTTGCATTGGATATAATTTGTTATTCTTTCAAAATATTGGCATGCAGACTGATAGGAAATTACTTTTGATCACTCAAAACTGATTCAAAAACACTTCTCACTAATTTTACTTAAAAAAATTAAATATGACAGAATGAAGAATACAAAACCAAGTTTAGCATTCCTAAACAGTTGACTGTCAGTTTTTCACTGTAGATGATCTGCAAAATGGCACCAATTTTATTGTGTTTGAATTTACAAAGAACTTTCTGGAAAAAAAAGTATTAATTTTTAAATAGGGATTTTAAAGTTGCATTTGATTTTATGCAAGTAATAATATTATATATATATATATGTATATATTATATGTATATAATGTCTTTTTAGAAAAGATCAGAATGTTTTACTGTACAAAAAGGGAGCACAGAAAATAAGAGGCAAAAATCCCATTGGCTAAACTCAGACACCGATAATTCTTAATGTAAAATCAGGATCTAGTTCTCTTTTGTGATACTTTCTTTATGACAAAACACAAACACATTTAATAGACAGGGAAAAATACATAATTGTCTAGTTTAAAATAAAACAAATCTAATGTAAATACTGAAATGTCTGACCAGTGCATAGAATAAACTATTTACCATTTACTATTACACATGGAAAATGGTGAATTTGTCAATGTCAACTTACATTACATTAAGCAGTACTGAAAAATTGAGCAAAATAACACTTCATACTTTACATTATATTTACCATTTTTAAGTATGCAACATGTCAGCACTAAGAAGGTACTCCAGTGGCTAGGATACTAATCTGGCATTCAGAAAACATGGTTTAGTTTCTGTTTCACTACCAACTCCCTTATATGACATTGGAAGAGTCACTTCACCTCTTTGTGTCTTAGTTCTTCAGCTGTAAAATGTTTGTTTCAAATACAAGGTCAGGATTAGTATTCTGGAGCTAAGGAATATTACTGGCCATTGTGTGAAAGACAAGTTACAAAACATTATCATTATTATTATTATTATTATTGTAGCGTTTCAAGTAAATTGTAACCCTATGGAGACACTGTAGGGTAGTTGCACCCGTTGCTCCCATTCTTTCAGCTAATTTGTGGTTTCTCATTACAGCATGCAGTTCCCTTTGAAGTCACAATTTGGATAAGGAGGTTAGTTACATTCTGTTTTGGGTCCCTCATACTACTTCAAATGGTCAGCAGGGAGAATAGTTAAATATAAAATTATATCATATAATATTATTAATCATAGTTATATACACTGTAATTTGATTTTTTTCAACTCAAGGGTGTGAATGAATTATAGCTCTTACAGACAAATCAGTCCACCCTGAAATAAAATTAATGCCACTACAAATGAAATTAATGTAAGCATAAGATGCAGAATACAAGAGAGGATTCTTTGTTTGATGCTGATTCAAAATATTTACTATTGCTAACATAACTTCTGTATCCATGTGGTCTGAAGTATTCTCCGGTATCTGTGTCAAAGCAGGAGAAAGTAAATGGAATGTCAAATCTAACATTTGAGTGTCACAACTAGAGATTTAAATGCACTGGAAAACGTTTACTCTACTAAAGGCATGCTGGACACATGCCTTCTTATAGCTGCTTTTTATAAATACCTTGTATCTTTTTTGGTGGGCTTGTTTATGCTTCTCTTGTGACATATCTATGCAACGAAGATTATACCAAACACACTATACCCATATTTCAGACACAACCTACACTGACAGAAGGGAATTTCCCATTGGTGGAGAAATACGACTTCCACAAACAAAGCTAGCTATATCAATGGAAGCTTTCTTCAACTGACATAGCTGAGTCTATCTGAGGAATTATGTTGGACACACTGGTCAGTTTTTTCATACCCATGAGTGATGTAGCTACGGAGATATACCTTTCAGCTGTGTCCACATTGGCAAGAATTCACGCAAAACGCGGCCGTTTTTTTGCAAAAACTTGCCGCCTATCTACACTGGCCGTGAGTTCTTGCGCAAGAACACTGACATTCTAATGTATGAAATAAGTGCTTCTTGTGCAAATACTCTGATGATCCTGCTCAGGAATAAGCCCTCTTGAGCAAGTGTTCTTGTGCAAGAGGCCAGTGTAGACAGGCAGCCAAGACATTTTGCACAAAAGCAGTCTAAACAGAAAAAAGCCCTAGTGGCCGCTTGGACACTTCATACCTGCAGGGAGCTTCGGACTTCCTGGTAACCTGAGACCCCTTAAATCAGACGCAGCCTGCAGAGGCCACAAGGCAGAAGCAGCTTTGCCGCCTCTGCCCAGAGCTCTGCCACGCGGCTCTGCTGCTGTCTCCAACAGCCACCAGATCAGGATGGCCACTCCAGGGGGTGAACAGCACCCAAACTCGCACTGGCAGGGAGTTCCACAGGTTAACACAACACAAGCGCCCTCCCACCCCCAAGAGCCCAGGACACAGACCGGTTGTTACAATACATGGAGGAGGACCCTACTCCAGTCCTGTATGCAAACATGCAACATGGGGAGAGAGGGGTAACCAAGTGGGCCCAAGCCACACTACTGTGATGTCACCTGGGCTCAGGAGTGGAGGGCATGGGGTGTGGGGACAGTGGCCGGGCTTCCTGACTGACCCATCCTTTC
>CM057845.1:249907110-249920883 GCA_030068395.1 Apalone spinifera | reverse complement strand
AAATCCCGGGCTTTATTTGCAAGTTCGAATGCCTACATTAGCCTCCCTAGTTCGGAATAGGAGGCTAGTGTAGACATACCCTGATATACCTTGACTTTAACAAAGCTTTTGATATGGTCTCCCACAATATTCTTTCCAGCAAGTTAAAGAAGTATGGATTGGATAAATAGACTGTAAGATGGATAGAAAGCTGGCTAGATTGTCAGGCCTGACGGGTAGTAATCAACAGCTTGATGTCAGGCTGGCAATCGGTCTCAAGTGGAATGCCCTAAGGATTGGTTCTAGGGCCGGTTTTGTTCAACATCTTTATTAATGACGTGGATGAGGAGATGGATTGCACCTTCAGCAAGTTTGAGGATGACACTAATCTAGGGGGAGAGGCAGATATGCTGGAGGGCAGGGATAGGGTCCAGAGTGACCTAGACAGATTAGAGAATTGGGCCAAAAGAAATCTGATGAGGTTCAGCAAGGACAAGTGCAGAGTCCTGCACTAGGGATGGAAGAATCCCAAGTATAAATATATTGCTCAAAATGCAGGAGAGTAATCAGGAAAGCAGAAGCAGATCTAGAGAAGTGATTATTACTCTTTATTCGGCACTGGTGATGCCACATCTGGACGCCACATCTGGAGTGATGCTACATCTGGGCGGTGTCTGGACTGGCAAGTTTTTCCGCCAAAGTGGCTGTTTTGCTGCTTGCAAAAACTTGCCAGCTGTCTCAACTGGCCGCTTGAATTTCCACAAAAGCACTGACTTCCTACTGTATGAAATCAGTGCTTTTTGCGGAAATACTATGCTGCTCCTATTTGGGCAAAAGTCCCTTTTGCGCAAAACTTTTGCACAAAAGGGCCAGTGTAGACAGCTGAGATTTGTTTTGCGCAGAAAAACCCCGATGGCTAAAACGGTGATTGGGGCTTTCTTGTGCAAAAGTGCGTCTAGACTGGCACGGACACTTTTCCGCAAAAAGTGCTTCTGCGCAAAAGCATCTGTGCCAATCTAGATGCTCTTTTCTGCAAATACTTTTAACGGAAAAACTTTTCCGTTAAAAGCATTTGTGGAAAATCATGCCACTCTAGACGTAGCCCTGGAGTATTGTGTCCAGTTCTGGGCCCCCCATTACAGAAAGGATGGGGATGCATTGGAGAGAGTCCAACGGGAGGCAACCAAAATGATTAGGGGGCTGGAGCACATGATCTATCAGGAGAAGCTGAGAGATTTGGGCTTATTTAGTCTGCAGAAGAGAAGAGTGAGGAGGGATTTGATAGCAACCTTCAACTTCCTGAAGGGTGGTTCTAAAGAGGCTAGAGAGAGGCTGTTCTCAGTAGTGATGGATGGAAGAACAAGAAGTAATAGTCTCAAGTTATAGTGGGGGATGTCTAGGTTGCATATTAGGAAAAACTATTTCACTAAGAGGTGGTGAAGCACTGGAATGGGTTACCTACGGAGATGTTGGAATCTCCATCCCTAAAGGTTTTTAAGTCTCAGCTTGACAAAGCTCTGGCTGGGATGATTTAGTTAGGATTGGTCCTGCTTTGGGCAGGGGACTGGACTCAATCACCTCCTGAGGTCTCTTCCAACCCTGTGATTCTGGGGATTCTATGATTCTAATGATTTAGATAACAGAGAGTATTAATAACATTTGCAGTGAGGGGTTGCAAGTGTTTTTGAGGATAAGGTTGTAATTCAAAATTATCTGGACAAACTGGAGAAATTATTTATGATAATAGAAGAAATTATTTAAGGAAACAGGATGAAATTTAATAAGGACAAATGAAAAGTACTACAGTTAGGAAAGAACAATTAGTTGCACACATGAAAAATGGGAAATGACTGCCTAAGAAGGAGTACTGAAAGGGATTTAGGGTTCAGAGTGGACCACAAGCTATATATGAGTCAACAGTGTAACACTGCTGCAAAAAAGAAAAAAAAAGCAAACATCATTCTGGGATGTATTAACAGGAGTGTTATAAGTGGAAACAAGAAGTAATTTTTCCACTCTGCTCTGTATTGATTAGTCCTCAGCTGGTGTGCTGGAGTATTGTGTCCTGTTCTTGGTGTCACACTTCAGGAAAGATGTGGACAAACTGGAAACAAAAGTCCAGAAAAGAGCAACACAATTATTAAAGGTCAAGAAAACAAGATGTACGAGGGAAGATAGAAAGAATTTGGTTTGCTTAGTCTGGAAAAAGAGAAGCCTGAGTGGGGAGATGATAACAGTTTTCAAGTACCTAAAAGTTGTTACAAGGAGAAAGAATAATTACTCTCCATAACTCCTGATGATAGGACAAGAAGCAATGGGCTTAAATTTCAGCAAGGGAAGTTTAGGATGGACATTTGGAAAAACGTAATAGCTGTCTGGGTGGCTAAACACTCGTATACATTGTGCAGGGAGGTTGTGGAGATTTTTAAGAGCAGGTTAGACTAACACCTTTCAGGGATGGAATAGATGGTGCTTGGTCCTGCCATGAGTGTAGGAGACTAGACCTGACAACTTCTCAAAGTTCCTTCCATTTTTATGATTCTATGTAAATCAAGCAATATATACTTTCTTAGACTTAATTTCAAGAACTGTTCTCTTGATTCAGCTGTTATGAAAATGTTAACACATCAGTAATTTCAAAATATATTTGATAAGGAACTGGAGTATGTGTTCACTACACTGCAATGCTGGATCTTTGTCTAAATGACAGGAAGAAAATGTGTCATGTACCTTTTAAAGTCCCCTGACACCCTGGTTTACAAGGTGGAAGAAAAAGAACACAACACTGAGCTGAGAAAGCGGTGTCTGATACCCAAAACTTTGACCAGTAAATTACTCTGGGGAGAAGTGTATTTTTACCCTGTGCCCACAGGACAGAATACTCTTTGGCAATCAGAGACAAGATAATTTCTGGGATCTCCCTGTGTCATGTGCAAAATTGGAACTTGTTCCTTAGGGGTTGGTTCCCTGATAAAACAGGGCTGAAAGTGACTGTAAGGTAAGGCATCTGTGAGGAAGATGAAGAGTGGGGTTGGGGTTCCTAATATTTATTACTTGAGAGTGATACCCTCTCCTTCTGCCAATTCTCCCTGAACACTCTTATGAAGGAAGGGTAGCAAGCTTTCAGTTGGGCTGTGACCAAGTTGGAAATTGGGAGAGCTGATAGAACCTCCTAAACAGGTGGAAACAATTAAGGAAAGAAGGATGAGCTGTTTAATTTATTGACATGTATTCCCAGGCAAGTTAACAAAGTTGTGGCCTAATTAAACTGCATTCATTGTCTCTTGTCTTTTTTCCTACATGGCTAGGACAATAAGTGCTAGGGGAGATTTCTCCATGGGCAGAATGATGGATTAGATGACCCAATATTTCTTTTCCATTTCTAGCACAGCACAGAACATATGGACTGTGATGCCTTCATAATGTGATATCTCAAATAAATAACTCTGAATGTCCTTGTTTTTCTCGGCTGAAGCAAGACTTTAAGATCTTTATCTAAACCATTTTGTATATCTTTTACGATTTGTTTTAATACAGATTACTGGGAACAAACAGAATTTTGCATTAATACCTAATCCTTTTCAATTTCATTGTTCCCTCTATGATGTCACTGAAATGTGATCTTGGCAGCAGTAAGTACAGGCCAAAGGAAATGGTGTTTTGATTTATTTCCGACCACATTATTCCTAAAATAATAGTGTCAAGTCTATGTAAACAATGTATGTAATTGCGCTTAGCTGTTTATTGATTAAATAGAAAAATATCAAAGCCACAAAAACCAGCTGTGTAGTATAGTTTGTTGACTAAATTCAACTGCATTATAAATGTGTGTTGCTAACAGAATTACTGTACTTTTAAAGAGGTGAAATATTCACAGACTGCAGAAATCACACTGCTTTTCCTTTTATAGAAATAAAACAGAATTAACCCTATAATCACAGATAATGTTGGAAGGCTTGCCTTAGGGATTTCTGAAATGGCTGTTGTGATATTTTTATTTGTTAAAAAAAAGAGAAAGAATGTACTTGTCAACTGAGATATGAAATCAATAATGTTATTGAAATAAACACCAAAAAAGAAACTACCAGCAAATGGATAAAACAAGAAAAATGTTACAGAGACCTTCCAAATAATTAATAGATCATAGCTTAAAGGCAACCTGCACAACAAATAGGTGAAAACTGCTAATAAGGAGCTAGCAACTACAATTGAGCTTGTGTTGAAAAGGGAATTGTTAAATCTATTTGGGATAGCTCTAAAATTGCAAATACATCCATTTGTATTAGGCCAGGCCACCATATGGCTTTGAGTTTGACAGTTCGGGGAGAAACAGAGGATGATACTGCTATATAATTGGCCTGATTGCAAGGTGCCCTGATACTATGGTGCTGAGACTGGTGGCAGGGATTAGGTAGAAAGGCTAAAATTTACCAGGACAAAAAAATGGACTTGTCATATGTTTACATGCAGTATATATGGAAGCTTCTCAACCAGTTGTATGCATACCTACTATGGGTACATAGAAGTCCTCTACGAGCTAGCCCTAACTCTAGCCAGAGAGTTAATGCTAGGAGCAGGTATAACAGGTACAATCTGAGAAATAATAAAGCTACTAAATAAGGGAAAATCCATTGTAAAATTCTCTTGTTATCTGTCCAGATGCCAACTCTGGTGTTACAATGGATAGTTTCAAAATCAGCAGCAGAAGATATAGCAAAACCTTAGAGCCAGATACTCAGCTGATTTATACTGGAATAATATTAATAACTTGAAGGTTATGCTGATTTGCATCAGTGGAGGATGTGGCCCAAAAGAGATGTTGGATGAAATCCTCACCCACTGAAATCAATAGGAGGTTTGCATTTGACTTCAGTGGATTCAGATTTCACCCATGAACTGCATAAGATCTACAAACCCAGAGCACCATGTAATAATATGCCAGTGCAAGAATCCACAATCCAGTTGTATACAATGGAATGAACTTTTTCGGTGGGATTCCATAACAATAAAATGAAACTGATATTAATTGAATGTGATGACAGGTATATTATGCACAAGAAGACTCTTGCTCAGAGTACCGGACTAAGAAATGCATAGTCCAACAGAGGACTTTAAAAAAGCAGCAGGAATTCAGTGAACACCCACACATCAGATAACAGCTAGACTGTTCTTTTCTCTCCACATGTGCATCTGTTCACTTGGACAGTGCTGATGCTAAAATTTGCCATATGCTTTAGAAGCACTTGAGAGACAAGTTTGGAAGAAATATTTGTGGCACAGAAGTTCTCTATCTTATGCTGTATAAAATTCAAATCCAAGTCGGAGAGAATGTGAAGATCTTCCTAGTTGTGAGAGGCTTTGTCCCCTTCCTTTCAGTAACTTTTTAAAAATGCATTACATAAAAAATGCAGCCTCTGAGCAGTTATTCCAAAAACAATTTAATTTCTGTGCCCTGCTACAAATTAAGTAGACAATGAAGTCCTTTCTAAGGCAGCCATATTGCATTTTGATACAATTTCACTCATGAAAAGCAGAAGAATTTGAACTTTACATTTTGTCCCAGTTCCCAGAATATTCATCTTCCTCACTCTCTGGAATAACAGATTCAAGTGAGGCTTTTCATGAAGAAATTTGAGTTGATAAAGATAATTTTGTGTGTGTAAGTTTTTGTTGTTGCCATTGTGGTGTGATTCTGTTTTAGACTTCTGCTTGTGAAGTGTATGAGACTGTAGTACATGAATAGATTTCTGCCATGTTAGATACTTTAATCACATCTTACATTAATGCTACTGTGTACAGAACTGTATGCTAAATGTTGGCAGTAAGATCTGCTTCATTGTGGAAGACAACAAAGTATAAATCTACAAACCATTACTCACCTATATTTGGGAATATTTATGTGAGTAAGGGTACTCATATGAATAAGAGTTAGCTGGATCAGAACCAAAATGAAGTCAATTTCTGTTTATTGATATTGCAGATGGGGACAATCTAGAGAGAGTAATGTGGAGGCTTATTTTGTTGTTTAAGTATTTATTATTTTTATTATTTCTTACACCTTTCTTAGGTGTAATGTGGTAAAAGGAAATATTTGGTAGCTATTTGAACAAGGAGAGCTGGCTTTGGTTTAAGATTATGACTGTGTTCAACTAAAGATTTCAAAAGCAAATTTATTTACTATAATAAGAATTACAGCATGGGTCATTTTCTATGTAATAAAATTGTTAGAGATGAAAAATCCTATTGAAGTCAATGGAGTTTCAATACTGGCCTCTTTTAGAACAACTGCAATTGATACTTTTATTACTGAAAACTTTACTGGTAGATTGTGTGAAACATTTTCCACTCTCCTTTTCACCCTAGATAATTTAATCCCTGCATTCACATGTCTAAATTGCCCATAATTCTCCAAGGACTTTCACATGACAAAAAACAGTTTTGTCAAAAAAAAAAACCAACCCCTATTAAAAATAAGTTTGATTAAGATAGTGAAACAAATAAAAAATGGAAGAATTCATGTCTTTAGATTTAGATGCTTTTCTCAGATCCTTTCAGTCCTATTAAAATAAGACCAAATTCTATACCCACTACTTTTTCAGTTGTGTGTCAGGTAAAACATAGCAGGGGGTGAAAAAAATTCATCTTTCTGTCTTCAACTAAACTAAAAAGCAATTTTAGGCTTCCCATGTGGTCACTTGAGGTGCTTGTCATGTACAAGCTAATGATATCAGGCACCCTTAGGTTGTTTAAGTATTCATGAAGTAATTAAATTCTCATTAACATATAAATAAAAGAAAACTGAAAACAAGTTTAGCAGGCACCTAACATCTGTTCTAATGCTTTTAAGTATTAAAATGTGCCACATACATAAGGGAAAGTGCATTCTGTTCAGAGAAGTATTTTGCATGTATTATTTATAGAAACTGTAATTAAACTGATTTGGCATATTAAGCAAAGTTAACCGCAAAACATTATTTAGGTGGTTTGTAGGTCTCTGGCACCTAAATAAAGAACTAAAAATAGGAAAGGGAGAAGTAAAATTAATTTTGTTTGTTTTGAGATTCAGATAGAATTATGAGAATAATTGAAAAAAGAGTCCTTCCAGAATTAGGTAGGCAAAAGATCTGCTATTGTAGGCAGGTTTCCAACTTTTCAAGTGAAATACACTTGCTTTTGAGTAATAAAATATCAATAATGCTTGGGAAAAAACAATTGCACACAACCTATAAATTAACCCACCTGCATTTCAAAATAGTTTTGTCACAGCCCTACAGACTCAAATGAATCTGTCCTTCTCATATAAATCTTCCCATTTCATTGTTCAACCTTTAAATAGTTAGTGAAACAAATAAAATGAATACATACAAATGCTAGATACATTTCTGTTATTATGCAGTCTTCATTTGCTATAATTATTAGCATAAATAAATTTCTTTAGCATGATATGCACTTCCATTGTTCCCTAACATATCACTGCAGAATTCTATAAAATAGAAGTTGCCAAATACAATTCAAGAATCTTGTATTGGTGGGGTGAGATTGATAGGTTTGCAGAAAGGAAGGGACAAAGAGAGAAATCTTTAGAATAAATTAAAACATTCATTTTATCAAACAGTTGCAGCAAAAGTAGACTGTATTGTTGACAAGTAACCCCTTTAAAATATAGCTTATTGATGATGCAATACACGTAAAATGTAGATCCCTTTTTTTCTGAATAGCAGTCTTTCTAACCTATTTGAAAACCTAATATACTTGAGTTAGTGCCTACTGCACTCTAAAAGGCACATTGCACTCTTGAAATGCATTTACTTCTTAATTGCTCTTAATAGGAAAAGCATGTGCACCTGCAGAAGTGTGAATATTCCTTATGGTTTAAGATTTTAATCTGCTATTAAAAGTATTATTGCATGACCCAGACAATTTCTGCATGGTTGTTATATCTCTTTTACAACCATAACCAGGAAAACTTACTTCAGTTACATGATGTAATGTGTTCAAGATGCAAAGGGCTTATTGACAAAAGAAATACACCAATTAAACCAATTAAAAATCAAATAAATTTGCTCCTCCGTATCCATCTAAGGAGGGGCATATGTTTCAAACACATGTGATCCAGATAATAGCACCCAGAATTGGGAACCAGGCTCATTCCTCTAAGACAGAGTGTGCACAGAGTGAGTGTGTCCAAACCTCCTTCCAATGGCTCCCCACTTCTGTGATATGTTCTTATTTTCAAAACACTCTGGCCATGGCACTTGTTAACTTTTTTCCATTAAAAATGAACCTAGCATTGTTTTTTTTAATTTATTTTATTACAGTCATTCCTAAAACATTTATTATTATAGTAATGGGGCACCTTGCAAAATATATGTTAATGAATAGAGGAAATGGTAGAGATGACTTCACCAAACAAGGACGTTCCACAAGAGAAGTAGATCACATCTTGTAAAAGGCAAATCAAATAACCTGAGAGAACATGCTTCAATATGAGTAGAGGGGAAACCCTTACTACACCCCCCTTACCTCCGTGATCACTCTTTCCACTCTTTCTTTTCCTCCACTCTTTTCTATCCAGGGTATCTTTAAACAATTACAACCCATATTCGATAACAACTATATCCTGAAGAAAATCTTATCTGACCCCCTCTTGTGGCCCTCAAATAACCCTCCAAACTCATCATCAAAAGCAAGCTCCCAACAGACTAGGACACAACAACTCATATTGGCACTTCTCACTGCAAGAAGAATAGATGCAAAACATGCAAACATCTCTCCACTATACCCCTCCCACACACAACATACTTTTCAAGATCTAGGGGTCTTACACTTGCATATCAAACATATGGTGTAATCATATCGACAACATTATATACCCCTAAGGGCTTTTGTGTGAGTGAATCTAGAGAATCACGATGCTCACAAATGAACTCAGTAAAATGATAAAAGATAAAATCATAATATAACCCATAAGCCTGTGTTTTCATAAAATGAATTCTCCATATCTTTAAAAATACTTGGTTCTCATCTTTAAAAATGAGCTTAGGAGCATACATTCATAACTTTGTTAGAAAATAAACATCATGGACTTAAAGACATTGGATTTATAGCTCATTACAACAACCTATAACTTTCTAGCCCTTCATTATCTAATAACTGCAGAGGGGTTAACTGTTCACTGCATATTGTCTCCTTATGTTGCTAAGAAATCTGTTCCATCTTGTGTTTAACTCACTATGGCACTCTTAGTACCTTTCTCAGATCTGAAAAATCTATGTAGGCCTGAAAGCTTGTCTATTTCACCAACAGAAGTTGGTCCAATAAAAGATATAACCTCACCTGCCTTGTCTTTTCAATAGGGAATACATTTTCAGTACAATTATCAAGGTATATTTAGATTGCCTATCTGATGAAGTCTTCAAACCAAGACTATATGCTTTTTGAAAAGATTTGTTAGTCATACAAAGTTACTGTGCTCAATACAAGGAACAACTAAATTAAATTAATGTAATACAGAAGGTTTAACTAGATGAGTTAATGGACCCTTCTCATCTCAAACGCTATTCATCTATGAACATTTGGGAAAAGCAGAGTCTCTTCATAAATGATTGGCAATTTAAAAAAAAGGCTAAGCATATCAAATAATTAAAACACAACAAGAAAATTGATCAGATCTCCTATGCAAACTCTGAAATAAAAGATTTAGTGTGATAGATTTCCTCCCAGCATAAATATACTTCTTTTTTTTTCCTGCTCATAAAATAAAGTTGATATGTTCAGTACCTTTTATAAAATATTCCATCACAAGAAAGATCATTCCTTTGCTTCTCCCCACCACTAGACTTGTAAGTTTGCAAAGAATAAAAGATAACTGATTTTTGAAGAATTGATTGCCTTCATGTAAGCATATTTAATTTTCCCTAGTTTCTCTCCAAAGCAGTGATTTTTATTAGAGGGTCTTAGCATTCAGAGTGTTATTATGAATTGGGAAATTTTAAAGGCATAGGAAACCATGAGGCATGGAACAAAAATTGTGATCATACTTTTATAAAAGAATATAAAATCTAAGACTTATTAGAAATTATTACAGTTTTTTAAAAGAAATCCAGACAAAGATATTTAAAGAAATATTTACTTTGGTCTGTTTTATTAGAAGAGGGAAATAATGGAAGTGTAGATTGGAGACAAAGAGAAAATATGTTTTATTTATAATATTCATTTATGTTTTGAAAGATCTTTTAAAAGAACATGTATAATAACAAAATCTAAGCAGAAGATCATTCTGAGAATGACAGTATTAAAATTAAGAAGCTGAGACATCTACTATCAAAAAAGCCTCCAAATATTTAAAAAAAAAAAAAAAAAAAAACCTATTCAGGAGCCAGGGAGTTAGTAAGTCTATATTTAATACTGCAGCCAAAGAAGCTACATTTATCTGTATTTTTTAAAGTGCCCACTGCCATGCTAAGTACAGTAAATGTGATTTTTCACATTTTAAAGGCAAATAAGATACATCAAACTGCAATCTTTTTGCCAGGAACCATGAAAACTAGGCCAGATAAGAATATTGTACTTGTTCTGAAGCTGTTAAAAGCAATAACAGCAGTATCCCCTTTTTCAGTGTTGCTTCTGGCTACCTAGCAGAAGGAAACCATAATTATTCTGCATTTGACTATATTCCTCTGGACATAAATCTGGAACTTAGATAACTATGAAATCTCTCTAAGCCTCTGATGTGAAGAACACATCTGTTTCTTAGAAGAATGATGCAAAAACCTCCAAAAATTCAGGAGCTTTGAGTTCTGTTCCCTACTAGGCTTTACACTGTCCCTGTTCAATAGACCTCTGACACAGTAGGACTCATGACACTTGAGCTTAGGTTTGGCTATCAGGTCTTCACAGGCTGTGGCTGTGGGTCACTTCTCTCATCAACTGTCACCTCTTTAGCAAAAGACAGGGCAAACATAACCCTCTGGGTCAAAATATCCTCTTTACCAACCAGCCCCAGGATCTGTCTTTCCTGTCTAAGGGAAAGAATTTTTCAAGGAACCAAGTCACTGTCCCTTCCATTCAGCACGTAATAGTCTGTAAGGCCAATTAATGCCTCTAACAACCAATTATTGCTTATCAGCATTTTTTCCTTTTTGTGCCATAGAAATGTAAGCATCGATGCATCAATGATTTTACTGTAAATTAGAAATGCCAAACATAAAAGTGTGAAATTACCAACTGAATCTTCATGTGCTTGTGACATTCATCTGTATTTTTTCCAGGTGAGGCAATCTTTGTATACAGCAAGTGAGAAATTGTTGCTACTTAGGAAGCATCATTACAGAAAGTGAAAGATTGGATACTGAAGTAAGTGTCAGAATAAGAAGAGCTGAAAACATTCTAAAAGAATCAACATCTGATGAAAGGAACATGTCAGAAGATTAAATTCCAACTCTTAAAAATTTGCAGTTGGTTCTGTGTTAAATTATGGCTGTGAAATAAGGACATTCAGACAGACAACAATAAAACTACTGTTCTTCAACTTACGGTGTTATAGAAGAATTCTGAAAATATTATGCATAAGACCACATAACTGGTGAAAAAGTATTGTAGGTTATTCAAACTAAGCAAATGCTAGTTGGAGATTTTATGAAAAGACAGACTTGATTTCCAAGGCACATTGAGAGATTCAGAAGGCAATTCATATTTATAGGCACTGGAAGAAAAGTTGATAGCAGAAGAACCCAATACAGAAAAAGAAGATCTTAGATAGATGATGTGGTATCCTAGATGGATAAAAAGGACTATATGATCCTCGGCAATTTTTTCTATGGATAAACACAGTAAGTTACCATAGTTACAGACCTCTACTAATGGAGGTATGCTACTATTTCCTTACTGTATCTAACTTTAACTGCATAGGAACTTTTTATTGCTCCAGCATTTCACAATCCCAAAGCCAACTTTCAATTATTTCTATCTCCAGGTGTTGTTCTTGCAGTAACTATATGTCCAGTCCTTAAAATTCCTCATATACTGAAGTTTGGCTTCCTTAATCGCCCAGGTAATTAATAAGCAAAAACTGTACAAATTGCAAATTAACTAGAATTTGTTATTTGTCAAAGACTTTAGTTAGTTTCATTACTGATTTCCATTTTTTATATTTTTGCTCTGATTGTATCTTCTTTAGACATTTTGTATATAGGATTTTTTCAGTCTCAGATTTTCTGGATTTGAAGTCCATCACATCCTCTACTTTAATGTGTTATATTTGAGATGTAATTGAACATTTGGTATGAACCTGCATCCCCTCAACTTTGGATGCATGGACTAAAACAGTACCCAGAATTTATTGATTTTGGCATGGAATCTCTTAGTTGTAGGAAATGACTACAGTTCAATGGCAAACATTTTAATGATGCCCTACAGCTTCTTGCTTCTTAAAAAGTTCCTTACCTTTAGCAAAATGGAGCATAAATGCCACAGAATATAATATGTGAATTTCAAACCCACTTTCATAATGCATCTAGAAATTTGATGAAGGCACTGAATATTTCTGGGATATGTACTGATCTTTAAGACTTATAAAAGTATAGGGAAAAGTATCCTTTGAAAATCACATGAAAAATCTCAGTATTAACATGGCTATACAATATATGAAAAGAAATAAACCAGTCATACTACAGCCCAAGTATATGCAATAGAATGTTGGAAACCAGTGCTATTATAGTTAAGTACACATAAAACTAACTGTGGACTAGAGGGTGAATCAGACACAGACTGTACAGCTTGAGATGAAAATGTTAGAATGTACTCTGAAAAATCATTTGCACAAGTTATACTGTTCCCTTGAGGTAGGATCAGATTTGTCAGAGCAACATTTAAGCAGCCAGAACCACACAGACCTTTCCAACCAAATAGGGATAATATTCTCATTTAACTGAAATGCTTGAACAGTTTTCCCAATATATTATAGACATAGAGATATTTTCCTTGAACATCAGATATACCCCAAAAGAAGACTGTTTATAATTCTTCCTTGTTTTCCCCATATCTGTGTCCATCCAATGAAACAAAGCTGCTAAAAAACTGATAAGAGTAGCTTGGTGTTTTTCATTAATCTTTGCATTTTAGGTGATTCCACTAGGGATTAATGTTCCACTATATAACACACATATATGAAACTTTGTCCTGTGGCCTTTTAGATGGCTATTACAGCACATTGAGCTGCTTTTATTTATTATGCTATTAAGGGAATCAAGGGCTGATTCCGAAATACTTTGAATTATACTGACATGGGTTGTTTTCATATTTGCATTTGATGGCTTAGTTAAATAGTGTGCAACAGGGAAGTTTAACAGCATGTGCCACTAAGTCATGTAAATTCTAGATTCCATAGTAGGATGTGTATTTTACATCTAGCTCATATTTGAGTCAGATTACTGGCCAAAATGCTATGAATACTTTATTTCCTTGGCACACCTAGGTTCTCCCTGGCCAGGAACACCAATATAAAACCCCAGAATGTTAGTGCTGTGATTTATGCCTGATTCTAAAATTTATATGTTAAGCTTCAGAAAGTGTGTGCTGGGTGTTCTGCCATACAGAGAAAATCTTCATTTAAAAAAACATCGCTTTGTAAACAACCACACAAATAACTGTGACATTTACTTACCCCAGCTGCAACAAAGGAACAAATCTGGATTTTTTCCTACCTTGTTAAAGAACGTATTTCTGTGTAAATATAAACCCTCTTCCTAAATTGAACATATCTGAATAATATGAAAACACCATGGATGAGTCTAG